>JAODKM010000108.1:10573879-10584560 GCA_026780845.1 Petrocephalus sullivani | reverse complement strand
TTCTCCCCAAGCGAGCTTGATGGGCCGAATGGCCTCCTCTCGTTTGTATAGTTCTTATGTTCTTATGTTCTTAAATTAAAAGTAACACAATAAAAACTAACAAGTATTTCTTCTGTTCTCCAAAAAAATACTGATGCCTTGCTGGATGGACACCACTTCAAGTCCCAACCTCTGCTCAGAGGCACCTCCATGTATTTGTTACATTTCACCACCCGCTCACTTAATGAATTAATTTTATTAAATAACAAAAGTCAAAGAGATATTGGTTAGCCATAGGAGGTGAATTAGTGGTTAAGTAAAAAAATACATGGGTATTTTGGATGTTTGCTGCAAATACTGTGGTGACTTTAGGAGAGGTTTTGAAATGATAAAGCTGACCCACTTTGAAGGACATAATATTATAGTTCTACACAAACATGAAGATTTGAACATTATTTTTTACGGCCGAAGACAATTGCACAGTGCTGTGTGTCTATATTTGTATATGTATGTGCACATGTATATATGTATATACAAAGTACGATGGAAAAGTCTTGGGCCGTCAATGAAATATGTGTATATGCACACATATATTTTCATATACACTCATACATACACACACATAGACTCAATCAATTATTTAATTATAAATTTTTCAAGTGGTACCTGAAAGCACCATACAGTGGTCTGTACCAGCAAACAAAGGAGCAGGGAGTGAAGATCATGAACCAGAACATCGCCAGGCCAAAGTCCACCCCTCGCCTGGAGTCCACGCAGAACCAGATGAGACAGCCGAAGATGTTGACAAACAGTGTGCCTGCGTAAACTGCAGAGACGGACAGTCACAAATACTGAAGACAGGGAACTGGCCACATCCACAAGGAGTCATTGACTTAGTAGAGGTCTAATTATTTTGTAAATGGGACTCAAGTTGACGTAAAAAGAAAACACTCAATAAAATTAAGAGGTCATGTGACCATGTGATCCACAGGTTTATTACAAAAGCAAGAAGGCGTAGTAGTTAAAGACGGGGCCTGGAAACCCAAACCTGCTATTTTAAGTCCGGCTGTGAGAAGTACCCTGCATAACATCCAAATGCATAAAATACCCTTTTGCATAAATTTGCAAAATGATTTGAATAAAACTAGCAAGATAGAGGTACTCTGCACGTAAAATGAAAGCGTGATGACTCATGATTAAAGAACGTAAATGGACAGCCCTATACAGAGCAGGGCTCCAGACTTAGTCGCATTTTGTCACCATTTTTGGAGACTACATTTTATAATTAGTGCAACAGCGCGACTTGCAAATATGCCCCCCTTTGGTTTTTAAAAACATCTTGGATCACGTGTGACACCCAGAGAGTGCGAGAATTGGTGTGCGTGTGTGGGAGCGAGATTGGTGCATAACCAACGCAGTAACTTTTTTCTGAAACCAAGAACTTCTGTTGTGCTCTCGCTGCAGGAACTCAACCCTACTGAGTAGGCACCCTGCTTTAGTACCTAATCTGGACTCTAACGCAAACTACTGGGGACGAGCTTACAGTGATAACTTGCCAGTTGGTTGACCACAGGCACTGGTGCTAACTTGGAAGTTACGCACAAAAACAGAAAGTTTAGCAGAGCAAAAACAGCAAATGTAATTATCTTTGTATTTCAATTACATTCAATACATTAATGAATAGTTTTTTTGCTTGTGTCTTCATATTTCTGCATCGGAAAATTTGATCGATAACTGACGTACGTTTGCCTAGCATTGCCAGTGCCAGTGGTGAAACTTGCTATCATTACATAATTTTTTATCACGTGAAAAATGAAAGCTCGATCTGCCGGCCAGATATAATACTTATCATACTTATAGTTCTTATAAACATGTTGCAAGTCGTATAAATAAAATATAAATGAAAGGCTGTGTCCCATTATGACTGCTATTGATCCCCCAAATAACAAACTAACTAATGAAACCAATCATTCATCCGCCATATGTTTTGGGGTGGCAGTGTAGTTTCCTATGAAATTACATGTGAGGTTTAACCTACGAGCCTTTTCTGTCCTCCATGCTTATTCAGCCTAAAGGTCCCAGTTCCTGCTGCATGGTGAGAAAGCCACGCACTGGAGTGTCCAGGAACTACAAAAGATCTTGGTCGAGACGGCCCAGGAACAAGGTTCCTGAATTTTCGGATAATATCACATGGTTATTTCTGTAAATTATACATTTATTACCAAAGCATTTAACAGAAATAGTTAAGAAGGAAAATTATGTATGTGTTGCTCTGCAAATCCATTTAAGTGGTGCACCTAAATTGTGTGCAGGTGCACTGAAAATGTTCAGTAAGGAGCACCAGTGCTACTGGAAAGTTTGTCTGGAGCCATGCAGAGGTAGACCCTGACTTTCAGGATGAACAGAGACTCCCCCAGTCCGAGGCCGACCATGGACTGGGCCCAATGCAGCGCTCAGGAGAAGCCGAAAGCTAGCAGCCAGAATGCAGCTAAAGTGGCGGAGTTAAGAGGAAATACTACCCATCAGAAAGCATTGTCTATGACATTACTACTCAACGTCATTAATAAACCAATCTGTGGTTCCAGAAACACACAGTAACTGAACACTCATGTGTTATGTAAAGTGGATATTGTAATGCACCCCTTTAAGATTAAAATTGTTCCCCTTTAAAATGTGCATGATGCCCATTTCAATAAAGCATGGTTGTCAAAATCTTTGAAATCCAGATGCCTTGCAAAACATTGTCAGCTCACAGAAAAATGTACTTCTAACGTTACTTATAAGCTACTGTTAAAAAACGTACTAATAAGTGAAGTTAACATTGAAAAAAACATCAGCTATTTGCTAATCAGCAGGTATTAGCGTGACATGGAGCATGGAGCTCTAATCATGTGATCTCCATCAGATGACCCTTGCACATGACTAACCTCTACACACATAAACACGGCCAAATCCCAGACTGAAGAATAGATCCCTTCATTAAGCAATCAGCTATAGCATATCTAACTAAATTCTTACATCATTACTCAAGTCAGGAGGAAGAGTCGGTCATGTGGATTAGTTTTCAGAGTCAGGCAAAATTAGGTTATGGGCAGGAACTAAAGAGAGCTTAGTGAGATACTGGAACAAACGCACACATTGGGACATTTTATTCTTAATTCACTCCTGAAAAAACAAAGGATTATAGCTGAAAAGTTAATGAATACGACAAAAGTAAAATCATGTACATGACCAGTCTATAATAAAATGCATGCCTGCAGAAACTCAGAAACAATGCACTATGGAATGATATGGCCTTGTCTTTTTTGTCTGGTAATATTCTTGAATGGGGCCCAGACTATAGAATCATCGTTACTCACACATCCACAGGTAGTACATGGTCTTGACTGTCTTCTGATACTCCACTGGGATGTCTACGGTGATATCATGGTAAAAGCAGGGTCCCACTGGGAAATTCTCAGGAAGAGGGGGCCAGTTGTTTTTCCTTCCTGAAAGAGAGAAGGGGGTGCCTAAATATGCTGGGGAAATAGGAAGGCCCTGAATAAATTCTCATTGAGAAAACACTATGGAAGCAAAGGAGATTAAAAACTGTAGGACTTATTGCATACGTGATCTGTCATTTTGAAGAGTTCAGCGATTCTTATTAAGTGCCAAATAACAGGTTAAAGGGGCCGTCAGCTGTAGCTGTTGGAGAGTGTTTGTGCCCGTAACAGCTGCAGTGATGCTGAAGGCCAGTGTGTCTTTGGGGACCCCCAGACAGGCCTCCCAGCTCCCTCCCAGACAGTCCCAGTGCTCCAGGGGTCCCCTAGGACTGGCTTGAGACACACTGCTGCAGGTGTTGCCTGCAGACCGGTTTGAGGCAGCCTCACCTCCCGACGTGCTGACGGACTGCATCTCCTTCTCCCGCCGGTCCAGCTCGGCGGCTTTCTTCTCCAGCTCCTCCTGCCGGCGTAGCAGTTCTGTCTGAGCCCGGTCCTGTTGGAGGGGGACACGAACGTGCGCCGAGTGGGAACTGTGCCCAAATTAACATCAAATAAAAAAAAAAAACTGAATCATCCCCTGTGGGTAAAACAATACTATGAGGTATTCTGAGAACTACACCAAGATCACATCTACATACTCACAGAGATTGCATTCTGAATGAGCATCCCCCTGAGGACTGTCATGCTGAGTGAGAATCAGGCCTATATATATCCAGATCTTTGGTGTGATGAGGACAAACACTGTACATCATTTTCAGGTCAACTGAATAAACTATACTGTAACTGCAATATGGATTAAAAAAAAAATACATTCGCATATAGACATTTAAACACCAGCTGAAATAACTTAGATCAAGTTTAAAAATCCACACTGAAATGGCCAAGTATTTGTTTCATCAGTAGGCGTATTAAAACTGCATAAACTTAACTGATAACCTGATCTGTGTGAACCACAAAATTCTGACCTCCCGCTATTATTTGGCTTTACAAGCAAGGTGATATTTCACACATTCCACTTAATGAATAAATATAGAGAAAAGGCAATGCTTACTGACCCTCCATTAACCATTACACACGCTTTGATATATGCCATACAGGCAGAGATCGAGCGTCTGGTCACTCTGCTGATTGTTTAACATATATGAATGGCTGCTACTACAAGGTGCAGGTCCCCGATCCCGAGTCGTCCTTTGACGTATCGAAATCTTGCCACATGACAGATGTCACTTTTTGTAAAGGCGTGTTGACTGCTTTGCGGAGACAGGAGAAGCTAAGCTTCGAAATGCACACCTAACGGGACTACTGGGGACTTTCACTGACCTCCATTGACAGAGCAAAAATACCAACATTCATTATCAATCCTGGGCACCTAAGGACACACACACACACTCCCCGCAAATGTGCAGCAGTGAGGCAACGGTGCTACCCAATGAGCCACCATGCTGCCCCCAAATACAACCAGATATTTTAATTAGATGCGTCCACCGACTGACTTAGCTACATAACTGCTACATAAACAAAATGTGGACATGCACCAATGTAATGTTACATGAGGTCCATTAGATCTGCGTGCACCTACCCACTTTACTAAAGGAGGCCAGTGCTTATAATCAGTAACTAGTGCCTTATAAAAAACTATAAAATTATGGTGCACATACAAAAAGCTTTTGGCTTAACGGAGCATATCGGAACAAACACACAAACTGTCATACCGTTTTGCTAATTGGAAATTTTTGGAGCTTCTGTTCTTAGCTGACAGTGCACTTGGGACTTATATCATGTGACTTGGCCTCACAATGGAAGACAACCTGCCAGCATGCTGCCTAAAAGTGTGCCCAAAGAACGTGGGCTCCCCGCATCAAAAAGCCTCTGGCAGCATTTAATTATACATCTCCTCTCTCATTAGAAGCCCTCATTTCCTTCTGCGCTCCCGCTGGGTTACACAGCTCCCTGACACATGCTTGACAAAAACAGCTATTTATCCGGCCCCCATGAAGAAACTGGTGCCTCCTCTTATACTGAAATGATGAGTGGACAGGGGGAAGGTCATGCTTGTGATGAGTGGACAGGGGGAAGGTCATGATTATATTGAGGGGACAGTGGGAAGGTCATGTTTATGATGAGGGGACAGGGGAAGGTCCTGCTTGTGATGAGGGGACGGGGGAAAGTCATGCTTATGATGAGGGGACAGGGGGAAAGTCATGCTTATGATGAGGGGACAGGGGGAAGGTCATGTTTATGATGAGGGGACAGGGGGAAGGTCCTGCTTGTGTCCATACCAATTACCGGAAAGAATTCAGATTCCAAGAGTGGTTGAATCTGATCAACACAACATAGTTCGGTTTAGTTTCCCCTATTGCCAAATGGCTAACACAAATGTCGTTATACAATTTACAGTTATATCATTCTCCATCAAAAGGAATAGCAGTCACAGTGAATGGTATTACTGCAAACTGGCAGATGAACTCAGGCATCATGAATTACAATTTAACATTGGAAGTAAATTATCAAGGAAGGTCCTACAGTGCTCTGCTTCCCTAGTCTGAGCTGCTGAAGGGCCCCGTCTGGCATGGCTCTGGCCGAAACGACAGAAGGGGCGGCAGCTCCACCCACATGAGCAGGTGTACTGGGGAGGCATAAAAGGGGCAGCTAAGGGGCCAGTCTCGGCCAGCCAGGGACTGGGGAGGGCTGTAGGGGAAGAGAACCTGGGCCAGTGGCTGTGCGTACGCCAGGGAGTCCTCCGAAAGCTTCATGATGGCGGGCTGAGCACTGGTGGGGGCCATTTTGGTGGCCATGCCAGCCAGCGCCTGAAGAGGAGACAAAAACAGGGACAAGAATCACACAGCGACACAGGCCTGTCATTTTAGAACTACATTTTTCTGCATGCGTCACCGTCAAAAGTGAATCACTCGGAGCTCAGCCGGAGATCAAAATCACGCCATTGCTTAGGATAAGGATAGGATGCAAGAGGGAGAAAACAGACAGACAACGCCTGGCGCGTCCAAGATGCATGTCCCTACAGTCAGAGGAGAGTAACAGTAATAATATCATTTAGATATTATAAACTTTTAAATGACATTTTTCATCCATTTCAAAAGCAAAGCTGCACTGGAGAAATTATAAACAATCAAGGTATCTAGCAGCCTCTTTAAAGGCCATTTAAAAAGTTAAAGTCCTGTAGTGGAGATGCAGTTGGAAGGTGGATTGGCAGATGGATTGATGGAGAAAAACCGGGAGACCAGGAATAATAGCTGCAGGGAGGCGACATTACATACACCTATCTGCAGAGAGGGGCCCGGGCGTGTCATACCAGCCCAGGCCTGATGGGGGCAGGCCACCCATGTCAGTGAGAAGCCACAACAAGCCATCCTCTGGAAGCTAAGGGCCCTTTAAAATCAGCAAGCAATAATCTGGCTCCTGGGGTGACAGCCACTCCAGTCATTCAGTAGCAGGACAATATTGGCAAATCCAGCATAACCTGATAAATTAATCTAAGTGACCATACCGGGGACTGACCAATTTAACTTCTCTGTGCCGCATCTTGAGTCTTTAAAAGTAAAGATACAGTTTAAAATAATTAATTCTGTTACCTAATTAAGGACTTTTTGCCGTGTATAAACACGTGTTCTAAGTGATATCACATTGACAGCTGCTTTATTTGGATACTGGCACCTACGCCCAGGCATGGCCGAGGGGTGTGCAGCAGCGACACGGGCAGCTTTTACCAGTCAGTCCCGCCACCACTGCTGGCCTCACCTGCTCCTGCATCCCTAAATAAATGTGTTGGGCCAAATGCCCAGAAGGAACTGACTGCCCGCTTTCTCCCTCCGCCTCAGCTTCTGCCATGAAGGGGCTCAGCAGTCAGCTTGCAAGTCATGTGCCATGGGTTAAATTGTGCCGTAGTTGTTCTTTGCACTGGATGTAATTTCTGAGTAAGTAGGCATTCCTATTCCAAAGCACTTGCTGCCTTTGGCCAGCAACACATCATAAATCTAAGATAAACCGCATAGTGCCTGTATGCTCTGCACAGACCTAAAATAAAAGTCTCATCCGTCCATCAACCAACCCCACCCTCCACCCTTCTACCTTCCAACCGCTTATCCAGTACAGGACCTTTTTATTTTATAATTGTAATTACAGCTACAAAGGTAAGATATCAGGTCAAATGCGTGTTGAATAAGTGGCGGCTACTGCAGAGCAAGGTCAGCATTTTGATACGTGAATTTTCAAAGCAGCATGAGGCAACTAACAAAGAGGCCAAAAAGTCATAAACTGCAGCTGCATCAGTCACAAAGACTCCAAACTTATTAAGGTGCAAAGGGTGACAGCAAATGCCAAGCATGGCAAAACGGCCTAGGGAAATAGGAACTGCATTTGCAAGCTGAAGCTCACGGACAACAGCAGATGGACAACTAACAGCTTTGTCATTAAAAACCACTAGAGCAGAGCCTCAAAAATTCAGTGAACTGAATCAGCACCTCTGTAACCTGGTCTTAACAAAAACTGTACATAGTGAGTTTCATAAGACTGGAATTCATGGGGTTTAGAATTTGCAGCTATCCCAAGCCAATTCAAAAAGACACATGACCTGGTATAAACAGCACAAAATCTAGAGCCCTGAAGAATGAAAAAAGAGCACTATGTGTTGACAAATCACATAACACCCCTTTCCCTACATCCAGGCAGGTTTATGTTTCGAGAAAGTGGAAGGATGTCTTTAACCCATTTAATCCCAATTTTTTCCTGCAAATTAAGTATATGCATCTTACTCCTTAGACCTACATAATACATAATATTTTTTTATTTCATGTTGGTTATGTTAACAACAATCATTGCCGGTGGGATTGAATGGGTTAAATCTGCAATCTCGGTTGGTATTGGAAGCCATTTTGTAATAATCATTAGGTCTGATGACTTCTCTCCATCGTTATATAATGAACTTGAAGCCCTTTAACCATGGTGCACCTTAGGGTGCGATCATTAGTGCCTCATAATGTTCACATAATGATCAGATGATGTCCCCATTTGCAATTCTACACAGATTCAGTCGGTTTCATGAACGCCCAGCTGGTTTCAAACACCTTCCATGGCCTTGCCAAGCACCAGATTCAAACATCACTGAACATACATGGGGAGTTTTGGTTTGGAGAGTGCAAAGAAGATTTACACTCCTTTGTCCCTCAACAGACTGGAGGCTTTTCTTTTGAGAATAATCTGAGATCCCATGACACAGGGTTCAGAAATGGTATGATAACATTCCAAGAAGCATGGCAGCTTATGCACTACAGGGCTGCAATGTGAGCATGGACCGGGTACAGACATGAGCCGCACTCACCGGCTTTGTGTTTGTGAAAGGGTTGTATTCTTCCAGACCTGGGGCGACCGCTCTTGTGACCTGCGTTACTGCAGGATCCTAGGAAACAAAAAAAAAAGGAAATTTACTCAAGCATACGAATCACACCAGTTTCTTTACTAGAAATATCTTGTAACTTGCGGAAATCTGTAAATATACCCTACCTAGCAAGTGATGGTGGTCATTTTTAAAAATGTATTTATTTTCTATGCTATAGAAAATGCAAATCATTCTGACCTATTGCAGCAAATAACATACACACAATCAGAGGTGGAAGGTTCAGGTTCCAGACAGTCAAGTATTCTGTGACTGTGACTCTTAGTTGGCAGAACAAAAATCTTGGTCTGGATTTGTACTTTCTAAACTCTGAACATGAACTTGAAATTAACTCAAGCATACAAATTACACCAGTTTCTTTACTAGAAATATCTTGTAACTTGCAGAAATCTGTAAATATCGCCCACCTAGCAAGTGAATTATCTCTGATGGTGGTCATTTTTTTTACCTATTTATTTTCTACCACACACACAAATCCAGTAACTGCTTAAAAAATACTGTTGGATCTAAGAGGGAATTCACCTACAGCTACAACACCAGCTATTTTGACAGCAGCAAACCACATTAGGTGACCAAGTCCCTGTGTAAATAAAGCAGAAAGCAAAGTCTTCAGATCACTTATATGTAGCATAGGGGGTACACCAGTAACTGTCACATTGTCAACAAGCCAAGCCATATTTTGACAGCTGCTGCCCCAGACCACCTGCTGAGACGATAGCAATGCCATGCGACGACCTTCAGGCAAACAGAGATGAAGAAATGCAAAAACAAAGAAGGCTGGTGAAACAGGTAGTAAGTCTTATTGGAACATGATGCCCTTCCAATTGTATTTCCTTCAGCCTAGTTTCCCTCCAGGCCAGTCCTGGGAAACGTCAGCTGTGAGCCGTGGCACAATCCCAGACTAGCAGGAGACTGCAGCAAAGCCCACACACATTCACACCACGCATACGGCAGAGCAGCTTATTCGGAACGCCCCTGCGTGGTATAACAGCAGGGACCTAGGCTAAAACCCAGAGCTGTGAGGCAGCCACATCACAGTCCTACACAGCTGACTCTGTATTTTGCCAATGCCAAATGTCAGTCAATTTTATTCTTGTCTACTCCTGACATCCACACAGATGACACTGTCACAGTTTCAGGGAATGCTGGACATCCCCAGAGAAATGAGAGATTCTGACCCATGGCAGTAAATAACATACACACAATCAGAGGTAGAAAGTTCAGGTTCCAGCCAAGTATTCTGTGACTGTGACTCTTTATACTCAACTGGTTAGCTGAACCAAAATCTTGGTCTGGATTTGTACTTTCTGAACTTGAACTTTCCACCTCTGGCTATAATGAATGTCTGTGGTTGACAGCTTGTCTAATTTCATTGAAAGACACCATATAAACAGAGCAATTGCTGTCATTTACACATATATAAAAGATTATTTGTTTATAATAAATAATGCAGAGGAAAGTTTAGATACAGTAATGAGCATTCATAAAAATGGATGTTCATAAGATATAGCATATTTGACATCTGGGACGGTCGATAAGCATAAAGAATAATGTTTTTAAAAACCATTAGACTTTTGCCAGTGTGGAGCTGATTTAAGAACAAGAACATAAGAAGTTTACAAACAAGAGGAGGCTATTCAGCTTTTGATATAAATATATATGTAAAAATGTATAAATGTATATTTTTATTCATATTCATTCATTGTGAATATTTATATATATTCTTATATTTTGTAGGGATGCACCGAAATGAAAATTCTTGGCCGAAACCGAAAACCAAAAAAGAGGAAACCAAGGCCGAAGGCCGAAA
>JAODKM010000108.1:10496196-10506661 GCA_026780845.1 Petrocephalus sullivani | reverse complement strand
TAATGTAAATTTGTTAAATAATGTAAATTTGTTGAATAATAATAGGGATTTCTTAAATAAATCTGTTAATTATGTTGTTACTTTGATTTATTCTTCACAATGTACCGATAACAATACCATTAAAGTACCGCACCGATAGGCAGCACTGGAAAGAGTAGTAGTACTGTTAAAATCTTTACGATACCCATCCCTAATTGGGCCTCTGCGGGGCAGCGGGATGGGGTTCTGCGGGGCAGCGGGATGGGGCTCTGCGGGGCAGCGGGATGGGGATCTGCGTGGCAGCGGGATGGGGATCTGCGTGGCAGCGGGATGGGGCTCTGTGTGGCAGCGGGATGGGGCTCTGTGGAGCATCATGATGGGGCACTACGAGGCAGGCTTTACAGGCTTTGAGGGACAGGGAGACAGAGCTCTGGGGGCTGGGAAAGCCGGGTGGGTGATGGATAGTTTATGAGCGAACACAAGGCCTCTAAGGTTTCACTTGAAAGAGACCAGGCCTCCACGTTAAGCAGGCCATGCTTCGCACCTGCAGCTAGTCCGTCTTCGATGCCCCCTCTGACATGGGACACCTCAGTGACCCTCATTTTAATCAGGATGCCTCTCATTGCCCCAGTGACACAGCTAAGGATCAGTGTCACGTGCCCCTTAGATGGAGTGTGATAATCCGTGCAGTTCCATCACACTCCTCTTAATGACCGTTAATGAGATGAAGGCTTTTATCAAAGTAAGCAGCCGTGGAATATGCATTTCGGCGATCCACAGATAGACACTGTGCTAATGGTCATGGTTTTTTTTTTCGTCCTGACTTTCACTGTATTGTTCCATTACATTAATACTTTGTCTTCTGCATTGTTCACACTGTTATCACATTTAGATCTTTACATTTTCTCAGTGTGTATATATATATTTTTTCTTTTTTTTTTTGTAAGATGTGCAATGCCTTCGTTGTTTGGTTATTTAACTGCGTATGTATATCAGCAGGTCTTCCCACATTGTGGCAGTATTTCCGCTGCGATCGGGTGGCTGTTCGTTTCTGAAGTCTTCATTTTTGTTAGCGCACGCACCATAAATGATCACGTCTTTTCAGCTCATTGAGTCGCATGAAACATGCACGTTTAAATAAGCAAATCTCTGAAGAACCCCCGCCCACAGCTGCCCCCCCCTCTGTAATCCTGTTTATCTAAATTCTCGTCTCCTGATCTGCTCATCAGGAGGGACACGACGACGCCGGATCCGTCGATGGCCCCGTCGCACGAGTGCGGGGAGGCTAAGAAATAAAATTTGCACAGTGAAATGCGATTTCTCCTGCCTCTTCTCCCCGGCTCCATTGCTCTTGCCACGCTGTGAAATTCTCATTTTACACACTTTGCTGGCTGGGGCCATGAATTATGCATTGTGCCAGAGAAATCCTCAATCTCACGCTTCAAGCCCTGTGTGGGGCTCCCAAGTTCCGTCTCTATTACCAAGATGAATGGTCGATTGGGGAATATTTGATAGGATATGCGTTTGACTTCATTGTTTGTTTTTGGCATTAGGCTTCTCTTTTGGGAGATTTCTTTTTGTCTGTAATATCAGAGTGAAATTTTATGGTTCTTTGAGAGTGGAGGGGGGCTGGTTAAGAGTGTGCGGTGTGTGGAGAAACGCATCAGTTTGTTAAAACGCGCTCATATCGTTGCCGGTGTAGTGAGACCAGCTGCGTAGCAGAGTGCACTCTGTAATTCCTGCTGTGTGAGGCCATCCTACCGTGAGCCACGTGCAATGAGAGCGTCACTTCTGACAGCTGAACGGAGCCACTGTTTGATGAAAATTACACAGGAGAAAATATAGACATGGAAGTGATATCAGTGTCAGACGTTTTGTCAAACCTGAATACAAACGCAGTGTGTTGCATGTTATTTACTGCTAGATATGTTTACTTTTTGAAGTTTTTAATTTTGCTTTCCAGTGGAGATCAGATGTTTCTCTCCAAGTTTGAGCAGGTTATTTTTCAGGTTGCATAGGACAATGCTCAGAGTATTCCTTTAACGAAAGGCCTGTGATAAAGGGTGGAAAATGGCCCCCACCTTCTGGCACTCCAAGTTCCAGAATTCCACTGGCCTCAGGTGCTCCACTGGCCTGATTGGTTGGGTGGAGGAATACGTTTTTTGGATAGTTGTTCCCGTTGGAGTGCCGTTTCAGTTTGGTATGCTCCTTTGTCTTGGCCCTTTGTTTTCCTTGGAATCTTGTTTAAGATGTTTGGATCCTTTCCATTGTTGTCAGTGATTTGGGAATTCCCATTCTGGTCTTTGTTCATTCCTGTGTTGGTAGACAAAGGGTTTTTTGCGGTTGTGTTCCCTCAATGGTCAAAATCCACTTAATGCACCATAGTACCTGTCCATCTATTCTGTGATGGTTTGTGTAATCTAATCTGTAATTATGCCTGGTGCGTTTAAATTATAGGTTGAAATTTGTCTGATATTTTTTCATGTATTTTGTTTCATGTAATTTGTCTTTTTTTACTTATTCATCCATTCATCTACTAACTACTTATCCTGGTCAGGGCTGGCATGGGCGAAGTTATTCATTGTATAAAAGGTCTGATGGTTTATTGTATCTATTTATTTATTAAAATAATGTCATATCATGTATATTTCTGTATTATGTGCAACAGTAATATTCAGCTCTCATAACTTAATGCCACACATGCAGTTTTTCATTAATTTCTGGAAACTCTGAATTTGTGTTTCTGAATTTGTGCACGTAAGACATTCCTCAGTTCTGGTGGGACCACATCTTATGGTTACATGCTCTTGAAAAAGTTCTGGCATAACGGTCTGCTTCATCAATCAATAAGCTAACCAAAGAAGGCAATTTTTGGATTTTCTACCGCTTGGTGAAAAATGAAACGCCGTTGTTGGAACATTTTAAAGCATTTTCCTGTGTGCTGTCGTAACTCTCCAGCTGACACGGCAGTTTTTTCAATAACTGAAGTTATTGGGATGCATTTAAGGTGCTTTGCTGGCTGTTCATTGTAGTAAAACGTCAAAAGCAGTCTCTCTGCCCACTTTTCCACTGCAGCACTCCCTGCATTTATCCCTTTGAAACGGAAATTGGTCCTTCCAGCTGTTTTTGCTGCCAGTGACCAAATGGAGGCGGTCACCAGGGTCAGCGTGCTCTGAAACGAGAGACGCACGCGTGCGCACAGAGCGAAGTTTGGTAATCAGGACTCCCTGCAAGCTGCAAGCTGGCTCGTCAGCTGTGCCTCCAATTTGTTAGGCACTCATCTGAACTGCAAACAGTTCCGGTGGCTAACGAAGGCATTGTTTGGTCTGTCCCCCATTATTAGTGTTAATGGACTGGCCTGTTCCGCTGTGCTAATCATTGTTACTTTCTCTCTGTTTTCGTAGGCTGAAGTAAAGGTGAAAAAGGAGGTGTCCTTGCTCGATTTAGATGACTGTAAGTTTGACTATCACTTCTTTTAGAGAGTTATACCCAAATGTTATCATACATTCTTTCTCTGCATTGATGCAATTTTTGGCAGCGTAGCGATGGCATTGTTTTCATTTTTCATTCTTTTTCTTTATTATTATTGAACATAGCTTATACGTTTGTGGGATGTTTTCTGAAACAAAAATAAATGTTTTTGCAATTCCCTAATTAATGTATGCAGTAGTACATACTCACTTTTCTTACCGGCCTGTTGTTCCTGAACACGGGAGCAAGCTTAGCTAAAACATTGTGTGATAAATCTCCCAGGCTCCTTAGCCTGGCTCCTCCTATAGATGTTTTGTCCCTGGGCATGTGGATAGTGGATGATCCGGAGATCATGATCCCGAGTATTAGGGCGCTTTCAGCACTGCTGTTCAGCCTGACAGCCATAATTGTTATTAAGTATCCATTTTTCTAAATACTGGGTATAAGCCGTGTGTAGAGCACGCGTCGGACTTCACAGCCTGAGTGATGCCCGGGCATTAAGTAACAGCACATGGTCTGCCCCTGCAGTCGCCCCCGTATCTGCATCCGCGTCGGATTTCACAGCCTGAGTGATGCCCGGGCATTAACTAACAGCTCATGGTCTGCCCCTGCAGTCGCCCCCGTATCTGCATCCGCGCCCAAGGCCTCTATTCTCTCACCCAGCCTGCTGACTGACTTGGAAGGCCTCTCTCTCTCCAGCAGCTCGCCAGCCATTGAGGTAAGAGGCCGCTTGAGTGTGTGTGTGTGTGTATATATATGTATATGTGTGTGTGTGTGTGTATATATATGTATATATGTGTATATATATATATATATATATATGTATGTATATGTGTGTGTGTGTGTGTGTATATCATATACACACATTTAGTCTGACATGAGGAGCTGTCTTTCTCGGGTCAGTGTGCAGTGAGGGATGTCCTTCTCCTGCCTCTTTTGCACTGACCTTTCTTCCTGCCCCGCCTCAGTGCCTCAGTGGTGACTGGCCTCTCTCTGTCACCCCCGACCCCCCCGCTCTGTGCGTGTGGCCCCTCCCTGCCATCAGCTGCTGTCTCGTCGCAGACCCCTGTCTGATTGCTGACCTTTCCCAGCCTGACGACTCTTTCCTCATCTGAAGGATTCCCCTGTCAGGCTGTTTGGGCCGGAATGCCGTTTGCCGACTTTCATCTTCTCTTAACATCTCCTCTTTTGGAACCTGCTGTCATCCCTGCTTATTTGTTTGTTTTCTTTGTTTGATTTGAACAATTAGGCCTCCTGAATTATTGTTTTTTGTGATACAGCCTGGAGATTCTGTTAGTCCCCAACCTCTCCATCACTACCACCAGGGGGCGCCTTACAGATTGGGGGGGTTAGGATGATTCCAAGGGCCCCTGAGCACTATAATTGGTTTGCTGTGGGTTGGAGGCCCAATTCACTATACTTTCATGGGATCCAAAACCTCAAGTACTGTCACCATGTACATATCAAGCGCAAATGCTGTTACTTGTCACAGTGACATTCTTATTTAGATTTTTTTTTTATTTTTGATTTTGAGATTTTGATACTTTATTGATCCCCATGGGGAGATTGTCGTCTTCTCACCTCCCCCGAACATGCCATGGTTGCAGGGACAGGTGCATGTGGGGGACAAGGGGACAAGGAGCAGTCTAATACAGGACAGAAGAGTGCAAGAGAGGACAATAGAGGGACGTGCAGTATAGGGAGCGATTATAAATATGCAGTGAATAGGTGGTGTACGTGAGGCACCGTTTATTCTAAAGAGCTGTCATATCTGAAAGTGACACTTCCATGTGAATGTCCTTATTTATTTCTGGGAAAATAAGCATTGCTTAAATGTTCTGTGATTATTAACCACACCTCCCCCCCCCCTTCCCGATGTGCCTGTCGCTGCCATGCCCTGCCTAGGGTTCATTACATAGGGATAAAATGTCTCAATGCCTGGACGACCTCAAGTTCAGTCCTACAGAAATATACTTTAACCTTCCCTTGTGTAAAAGGCCAAATGAATCATATTAAGGAGCTCAGAGCGGCGGCGGCTCTGCAGTGCTGAGGAATTAATTAGTATCTGAGGAATGGAGATATAAGGCCAGTAGATGAGAAAGTGACCCTGCTATTGCGTATATGTGCAGCCTTTTCTGCTCCTGGAATGGGCCTGGTAGGCTATTATACAAAGCTTCTGGCTCTGTAATTGGATATTGCTTTATAAGCGTGATTCTGTCTAAGGGGACGGGGCTGCGTCTCTCATCAGCAGCCCTCAGCTTTCTCGGCTCTCCCCATTTACCCATAATGCTTAGTAATAGCAAAGTGACGCGTGTTGCCTATGATAAGCCCCCCCCCCAACCCCCCCCCCCCCATGTTTGTGATAAGGTGCTGATTTTCCGGGGTTTTGTAAGAATTTGGTAATCAGTCCACAGGTTACGTCACACTTATTTTCAGTGGAGTGCCCCGTTAGGAAATTTAAGTAACTGCAAATTAACTGTGATTGGTTAACTTCGGGAAATGTCTGGGAGGTTAATCCAGCGTATTAAATGACTACAGCTCAGTGCGAACTCTGCTGGACAGACGGGGCTGGTTTTTGTCAATTAATATCACCTGTGACAAAATGCGGACTCATTAGCTGTCGCCAATACATCTATACAGATGCTCCTCGCTTTGTGATGGTTCGACTTACGATATTTTGACTTTACAATTTACTTTAGACTGTTGCGCATTCGGTAGCCAGCTTTGCATTTTGATCTCTTCCCAGGTGAGTGACGTGCTGCATGATACCTTCTAGTGATGCTGGCCAATGGCAACCTCCACACACCACACTTCCAGTCTCTTGTAATCGCAAGCGTCATACAGTGTTTAGCAATGTATCATACAATTTTCTTTGTTTGATTTTGTGATCCTTATACTAATTTACCTTTCAGTTACTAGTATTTATCATATCATATATTCATATTCAACTTGCTGTATTTTATGCTTACGAATATGATCCCATGGTGAGTCTCAGCGCACCTATATTATGCAAGCATTTCAATTAAATGACTTATATGATGTATTTAAGAATGTATCTGCTCTCGTGTGCACAATTGCGAAAATGTATTTAAATCGAGATTTCGTTTCTATTAAAAAGCAATGTGTTTGTAATTGTAGTAGCAATATGCAGGCTTTACTGATTGTAATGACCCACTGTTCAGCCAGTGATACTGATTTATTTATCGCCCGGTACTGGAGAAATAGCATTTGAAAGTTAGAAATATGCCCGAATATCACGTCTAGACAGAGTCTACGGTTTAGACCATACAATATTTGGAAGAATCTGAATGCATTTTAAGATACGCCTTTAAATTTTGATTGAATATTAATTACTGGTGTCTTTAAAATAATAATATTAATTATTTTTATCTTTAACTTAGACTTGTTGCAATCGGTGGTAAAATGGATTCAGTTACTCCCTCAGGTACCAAGCAGCAAAGGTCGCCCCTGTTCCTAATAACCATCCTTTGGTCACTCCAGTAGGTGTCCAGCCCTGTATCAGATTCTCGGAGATCATCACACAATCACTGGAACATGCTTTCTGTGCGGTTTGAGAACTGGAGCAGTGCGACCTTAATGTCCTGGTCACTGAGAGGAGTCTCACCCTGCGCTTGCTGAGATGGCCTCAGGCTGCCATCTGACTGGCTGTCGTCGGCTTGGCCCCTTGGCCATGCCCCCTATAGGCGGTTGGAATCAGTCCATGTGACGTGTAGCCTGCAGCCTGTCCAGTGTCCTGTGTCTCTGGGAGGACATTACAACTGAAGACGATACTGCTCAGAGGACGTTTGGGTAATGCTTCTTGGGCGAAAATGCTACGAAACGGCGAAGGAGATTGTCAAGACTGTTTATTAGCATATAAAGCAGTGTGCGGAACAGCATTCCAGGTCCTAAACCTGCTTTCCTCTCCTGTTTACGATAACTGCCTTCACTGCCTTTGAGAGAACGCTGTAGCGGAAGAGGTTTCTTATTTTAATCATTTTGCTAATCCATTTACAAAACTAATTTGCTTAACGAGTTTGTATTATTTAGTCCAGCGAAAAGAAAAACATTTTAAAAAGGGAAAGAAATTAGACTGTTCTTTATGATAAGTGTGTTTTAACTCTGGGTTGATAATGGTGATTCTTGCCATAATTGTGTTGTTCTAATCCTGCATTATTAAAGGTTGCCTGTCATGTGCTCTCCCCTTGTTAATCCTGAGTCAGTGAATTAACCTTCAATTACGGCTGTTAGAATTCAAATGAGGCTTTTGTCTGGGCCCAGCGACTGCCCCCCTCCCCAGTCCACCCCTGATGGAAATTGTAAGGGTCACCGAATATGTCCTACGTCATGTCTGATGGCTCCTAAAAAAATTTGTGGGCAAAAAAGAAAAAAAATATATATATCTCATTGGAGTTTGTCAGAGAGCTATTCAGTCAGCAAGTAAAGCATTTACCCCTCTGCAGTAAGAAGCCTCACTCTAGTTTGGTGCCCCCTACAGTTCAAATAATGTTTTATTATTTGTGAAGGAAGCCACATTTAAAATGACTTGGACTCGTGTGTGATCAACGTCTGGGCTTGTTGGATCGTGTCCCAGATGATGGGGATTCTCCTGCAGTACCTGACGTGGTCTTTCTTTCCCGTTCTTTTCAGTTTTGTCGAATTCGGGCAGATAGAGGAAGGCCAAAGATGTTTTTTTTATTTTTTATTTTTTTTCTTTCCCCATTCCCCAAATTGGCAGTGAAGTCGGTTCTTGACTGGAAGTCACATGGAAAGCCACTGAGATTGGGTGGGGCACCCCATGGAGAAATGAATTTGTAAGTAAACCAGTTGTGGGAAGGACTCTCACCTGTCTGAAACGTTGGCTCCCCTTCGCCCATTGGTATGTCCAGGATTCTTTTGGACCCCCCCCCCCCCTTCTGTCAGTCAGATCACACTTCCATTATTTCGCTTGACTGAGGGAACCTCATTTGCCTGTCTGAATGTTTGAGTGACAGTCCGCTCGCTGCAGTCAAAGGGAGTCGAAGATATCGAGGCCTTCGGGCTCCGTGTTAATGGAAGCCGTTTCGTTTGGGCTTAGAACTGTCACCAAATGCTGAATTCCACTGCAGTTGCGGGGGATGTTTTAAAAAAAAAAATTAATGAATGCTAAAAACATTTCTAATTACATGGATTTAAAGTTGATCCTACGCATAAAGACTTCTGAGGACCATAGCTTTTTTTTAAAAAAATAATTTACATTTATTTTTGAAATACATTGTAAATAATTTATTGTGGTATTTTCATATTTCCTTTTTTTTAATCCACCCACCGAGGAATGTCTCTCTTGGGCAGTTCAGCTTTTTAGAGAATTACTGCATGGTTATCGATAGCATTCAGATTAACTCGGGTTATTGTGTTTGAAACCCGCCCCCTCTACCCCCCACGCCCAACATGCGCTCTCTAATAACATTTTGACATTAGGATCTCAACGAAATAGTATTTAAGGCGCCGTCCGGGTGGGCGGTTGATAACTTTTCATTCATAATTAGCTCATCGCGAATCGGGAGACATTTCGGGGAAATTGAACTGTCAGCGGGTAGAAACAAGCGTTTGACCTCATCACGCTGAGTGGGGCCCATCATAATTTGTTCATTTGGTGCCCATCAGGCCTGCCTCATCTCTCATTCGGCACCTCGCTGACCTTCCCTCTCCAATTCCACTCGGTTCAGCTTTAATTATGACTCAGCAGACCCCGGGAAATATTGCGGGCTCCGCTCTCCAAAACCCTGAACTGCCACTCACCCAAAGATTGGTTTTTAACAGGTAATAAATGCCCAAAGGAAATAGTGCGTCGCTTGTCCAGTCCGGCGGCTCGCGGCGTCCGCGCTTGCGCGCGGGCTCTCCCCCGGACACGGCCTGGGACGCTTTTTGTTGCTTTTTTTATTTTTATTTTTCCGCATGCTCACTTCCCGCGCCACCTTCCCATTTCTCTCCAGCATCCAGGAGCTTTCATTTGCGGTAATGCTCAGGGGCGAAGAGGCTTTTAACCATTGTCTTTAAATGTCACCCCCGTAATTGCTTTTAATGAGATAATTCCACCTCGTACACAAGCTAATTTTCCATCTGTTGAGTGGAAGGCAATTCATAAATAAATGTGAATGCCTCAATTAAACAAATTTCAGAATTTTGTGTCGGCTTTAAGCATCATATAGTTCAATCCTGCCCAAATCCTCAAATTGAAATTGCTGATTATCACCGTTTTACTGTATTTACTGTTTTTTTTTTCCTGACAACCCTGTTGTCCTTTGTGAAGAAAAGAAAATCACATAGGCATTATTTTATGCTATTATCACAACAATCATTAAATGCAGTCTTCTTTTATAGATAAATATTATAAATAATACTTTAAAGACAATATTACTTTATTGCTAATCTCGACCTCTACAATAGTATTCCTTTAAATTTAATAGGAGTTTATTTTTGTTTAAATGGCAATGTAAATGGGTATTTATTTTTATTTTTAGTAATTACAGCTTTTCAGATGATTCCTCTGACATAAATATTTTCAGCTCGTATTTTGATTATCTCTGTTGTTCGGAACTCTTCTTTCAGGTCCCCATTTGGATAACCTCAATTTTATAAAAATCTGTGAATGGAATCAGAAAGTCTTGTTTTTGGGTTGGTTACTTATGGTTGAGGTTAGGGCTGGGTTGGGGCTAAGGGTGTCGTGATCGGGATTAGGGATTTTCTCATAGAAATGAATGGGAGGTCCCCATTTAGATAGGTACACAAGTGAGTGTGTGTGTGTGAGTGTGTGTTTGGGGGGGGGTTGACAAGCAGGAGTCTCAGTAATAAGAAAAATGTCGCAGGACAAGTTAGAAAAAGCCCCAATATGGATATGCTAATTTTAGCTGTCTTGCACATTCAGTCACCATCAAAGTCCCCCCCCCCCCCCCCGCCCCCCCCCCCCCCCCCCCCCCCCCTCCCCCCCCCCCCCCCCCCCCCCCCCCTCCCCTCCCCTCCTCGTCTACACTGT
>JAODKM010000108.1:10444351-10468642 GCA_026780845.1 Petrocephalus sullivani | reverse complement strand
GGTTTTCCTGCGCCGGTGAAGTGGGGCCCCCAAGGATACTTATTTCCGCCGGTGGATCCCTGAGCACCCCTGTGCCCCCCCCCCCCCCCCCCGTTCCAACTGCAGGTTTGCCGCCAAGGCCGCCAGCAGCAAGGCACTAGTCCTGGCCACCGTCGAGCTGAAGGAGGCGCCGGCCGCCAGGCTTGTGGTCAACACGGAGAAGACGGTGATTGGCTCCATGCTGCTGCGGGACCTGAAGAGCGTGCTGTCTCAGGGGTAGAGATCTCGCAGCTGGACCTCCAAGCCCGGCATGCTGCAGACATTTACCGCATTAAAGCCGCCATCTGGTGCGGCCCTCCGAGGAAAGCGAGAGCGGCCGGGGGGGGGTGGGGGTGTCAGAATGGTGCTGGTGCCCCTCTAAGCACTGCCTAACTGCTGCCAAACCAGTGCCACTCCTACACACACACACACACACACACACGCCTCTTAGGTAAGGCCAAGTTTGTTACAAGTTTCTCCCCTTTATTCCAGTAAATTAGCTTCCTGTTTCCATGCACTCACAAGCACAAGCTCACTGATAGAGAATAAGACCACATCTCAAATCCAACGTTTCACTGACTGGAAGCTCAACCTTTTTTTTTTTTTTTTTTCCCCTTCAATTTATTTTACATTGTTCACAATTTAGAGGAAACTTGCCTTAAAGAGAACTCAATGCCAAAGGTTTGTGACGATGCAGAATGGCATTGCCTAATTAATTAGGGAGGGTCGCTGACTTCCTCCGCTGTGTGCCATCTCTGAATGAACAGACATGACACTTTTCACTGACGATATTCAAGTGCCTCTCTGTGTGAATGAAGAAAATGTGTTTTAATGACCAAAAAAAAGAGTATTTGTTGATTGTGTTCCTTATGACTCTGATCCTAAAATAAAGATTATTAGTAATGAGCTGCTTGTTTCTTGTTATTTTGGGAACATGAGATCAGTGAAAGCGTATCACTGCAGGTGGGACCTTTCCTTTTTAACATTATAAATGGAAGGCCTGTGGTCTAACAGGCACAAATGGCCTCGTTTCATTTTCTGTCGGCCCAAGAGTCTCTTGTCTCCGTTTGCAATGGAGCAGCTTCCTGTTCGGCGTAGCGTGGCTTCCTCTTCCTCCTCTTCTTCACCGCGCTCGAGCAGCATCCTCCATTAGCCACTAGGACCCCGATAGCAGGAATCATCCGGCTCATAAGAGGGCCACCATCGAGCGGCCCTGCAGTCCTGATACCACCAACACAATCTCTAGGCACCAGCCGAGGAGACGTGGATTTTTGGGATCGGCATTGGTGGTGTTGTACTCATTCTGTGTATTCATTCACATACACAGATTCCGGAATCTGCCTGCTAATAACATTGTGAAGTTCTATAAACGCCCAGAATGAAAGCGCTGATGTGTGTGTAATTTAACCTGCATGCCGTTTAGCCATACAGTCACGGGGGGCCCTCCAGCAGCCATAGCTGGGTCTCCACCTTTAATGCGCTGTTTATTCAGACGCAGCCGGGATCGCCAGTGAAGATGTTGCCGCGCGGCCCATTCATCACCGCGGCAACGCCTCTCGCCTCCGGACCGGCTCGCTGCGCCGCTTTCCGCGCTTCCAGCAGATGTTTTATAGAAGAATAACACGTCAGCCTCGCGGCGCACAGCCATTTATTCTCCTCTCGGCCCGCCTCTGCCGCCATGCGGCCTGCGTCCCTCCTGCTCCCCCCCCCGGAAATGGAGGGAGTTGCTTGCCGGAATGGCTGAGATCATCTACCCTGAGGTTGTGGGGGGGGGGATCATGATGCTGAAGTAGGCCTGTCATGCTGTGGTTTTAGCGGGACTAATATCACACCGAGGCCTGTGTAAAAAGTCCTCCAGCATCTGAGGCCCTTGCAGTGTGGCCACCAAAATTTTGCAGTGTCTACTTGATGTGGACTAATGTCCCCTGGCTGCCGCCCATATTACTGCTTCACAGATGCGTGATGCAAAGTAGTACTCCTCTTCCTCTTCCTGTGTCAGTTAGCATTCCCTCAGTTGCTAATACTGTAGTTCTGTCCATAACACAGTTTACTAGAGTGTTCTGTATTTTTGCGTCTCTGCGGGTGATTCCCTTCCTGCACACGCACCATGGCAACGGCATTCTTGCCATCATGTTTCTGGCTGGGGGAGCCGCCGTTTGGCTGGCGATATGCCGGTCTCCCGCACCGGCCTCGGCCCCGGAGGGGGGGCAGCGGATGCCCGGTGGCGGGGGCACGTTCCTGCTCCGAGCCACTGAGACGGCACACCGCTCCCTTCCAGCACGCAGCCTGCAGTCCCCTCTGCTGCCACGTGGCAGGCGGATCTGCGCACTCATCTTTCTCGGGGCTTATTAACAAACGACAGCAAGCCTGATGGCGTTTTTGCTGTCCCTCCCCCCAGCCACCCCCCCCCCCCCCCCGCCCCCCAAGTGCCTTCCCCTTCTTCCGCACCTGGCGTCGTGCCAAGCCGCTACTTTCAAGTAGCCTCCTCTGGGATCAGCAAGCAAAGTCACAGACTGCGGGAACAGACCTTTCAAATTCATAAAATTCATAGGATTTTTCACAAATGAATGAACACAATTTTCTACCAATTTCCTCATTATGCAAATATGCAAAATATCACATTTAGGCCAATTAGGGTCCCCCACAGTTCCAAATTCACCCGTTAAAGCCATAATTGCAGAAACTATCAAATAATTACGGCCGCTAATTGGGAATATTTGTGACAGATACAACAAATTCTCGCACAAATTATATTTCATTCAAGGAACCATTGCACGCCACTGAAATTTTATCGAAGTCTAATTTAACTTACATAATGAACTGAATTGAGTACTTGTTATCAAATTTGAGCAATTCATAGGTCTGTAATGTGGAATGATCAAATAAATTACTCAGAAATTTATACAATATTTTCCTGATCTATTTTGAAAGCCTCTCTATTTGTAGAAAATCATCCCCGCACGATTATGCTATGTGTCATAAAAATCCCATCTAACTGTCGTAAAAGCTGATAAAAGATGATGGCATACATTTCCACTTACAACCATTAAGTCATGATTCCGTCCGAGACAGAAACAAGGATTTTACGCCCAAATGCAGTATTACCTCTTTTATGTGGCTGTAATTAAATCTTGTGTAAAAGGGCCGGTATTATATCAAGTCTTAAACGCAGAAAATAAAAAAAAACCTGCTAACCTCTTCACAGGTTCCCCTCTCTCCATTCTGTGCTTCGTGTCACCTGAGGAGACCGATACAGTACACAGCAAGGTCATCCCTGGACACAGACATTTGTTTTTCCTTACAGGGACACAAGCATTTTAACCGCCTTGTGACCCGTTTGCGGATTACAAATGTCTCCTCCGAGCTGTGATTTGTTTAATCCGTGGAAATTGTGCTGCTCCTATGTAAACAAGCCAAGTGCAGAATGAAGGTGGCAGCCCAAGCGTGGCCGGGCTGCCTATTTGTCAGAAAACCCTCATAAATACGGCGCCGTTCTAGGCGAGATGATGTCTCCATTTTTGAACAGGAGCGCAGAAACAAAGGATGAGAAAAAGAGAAATATAACGTTAATAAATGCGCATTACGGTAATTACAATCAATACCGCATCCTCGGATGATTCGTTGACGGATTTGAAAGAGATGCCTAAAAAGTGCTATAATAGGATACTGAAATTCATCAATAAATATCAATGGGTCCGTATAGTGTAGGACAACAACAACAGCAATAATAATAATAATAATACATCACAATACAGCACAAGAATACATGTATACATCACAAGTTATGACAAGTTATACCTTTATAAAAGTGTTACAATCGATTTATTCATATACTTACTTTTTATTTGTTAGCACTTCCCTTTATTTCTTATGTGATTAAAAATGACCCATACAAAAACTATTCGTTTCATAGTTAATCGCTCACGACGGCGCGATGTTACACGCAATCCTAACGATAAATCTCTCTTGGTAACACCACGAAAATTGGCAGCGATAACGCTGATTATAATGATCCGTCGCAAAGTCTAAAAGGCCCACTCAGTTTCGGGCTACACATTACATTGATATAGGAAACTGTTTGTTTGTTTGTTTGTTTGTTTGAATCTGCACAATATTTTCAGTCGACTTTACGTTAGTCGCACCAAAAATGCCGATTAGCATGCACCTATAAAATAAGGGGCTAAGGCCACTTTTATTATCTTCACTCGAATAATATACCCTGACGTAGCCGGCATTTAAGACTTGACCAAATGACATACCTATTTATACCAAGCATAAAGTTTACGATCACAACCCAATTTTATCATGCACAAAAAAGCATCAACATAAATGACAATGTCATTGCATGTGAATTATCCGTCTATGCAAATATATTACACACGTGTCTCAACATTGGAGCATGACATTAAATTAATTCATATTTTATGTTAGCCTAAATAATGCCATGATGCTTATTTAGAATCCTTTTACTCCATTGGAAAACCAGGTGGTTAATATGCGGTTAAAACCTGCTTGATCTTAACATAGTACCCTTCTATAAGGTGGGCTTTTATAGCCTAGGTATACTTCATTTTTAACACGGTATGCTGTTTTGTTTATACGCTCATATCAGTAATGGCTTATATGCAGTTTAGGTGCA
Source organism: Petrocephalus sullivani (assembly GCA_026780845.1). Taxonomy (NCBI): domain Eukaryota; kingdom Metazoa; phylum Chordata; class Actinopteri; order Osteoglossiformes; family Mormyridae; genus Petrocephalus; species Petrocephalus sullivani. Next base: position 10,463,985 of record JAODKM010000108.1, on the reverse strand, counting down.
TTTATTTTTTGCGATGTAGGCCCACTGGAGGCGTTCTACAATGTACATTTTATGTGACCCTCCGGAAATTCCTTAATAAGCTGGTGTGTATGCGGCATCGGTGATGGCAACAAAGGACTTTCGTCAATCGACTTGGCTTCCCCCCTTTGTCTCGAGATCCCTAACAAAAGCTTGTGTCCCCTCATGCCACATCATTCTCTAAGTGAATAGAGATGAAGGTGGGGATATTAAGTGACTCTATATAACATCCCGGACACAATGGTATGATTGATGGAGGACAAAGTGGGAACAGCAGGACAGGGGACCTGGGGAGAAGCGGCCCTGTCAATGCTAGAAACCCATCTCAGAAAAGAGCGCGTCCTGGCGGAGTTTGCAGTCTATTTGTATGAGTAATCAGCTGAGCCCCCCTTCCTGTCAGCCGTGTTTACTCACTGATTTTCTCAACAAGACAGCCATTGACACTGGATGGATGGGGCTAATCTGGCGCAGAAAGTGGCGCCTTTGCAGAGGTTACAGGTCTAAAATAGAGCACTCCGCCACATTCCCCTCACCTAATCTACCGGCAAATATTTATCACGATCAATCTGGAGATCTCCCTGACATTAGAATATCGCGTAAAGGTAAGCTCTTCGGTTATCGATTAGACTAACCATGCTCGTTCTGCAATAAATGAAACGATATTGATAGATGTTAACACTGAGTAGAAAAGCATAACACTCCAATTATAACTAAATACTTAAACACATATATAGTGCGTATGTCTGTGTTTGTACTCAGTAGTGTACTTAGGAGCACTTATAGAAATACATGGATACAATGGAGCATTCGTTAAACAGTAGTATGATTCATAACTAACATTTTGGTAGCGAAAACTGGCATTTTTTTATTTTCAGCGTAAAGTAATATTGAAACAGATGTACATGGAAAGGCTGTTGATTCTAAATCTTTGTTTTTATTATAGGCCCGGTCTGTGTGGAATAGGAAAATGACAGGGCGAGATTAGAAATGTCTGTTATCTAACTGTCATATTTCCAACTTTATCCCTCCTGACTTGGATCAAGAGAGTTAAGATGAGAAAGTGAGTGAATGCGACAGAGAGAGAGAGAGAGAGAGAGAGAGAGAGAGAGAGAGAGGGAGGGAGGGAGGGCGGACGTATGGAAGAGCGTAGCGCATATAGTGCGGATTTGCTGGTAGCAGGTGCCAGTGTTGTTCTGCTCTTCTAGCAGATGCCCTCTGTGGCCGAGCATTTAGCAGTTTCGCTTACCCCCTTCCTTCTAATCTCTCGCTAATTGACCGGCGGCGTTCATACACACATTCCCACTAATTTTACATTTGCTATTCCGAAGGTAACCGAAGCACGTCTCAAGAAATACATCCTCTGCTCGGCGCGGAGTTGCCATAGTGTCCATCAAGTCCCCCTGTAAGGGAAGTCGCTTTCCAAGTATAGCAATAAGACACAGGCTGGTGTATGATGCGGAGCAAATCCCTCTAATTAAGCAGCGCTTCGACTCTACGAACGTGTCACTAAATATGTCGATACATTCTGCATGGCTGTTTGTTTATGCGTGGTGGAGGGATGAGAATAGATCATTTCCCTTCACGTCTCTCTCTCATTTCTGTAAAAAATAAAATAAAATAAAGAAGAAACACTGGCCGACCGGTGCCCACAAATAATTAATGGAATCGTTTTTTTTGCGACAGAAAATGTAATTTTTGTCTTATGACAAAAGTTTGGTAAAATATATAAGAATGTATAGCTGGCATCGATTATTAAACCCGCTTAATTTCAAAACCCAGGAAACGGTTTCAACCCAGCACGACTGTCGGTGTATTTGAAAGGCGGACATTCGTTTGTGTTTTACAGGAACTATAGGCCTACATAGACACAGCTTCGGGATGGAAAGTGAGCGCGCGCGCAGTCACACGCTGCATTAGAGAAGCTCAAAGTCATCCAGTTTGCTGTAATCACCACAATTAGTCCTGAATTATCACCGGACTCTGACAGACGTTCCTTGTAACTCTCTTTTATTTCAAACAGCCCTAATCAGCAGCTCTCATTACAAACGCTGATTAAACTGCAAATTATCCAGCAGTGGCCCTGTTCTCGTCTACCAGCAGCTCGTTCAATATCAATTAAGGCAAGCAGCATGTCTGCAGCCTCTGAGCGCTTCCAACTGCTTGATAGTGGCACTTATTAGTTTGGAAAACTAGGAAAATACTAATAATCAACGGTCAAGGGAAAAGGGAAAACGGCCAGGGATTTTCGGGAGGAAATTCCTTCTGCTCATCTTCGTTTCTAAATAAAAAAAATCTGTGTGACGTTGACTCGGACAAGCAGAATCACTATACTCCCACTTCTCAGCATGTCAGGACTGGGTTGCACGGAAGAAAAATGTATTAGACAAGGTAATATCTTTAGCTTTTAGAAGTCACTTTTCGAAATAATGAATCGTATTAACCATGACAAATCTAAAATCCTACATCATTAGGTCGTTCCGGTGGCAGTAAGAATTAATAAGTATTTTTTCTTCCTACGACCCCTTTAGCCTTATTGGAATGGAAGTTAATGATAGCTGATTTTATTTATTTATTTCATTAGGGAAAATTCAATGATAAGTCGGCAATCACGTTTTCATCGCTTTTAAACACGTCAGCCCTATAAAATTTCGCACGTAATTAATGGAATCAAAATTGTAGCATATTTCCCCATACATCACTGTTGAAATAATAACGTATGTGAAGTGTTTGTAGCCTAATTATTGGCTGTAAACGCTACAGCCCATGTTTAGTTTTCTGAGATAATGCATGTCAGAATCGAATGTGAATTACTACGCGTTTAAAATGACTTAAGCCTAATTAATAAAAAAAAATCTTACTAGGAATGAGTACCGAAAATATTAAGAATTCTGGCTTAGTGTTATACCTAAAGGATCTAATGAATTAATGCTTGCAACGAATTTCAAATACTCGACACACACATTTTTTCTTTTCAAATAAAATAAAAAAGATTAAAATATTTAAATAAAATTAAATAAAAATATTACACACACGTACGCACAGACACGCACACATTAGGTATCTGTATCTTTGTGGAGACTCTGCATTCATTTCTAAGGGCAAAACCGTAATCCCAACACTGACAACCTTAACCCTACCTAGCCCTAACCATTAACCGTAATTAACCAAACAAAACACAAGACTTGACGCATTTTTAGTTTGATTGCATTATATATGTATATATGTGTATATATAATATATATATGTAAATTGTGTGTATGTAGCCCCAAATGTGTCTGTGTATATATACGTGTGTGTGTGTGCGTGTGTGTGTGAACGAACCTGCAATACCGCATAATATCATAAAATCACGAAAGACTTAAATCGGTAAGTACTTACTCCCCTTATTTAATGACTTGAACTTTCTTGTGCGCGTTAAAATTTACAGCTGCAGATTTTGGCTGCTGTAATTGTTGAACTGTTGGAACATCTTGTCTTGAATATTTTTTTTTGCGCGGTATTGTTATTATTACGGCACGCGGGCAGCAATAAGTATGTAAATACAAATTAAGTCCAATGGTAACTACAAAACTAATACTGCACACTATTATTTACGCATCAGGTCTTCAGCGCACAGAAGAAGCCACACATTTGCTCTGACCGTATCACTTCAGTGATTACTCGAACAGTATCACGTGTAGTTCAAATGGACAATTAATGGATAACACAGAACTATGAAATCAGATAATACTTCTTATACGTTTCCGAAATTGATCTTCATTATTCACTGTTCAGTTTTATTTTCGTGGTGATGCAAGAAATAATTCATTAAATCAATTACAGCAATTTTGTTAGAGAGGTTTATGACCAGTCATGAATCTTGAAAATAAGTGTGTTTTATTCTTATGTAGATAACAACGAAAATCATATTGTTTACTTGTGTCAAGCTATTACATTTCAAAATTGTTTTAGGGATTGTACTGCATATTTTTTATGGTATAACTCCCGCCATAATGAGATAGTATACATTAAAGTGAGAGATATAAAGTAGCCTATCACTAGTCCATATAATATGCATAACATCAGCGCCTAATCCTCACGAATGTTTAGGAGTTGGAGGGGGGCCCTCGACGTCACTGGCGGGAAGGGGCAGCTGCCCAGCGTATCAGTGCGCTTCTGTGTAATTTTGAGTAATTTACACGTGGTCTGGTAAGACTATCCGTTAAAATACGTGCTGTCATTGCATTTGGAAACATTTACAGGTATTGCCAGCATTTCCTTTGTTAAACATTAACGGGGGGTGGGGGGGGGGATATATTGTTCAGACCTACAGCATGGGTGGAGTCAGAGCTGTCCTTACCCCAAGTGTCAGCACCCTAAAGCAAGGCTTTTCAAACCAGGGAGCCCCAGACAAACACAGACCAGAATTAGGGGACCCCTACCACGAGGGGAAGGGAGACCACCCCCCCTTACTATTTTTAATGCTGCCTGAAGCACATGATAAATGTCAGCATTTCATTAATTTATCAAACATCTCCATGGAACCCACAGCTCCACTTATCACAGTGATCAATCATCAAGTCAGCACTCTCAGCCTAAAATTTCTGACACCATTGCGTATTTCTGGTATTGGAGAAGGAAACATCCAAAATACAACCAACTGTCCATCCATCCACCCATTTTCTGTAACCACTTGTCCTATTCAGGGTAACAGGGGGTCCAGAGCCTATCCCAGAGGCTACGGGATAAGGCAGAAAATGTCCCAAGAGGGGCGCCAACTCATCGCAGGGCACTGCAACTAACTATCCAACATCTAATTGTTTATTCTGGTCATTGGTGCCTGGAGTGTATCAACGGCTGCACAGAACATAAGGCTCGGATACATCTCAAGTGGTATGCCAGTCCATCACACGGCTCAAACATCAACATATTATATGGCATTTTCAACTATTAGGCTAACTACAGGTCTATGGATTGTAGGAGGAAATCAACACACCATCAGGAGAACATGCAAACTCCACACACACATCCACATATGTGCGCGCACACACACACACATAAATATTTGTATTCATGTCTTTGTGGAGACTATCCACCATTACTGTGGGCAAAAGCTATATCCCAGCTATGACAAGCTGAAATCCTGCCCTGTGGTAACCTTAACCACAAGTAACCAAATAAAATTGAGTTTCCTCTTGTGGAAACTGAAAAATGGTTAAAATAACAGGGATTATCAGATTGTGGGGATAACCCCCCCCCCACACACACACACACACTGAGAGTCCACATATCCATATCTTTATGAGGACTTTTCATTCATTTCAATGGGTATAACCCTGATCCCGACAATGACAACCTTAACCCCTAACCCAGCCCTGACCTTAACCATAAGTAACAAAACAAAACACAAGCCTTTTACCATTTTTAATTTTTTGATTGCGGTCACAGATTTTTATAAAATTGAGTTTCCCCTTGTGGGGAATGAAAAAATGTGCCCACAAGAAGTAGGGTTCAAACCCCAACCCAGGTGTGTAGCAACAGAGCAAGCAATTCAGCCGCCTTGCCACCCAATGCCCGGCCGGGTTTGAAATGTACCCACTCTGTACCCTTGATAAGTTAAATGAATGGATGCTTGGGGTGTTCTATAAAGAATCACCAAAAGGATTAGGAAATATGGAAACTGAGATTTTCCAGTTATGGTTGACAAACACCTTATAAATTGTATATCTGTTCTTGAAAGTAATCTTTTATTACTTCCTGTGGAAACTGAATAGAAATTTCATACTGTCAGACTTCTGCAAACGTAAACTGATCAGTTAAATCAGTTAACGTTTACTAAGCATAAGATAAACCTTTTTTGATCACAAAGAGAATTTTTGTTCATTGTCAAACAGCATAACGAAAATAACTGATTTTAAGCACACTAGCCTGCAAAAATAGTGATTGATTAAATAAATAGTATAAATAAGCATTAATAATCCCAAGTATGGTGCAGGAAGTTCAGTTGAGGTACAAGCAAGCAGAAATGTCAAGTGGATAATTTAGCACCAAAAATACAGAGATGGCTCAGAGACAGTTGGGTTTGTGTCCCAAGCTGTGTGGTGTTAGTGATATGTTGACCCAAAGCACTGAGCAATGCGGTAGGCACTTTGGAACACCTGCAGTACTTAGTTGTGTCTCTTGGAGAGATGAGCATATGGCTGAAGGTGCTCCTTGACTGTTCCTGCTCTGTGTTTAGAGAATGGGCCTCATTATTAAGTATAGAGTACATTTAGGATACTATTTACCCTCCACCGTCACATAACACCAAACTCAGCTAATAAATTCCCAACATATTTATCCCCTCATCTCCAATCCAACAAAAATGTAATGACTTTACATATTTCTTCAGTGATAAAATCAAAAATGATCACACTGGCCATTAATACCTCACTCTCATACAATAAAAAAATGCCATCTTTACCACCTCACAGAAAATATTCGGTAATGATGTTAAAATTCAGTGCCGTTGACTGCAAAACTCTTCAGGAAAGAGTGAGGGAACTTAAACCTCCCACCTACTGTCTCGGTGCTCAGGCAAGGACCGTGCCACAGATACAGTAGTGAGCGGCTTACGGGCATTTTCCTAAAGTCAGAGTCATTGCTTGTTAAGCTCCTTCTGAAAAAAGCAATCTGGAAACCTGTATAAGAAATACGTTTCAAATCTTCCCTTCATAGGGGAAGTTATTCAGAAAGTTATTCAGGAAGTCTTCATTCTACTCAACAAGTTCTTAAATGGAAATACTGATTTAGACATTTTTCAGTCTGGCTTCCAACCACGTCATAACACCTGACCAAAAATTTGAAATTTGTGGAGCAAAAAGAATTGGTCACTAGGCATCCCTGTGTTGCTCAGCATTACATGAAATATACAGTATCTAATGTGGATGAACTGTGCTGTGTGATTGGTGAGTTCATCTGTGAGCATGGCATCTCAGCCTGCATCTCCATGTCTGCATATGCATCTCTTCTGCCTGCCCTTCCTCATCAGCAATGTTTTCGTTGGCGCTACAACATCGCCGGCCAGAACAGACAATGACATTGCCATCAAAATATTAATTTGGCACATGGCTCACTGCCGTTCCCGTTGAGTTCAATGTTTCACGTGATTCGGTAATTTATATCTGAAGGAATGTTTGTTTTACTACATTTAGGTTGAGCTTGTTTTACTGCATTTCCTCGTCAGATGAGAGTCTTTTGGCAGAACCAGCAGCCATTTAGCCGCGTTATTGCCAGAATCCTTATATCTTGGCCGGTTGGGCTGAGCTTCCCAATACGGTGATAGGGTGCCCAACTGCCCTGGTCATTATGTGAACATCAGCCTCGCCTTTCTGCTGGCAGACCAAACCAGGCACATATTTACACTGAAGGTCTTTCCATACTCACTTTATTGATAAAAATCCATGCTAAAAAAGATAATCTGTTAAATATACTCTGGTGATTAACACATTTTGACATATAATGTGCCTCAGGAACATGCTGTAAATGGGGGGGGGTGTTATGGGTGCCTGAGTACCTCCCTGCTGGTTAGAGGGCTGATTTGCCACCAAAATGATTGCAGTAATTAACAATGAAGGTGCGTGATGGGAATGACTAGATTTAATGGTAGGATCTCCCCACCTTTATAGGAGGAGATATGTGTGGTGTCAAAATATGGCTTGCAAATTTTGTTTACAGTGACATTTCCGAGATCTTTGCTCCAAAGTGCTGGATTTTTTGTTAATTAGAAATAATATAATTAAATAAACATTACATTTCCAAAATAGGGTTTTAATTAATTCCCAAGTTGCAGTTCTGCATTTGCATTCTAACTGCTGATAACTTTTTCCATTGCGTGGGAATATGTTTAATTATCTTATTTTTTTATAAGTTGAATTTTAATTTATAGTGTTCTTAAGTTAAAAATATCTGCACCAGGCAGCAGTAATGTGTGTATGTGGGGTGGTGGATGAGACAGAACTGTTAGTAGCTGGCCTGTCACTGTTTAAGCAGTTTGTTTGATGTTTGTGTATACCAGAATTTTTATTCTTAAAACTCTCTGTTTGATAAGTCTATCACTCAGTGGCACTAAACAGATACGGTACTCCCACATTATTAATAGGGACCCTGCCATCCCTACCCAAATCTATGTTGCAATGATTACCTTTTTCACTGCTGTAGAGCAAGATGCAATGTTATTAGGACAAGACGCATTAAAATTGCCATTGCTTCAGATTTTCTTAATAATCTGAGCACTTTAACCTTGAAGTATGCTGTTTCCGTTGTTGCTTATTCCACCTTGATGGTATTCAGTTAAAATTCAAAATGCCCACCAGACATTCTTTATTCTCATTAGAATATAACTTACCATACCTTGTGTGACAGCTGGCACTGCAACTTTTGACTTAATGTTATTTGAAAATTCTAATCCCAAACTAAACTGCTTGTAACGATAGTCCTGTGTAGTATCGCTCATCCTTATCATAGTTAATAAGTTGTAATATCCTATTATTTGGCAATTTGTACTTTACCAATGTAAATAAATCGACTATAATAACTGCAATGACTGGTCAACCAGTGATCTTTATTTATAAATCATTTTTATCAGTGTTATGAATACATTCCTAAGAACATACCAGAATATGCCAAGAATATACCAACCCATAGTATTAAATGATCATATTAGAATTCAATAGGTGATTATATTTTTCAGTGAGGTTGGGTAAAAGGTTTTAAACCGTATCTGTAAATCAAAGTATCGGCTTCTTAACAACTGACCATAGCCACAAGGCTGGACAATCATGATAATCCTATTTAGCTGTCCACAAAAACCAATGGAATTTTCATTTTTAATGAAAAAGATTTAAATCTTATTAAATTATACTTGAATAGATTTCCATCCTGCCCGGATACTTTGAGCTAGGACAGGATTTGCAAACTAACATTTCAATCAAAAGGACCTGGATGTTAATGCGAAACGGCTGGATGAGTCTTTCAATCAAGGAAATGAACCAGTCAAAGCGCAAGAAGAACTGAACTATTTAGCCAAGCAAAGGAGCCTTTCAGGTTTAAAGTAGTTTGTACAACCTGAAGTAGCTTACAGAGTCTGGGATGACATTGATTATCTCGTAACCCTACTAATATTTCCTTGTTCCACATGACCCTGCCATAGATAAATACTGAAAATAGATGGATGACTGAATATAATCCTACACCTGGATCAAATTTGTAATTTTAACTGAAAAGATTTTTAGAGATATGTGTCTGGTTTATGGATCTTAGTGACTGATTGAAGATTTGAGGATGTTTCTGTGGTACAAAACCAAATATCATGTCCATAGGATTACATAAAATACCTTATTTATTTTTAATGCTTAACACTGATGTGAGAACCCTTTGTCACTGGGAGAACAAGTGAAAAGCTAAAATTTCTGCACATTTTTTTCACCCGGAAACCACAAACTCCTAAATACCTAAAATAAGAGCTAAACTTTGGCTCTGAAAGGCGTTCGACTTGATACAGCCACTTACAGCGCTGGCTTAAAGCGATGCATTCTGGTCATTTCTGATTGGCCAAAACCTAACCATCGTACGTTGCGTCAAGACCAGAATGCATCGCTTTAAGCCAGCGCTGTAAGCGGCTGCATCGAGTCGAACGCACCCATCACCGTAAGGACATTACCACGTGGTGCCTACGTCAGCGTGGCCCGACGTCTCCGGAGCGCCAGTGACAGAGCCGTTTCTGCAGCCCTTGTTTACCTCGCCGTCGTCCCTTATTCTCGGCGTAGTTCAGAAAGCAAATACCGTGGTCGTTATGGCGGACCCACGAGTACGGCAGATTAAAATTAAAACCGGTGTAGTGAAGCGGTAAGTGTGTCTTTATGAATAACTACCGGGGGAGCAATTTGAGATGCTATCTGAAGCGCTAGTATAACTGTCTCGGATAGGATGCGGCCTGAGAGTCCAGGCGCACCTCAGCTTCAGCTGTAGGCCGAAGCGTTAGCGGCTACATGCTAACGGTGCTAATGGTGCAGGAAACGCCACACACTGCCCAAATGCAGCATATATACGTGATCCTCACAGTGCTCACTTTTCAGTACACGGGTCACTGTTTTTCAAAAAAACAATGTTTTTCCTCGTATACGAAAATGCGGTCTACGCCCACTGAAGCTCTCGGTCTTGTGTAGCTGGGTTGCTGTAAAGCTAAATGGGTAGCCGGGCTAGCAGCCGCCGTTCTTGTTCGAGTTAGCGAGCAGTTTTTTTTAATGGTGATTATTGCTACAGCTAGAAAACCGTTGTTTTATCCTTCAGTATTTGCAGCTTTTCCGGAAAGCAAAATGATTAAAGGGTTCTCATGCGACGCACATATTTATTGGGCGAACTAGTTTCCTGAATTTCGGTGTATTTGATTTCGTATTTTGTGTGGGTGAATCAAGTGAATGAAATATAAAATAATCGTCCGTTTTCTGCCTTTAGTTACTGAAATAAGACAATAAGGAAATAGATAAATTATCGTATAAAGTTGACCTGAATATTTACTATTTGAGAAACTGGGTTGTTCATATATAAAGAACATTTGAGTGTTTTTTATTGGTATTTTTCAGTTCAAAGTTCCTTTATTGTCATCAGCAGCCAAGTACATGTACATAGTGTGATGCGATAACGTTTCTCCTTGGCCACAGTGCAGCATGTAGCAACATTACACAATATAACAATACAACACAAAAATTAACATAAAGTGCAGAAAATGTAAATGTCGATGACTGAAACATTGCACCAGGCAGTTAGCAGCATTAATTCCCTTCAGTTGTCCCACTTCAGAAACGCAGCAGAAGTACTTAAGCTGAAAATGTGACCAATTACCTCAGGGAAAGGCAAATATATCACGTTACTGTTTTTGCTAAAAAAATACCTTGAATAAGCTTTCATTGCGGGTTGTTTTCCCTGAAGTTATCAAAATCCTATGGCACAGAAACAGCAGCAAGTCCTCTAGAATATCAGCCACATGTGCGTAGATGTGTGTGTCTATATTTATATATGCATGTGAGAACTGGACAGATGTCTTTAATAACATTTAGTTCTGGGGTATTTTTTGGTGTTACTTAAGAAGTTGAACGTGAACCTGCCAATTTTAATATCCAGGACCAGTTTGCTGGACTGTCTAGTACTTTGCAGAAATTTTGTCAGTATTAATAAGATCAGTGTAATGTTTTTGGTATTTTGTTCCCATGTTGATCTGTCTTTTTTCTCTGTTTCTTTTAGAATTAGATTTATGCAAAATACTGTTTTGTATTGTTGTTTTAGGACTGCTTTTTAATATCAAATCAGTGCTATCTACTATCATACTAAAACAGTATTATGATTCTTTGCTAGTAGTGCAATAATTTTCCGATAGTCAGCCATAAAGGCAGCACAGTGATGAGACAAACTCAGCAGAAAAACATCTTATTGCAAACTACTCAATGTGATTATCTTAATGGCATCTTAATGAAAGGAGGCTTGGTCATCCGGCACTTTTGGGGGCTGTATAGGGACTGTATGTGCTGTACGGATAGAGTAATTAAAGTGGTCAGATTGCAAGAAGAGGACTCCTTCTGTCCCTGGACAGACATGCCCATTTGCACTGTTAGAAAGCCACACATTTACAGTGCAGTGTGCCTTCCCATCTAAAGTTACTGCTTGTCTTTATGGTGAAATTGATGGTTTGGTTAAAAAATTCAGCTACCTAACCAAATGTTCACACAAATCAGTAGGTTAATTACATCAGATGTTTGTATTTGTAATTATTCAGCCCACCCCAAGGAGATTTTCTGGTTTATCATGACTATGTAATGCCAGGATTTGTTCTTCACTCGGGTCTTTGTGTATCCCTTGCTACTTTCTTCAGGTAAATCGGCCCATCACCTAAGTATGGTGAACTAAATTGAATTCTGTTTATGGACACAAATCATTAAGCCGTTCCACAGTTTATGTATGACTGCCACTTCATTTTCCACATAAACGCAAGTCGACTGGATTTGGAATGAAAGTTCGCCGGCCTTCGGGAACCCCCCCTGCGGCACTCCACCGCTCATCCCGTCACTGGGGCTCAGAGGTTCAGTCCGGAGAAGGAGGACTGGATCTTCGAGCAGACAGGCTGGGGGCTGGGGCCAAACAGTGAGGAGGTGAAGCTGTTTACAGCAGCCAGTTCCGATGGGGAAATATCACAATGTGGAGATGGAGGTGCCAATCACCATTGCTGGTCTGCACTGTCTCATAGCTACAGCAGGGACTTGCTTATGATCTGACCAGTCCAGACTCTGGGAGTAACTTTCCATGGCTTTGTGTTTTTCCCGTGCTTGTGGGCTTCCTCCTCCTTCAGCATGTAAGGATAGAGTAGAACACTTGTAGGCATATGTGCTGTTCCAACAGATCCAGAAGAATTGCAGCTGTGGTAAAAACACTGCCTACGCTACCTATGGTCCTCAAAAAAAAAAAAAAAAACAGCCATCACATTTTCAGATTTTTTTGTATCATAAGTATTGGTTCTGATGACATCCCTAATGTACAATCTGAATCAAAGATGTTTTTTGTTAATGATTCTACAACCTAAATGATTTGAATGAATTATTGTTGAGTACCTAACTTAAATATTGTCTTGTGCTTTAGTATTAATGAAAAGGTGTATTTCGTCTAGATTAAAAACAATATGCAGATATGAAAAGCAAAGGTTTAATTGGCCAAAAATTGGGATGCTGGTAATTGTGAGAAAATATGCTACCCCTAACCCCAAACATTTCAGCTTTTCTTGGTAGTTTTTGCTGAATGCACACCTGTCTAGATACGTTTTGTTCTGTAGGGGAAATTGCTGTCAAAGCTTGCTTCTGAAGAAGGTGGTTGGCAAGGTAACGTGATGAAACAAGGCATGTGCAAAGCCCAAAATATAAGCAGATCTAAATTACATTATCAGGAAATGTTTTCCCCGCCACTTACATTTTCCGTTGTACCAAAGCCGTCTTTGTGCTCTGCTGTAAATGGTGCTATGCTGAGTTATCAAATTTAATGACATATTTGTTTGTTTAATAATGGATGATTTGATTAATTGGCTGCATGGCATTTTAAACAGAATAAACTTGATTCATGTTAATGCACGGCTCCCTTTTAAGTGTCCTCTGTCTTGGTAAAGGCTTTTCAGAAAACCCTAACAGGCTAATGAGGTGCTTTTTGCATGTGTTTTTTTAATCCATATTATTGCAAATGGTGTTTTAAAAATGGGAATTGCTGGGGAAGTACTGCACTGATAGTTTTATTTTGTCCTTTGTTCTTTGCTAATTTCCTTTGGGGAAGTCATACGGTATTAGGTACATTGATAAAGGAAGTATTTGATAGAGCATTTCCCTGGGCTACTGCTGTTATAGCTGTATATCTGCTTAAGCCTTCATTATATTTCGTTGTCCTATCAGAAGTCTGCCATGATGATGGCTGTGTGGTTAAACGCAGAACGACGCAGTTTTTCAAAAACGGATAACTGTTCACGTGATCTCAGTGTTGGAGTGTAATTTTAGTGTTTTTATTTTAAAATTACTGAAAAGGAACATTGTCATGATTTGATTTATAGAGCGGAACGTTTTACTAAATAAAAAAAATTGGGGTTGTGGAGGGAATCGGAAATTTGTCTTTTGGCATATTTGAATCGGGATGTCTAGTTTTAACCTAGCCATTTTAACCTTCCAGTGTTTTAAAAATACACTCATACTGGTAACCTAAATGGCAGTTATGACTTACATAAACTAAAGTGTGCTTAATTATGTATGGAAATGGATGAAATTGAGTGCTCAATTTAGCAATATTTAGTGAATGATTGTTTAATGTATGATTGATCATGTCATGCAACATGCATAGATTTCAGAAACAGAAAATATTTTTCTGTGTTGGCATAGATAATGTGTAAAACAGTCCAAACTAATGTTGTCAAAAAAATCGATTCAGATACTAATCGATACTAATGTTTAGTATCGAGTTCGATATCAATTCGCACTGGTATCGATACTTAAAGTTTTGCATCTGCTGGTTCACGGAAATCACCGGCAGATTACAACAATTTTCAACAGGCATTGCAGCGGGCAGCCCCTCCCCCAACAACAGCTACCTGGAGGACCCATTGTTTTACATGAGAGAGACACTTTAAACATGGCAGCGGACGAAAGCAGCTCCAGCTTTAGTTCTGCAGCACCAAGCTTGATAGAGAATGTAAAAAGCAAGAGCACTGTCTGGAAATATTTCGCTTATGAATAGGGCTGCAACGATTTGAATAATTTGAATAACTCGATTACTAAAAATCCTCTATGCAAATTCTTTGCTTCAATGCTTTGTTTAATCCACACAACTATGTACTGCTCAGTGATCACCATGTTTCACACTGAGAATTATTACTGTCGCACAGTTTGCTTACACTGCATTACGCGTAGCAGAGCAGTAGAAGTAAGAGTGGCACGGCTGTACAGATCAGGTAGCAACAAGGCTGTAGTTTACAGCATATGGGTAAATGTGAATTTACTGCCAAATTTATGGCAATACCTTATATTATTTTGTGGTAATTTATTTGCCAAAGAATACCGTCTTGGGGTAAAGTGTCTGCATTATTACGCATGCTTCTTAAGTGCTGCATTTGCAAACGGCGCTCAAACAAAAAGTGCTTTTTTCCAGATTATTTCACCTCCCTTATGTTGAATAACTAAAAAACAGGGAAAACCCAAAAGGTTTGCAAGAAGTGCTTCAAAGTTGTAGCAACCAAAACGAGCAGCATGAGAAATTTAGTGAAGCATTTGAAAGACCACCACTCCGAATTATACGCGGAGTTTTGAGAGATGAAGTAAAGTTGTTGTTCCAACATAATGAGAATTTTAAGTGACACTGTCAAGCAATACTTTTGAAGTAAGTTAACTTTAAGAATGGCTGTGTCTTCGCTTCTCTCGCCGCGTTTTACAATTATCTAATTGCACAATGTGCATATATTTTTCACTGCTGCGCCATGTGAAACGAGAAGTGCTTTTTTTTTTTTAGTTTGTCTCAAAAACATAAAAATACATTTCTTTCCATCCTCAAGCTGCCCATCTGAGCGTGTCTTCAGCACTTCAGGCCTTATTTGCTCCCCAAGAAGGGCCAGACTCATAGAAGAACATGTTGACATGTTGGTGTTTCTGGCAAAAAATGTACAACTTGCCAGAAAACATCAAGTGTAATGTGGTTGCCATGTGCTACATTGTAGTAAGTGCTACTGCAATGTCTTAAACTTACAGTAGACTGATACTGGAGCATGCTATATTTAAAGTTTTTTGATTATATTGTGCTAACTGGTACTCACAGATTGCTTTTTATATAAGTAATGTGAAAAGTTAATTTAATAAACCTGTGGCTGCATTAATTTGGAATGGGTTCTAACAGATATTTTTGCTCATTAAACACCTAATTGTTTTAGCTGGTTAGCAATACCTGTTGATGAAAACCCTCAGGCACTGGTTAAAGAAATGCTTTTCATATGCTTTTCATATGCTTTTCAACTTTATTAACAGTGAACTGTAGATTTTTCTATCTTGGTGGAATGATTTGATGCATCTCTGCCATCTCATGGGTTAGTTATGAACTTCAACCACAGTGCTGGCAATCAAATGTTAGATTTGTAATTTGTTCATTGTTGTGTAGCTGTAATAAGGATGTGACGTGTCAGAGCAGAGCATGCTGTTTAAGTACTATATATATGTACTATATAGACAAAAGTATTGGGACACCTGGCCTATACACCTACAGACCTTTATGAGATCCCATTCTAAATCCATAGGCTCTGATATGAAATTAGTCTCCCCTTTGCAGCTATAACAGCTGCTGATCTTCTGGGAGGCTTTCCACAACATTTTGGAGTGTGTCTGTGGGAATTTTTGCCCATTCAATCAGAAGAGCATTTGTGAGGTCAGGCACTGATGTTGGACGAGAAGGCCTGGCTCACAGTCTCCGTTATAGTTCATCCTAAAGCTGTTAGATGGGGTTGAGGTCAGGGCTCTGTGCGGGCCAGTCAAGTTCTTCCACACCAAACTCACCCAACCATGTTTTTATAGACCTTGCTTTGTGCACTGGGGCGCAGTCATGCTGGAACAGAAAAGAGCCTTCCCCAAGCTGTTCCCACAAAGTTGGCACCATGCAGTCAGGCAGGTAATGTTCTCCTGGCATCTTCCAAACCCAGACTTGTCCATCAGACTGCTAGTCAGAGAAGCATGATTCCTCGCTCCACAGAACGCGTTTTCACTGCTCCAGAGTG
Source organism: Petrocephalus sullivani (assembly GCA_026780845.1). Lineage (NCBI taxonomy): Eukaryota > Metazoa > Chordata > Actinopteri > Osteoglossiformes > Mormyridae > Petrocephalus > Petrocephalus sullivani. Next base: position 10,447,679 of record JAODKM010000108.1, on the reverse strand, counting down.
CAGTGGCGGTGTGCTTTACACCACTGCATCCGACGCTTGGCATCGCACTTGATGTGAGGCTCGCATGCAGCTGCTCGGCCATGGAAGCCCATTCCATGAAGCTCCTGGGGCACAGTTTTTGTGCTGAGGTTAATGCCACAGGAAGTTTGTAACCCTGCAGTTATTGAGTCAACAGTACATTGGCGACTTTTACGCACTATGTGCCTCAGCACTCAGTAACCCCGTTCTGTTACTTTACGTGGTCTGCCACCTCATGGCTGAGCTTCTGTTGTTCCTGAATGATTCCACTTTGCAATAATATCACTTACAGTTGGCTGTGGAATGTCTAGTAGGGAAGAAATTTCATGAACTGACTTATTGCAAAGGTGGCATCCTATGACGGTACCACGCTTAACTTCATTGAGCTTTTCAGAATAACCCATTCTCATAAATGTTGGGAAACCTGACTGCTTGGCTAGGTCCATATAGTGAAGCGTCGTACATCAGGGGTAATGCATAAAGCAAAACACTAATTTTCAGGCATTTAAATTCTGAAACAGTTGTTGGATGTTAGTGACAAAGTTAGCAATTGTGTATTTGGCATGTGTTCTGCCTGTTCTTGGATGTGAGTGTAATGCTTGTTATGAAACAGCCACTACACAGTAGTTCTTGTAAGCTCCTCCACACATTATTTCATTTAACTTTTTAAAATATGGCATTGTTCTTTAAATCATTGAAGCCCAGCGCTGCTTTGGTCATAAGCTGCTTGAATGACTAGAAATGGCTTGAAAACATGTGCTTTTTTTTTTTAAGAAGTCTGGGCCAGCTGACTGAAGCTAAACCATGTTTGGAAAGGCAGTTTACCTGCTTTAATTGCAATTACTTCAGTGAAACGTCGTTCATTAGTGTTGTGATCAAAGCCAGGGCTATTATGTGGAACTGCAGCTTTGGTAATGCTTTGTTGTTTATATCTGAGATTCTCTAAAACCATATTGTAACTGGTGCCTGATACTTCTTTCTGAATTAAATGGTTGCTTCTTTTGTCTTCGCCATTCTGATTCTTCATTCTATTTGTTTTTTAATTTGTCACATTTTTATATGTTTTCAAGGCTTGGTTTTTAATAACCCCTCCTCAAATTTCTTTTTTTGCCTGATCTTGGAGAAATTAAATGTTAACATTTCTTTGCATCTAAATAAGCAGCCCTAGAAATTGTGTGTCTGACCCTTAACTAGTCCCCATGGAAAGCATTATGACCCTCTGTAGGTGCTGTCCTTTTATTCTTTGGTTTTTTAAAGAATACCGCACAAAGCTCCTCTCCTGCAATGGTGCACAGCGGATGTCCTTAATAAAATGACAACAGCAATTTACTTTTGTCATTCCAGCTGGCACCGGGTACACGGCTCAAAAATACAGTATTAAACTTCTTGAATGTGTGTCGGGTCTAATTCTTTTTTCTGTTTTCCAGAGAACTGCTTTTCCATTAACTTTGGGAAAACACAGTGGCAGACCCATTTAAAACAAGCTCAGCTCCACCCTTCATATAAGTACCTCAGTCTGAGAAAATAAGAAATTAAGATCAGGGGACATTTTTTTCATTAGCCTGTCGTTAGTTATTTGAATCTTGCCAACTGCCTCGCTAAACAACTGCAACGGTAATATAACTCATCTCAAGAAGGCTTAAGGCGCTTACCTTAGCATATGTTAACTATTACAGTATGCCTTGATGGAAACGTATTAAAATTACTGGTAATTGACATAAAATATGACAAAGTGTTTTAGGCTTTCTGAGCAAAGCAACACACATTACTGAGGAGCGGCCCCATAATGTAGCTGATTAATGAAGGATTACTCATGCACATGCAACTGACTATATGAAAAATGAATTCTTTGTTGTCATTCTGACAAGCCAGCAACCAGAGCCGGAAAAGACTATTAGCTGGAATCATTATCAATAGCGATATTTTCAAACTCTATTATGGCAATCAGGTTGGAATTTATTCAATAGATTTAGTTCATTTGCTGGTAATTGATAAATAATCAAAATTTATCAATGTACTTGCACACATTTCACTAACAATCAAGCAAAAGTGGCCCATTTACCACCTGACTTGGTCCAAATTAGAACTAAATTGATGATCAATTAATCCTAGAAGGGGCAGTGCTGTATTTGGTGGAGGAGCAGTAGCAGAAGTGGCAAATAAATGGGGTAAAGACAGGAGATTAGCAGAATGAGCAGAAAGGAGGTGAACCGCCGCGGATGGCGGCTAATGAGCATGCAGCTGGGCCGCAAATTGGCAGATTTATAGCATCAGTATAAAAACTAAAGACATAGCAGTGGCGGGCTGGATTTTTAGCACTGGTACCACCTTAGGAGTGGAGAAATGTCGGCAAATCGAGGCTGATTTTTCTGGCCGTGTTGCCAGCTAGGAGGACTAGGTGATGGCAGCATTTTGGGCTTTTTTTTTCATATGACCTTTATGGATACTGACAATTGAAATTTGAATGAGATGGAAATGTTTGCTCACTATGATGTAAGTCTGATTTAAGTCTAACTTGTCTGGTGCAGAGTGCTCGTGAGTGAGAGCCTTGAGAACAGAATTGTTAATGGTGTCATGTCTTTAGTTACCAGCTTTCTGTTGTACCTAATAACATTTGTGTCCTTAAATGTATTTAAACCGTACACTATTCTTAATTATGTGGTTTTATGCTGCCCTGTGTTTTTTTTTGTGTTTAAATGTCCCGTATTTGATTTTTTGGTGATATTTTCTGGCTATTTGTAAGCAAAGCACACTTCAAAATTGCCTACTTCACTATGATTATTGTAATGTTTCAACCAGTTAAATTGAATAAATATGCATTTTCTATTTTTATAGGTTAGCAAAAGAAGAAGTTCTGTATATAAAAGAAGCCAAACAGCAGGAAGAGAAGATTGAGCGTCTAAAGGCAGAAGCAGCAGACGAATATGTCATTAAGAAGCAGGTATGCTGGTGGATGACTGTTTTCTGTAATTTAATATTGTGGATCCAAATTTGGTATTTCCACCTAATGAGAGCTTCCATTGGTCTCAGTGTCTGTATTTCCTATTGAATTTAGCATGTGACCTATATATAATTGTAAAAGTAATAATTTCAATGAGTTTTACAGGTTAGAATGAGTGAAAGTTATCAAAGGCAATTTTTTTTGATTGGTAATAGCTGTATGTTGGCGGTATATGTTGATGTCTAGGTAGTCATTGGATAAATCGAGTAAAACATTTTCCACCCAAGTTTAAATATATATATATATATATATATACTAGGGCTGTCAAAATTGACGCGTTAACGCGGATTAATCCAGCGTTGTGATTAA
>JAODKM010000108.1:10406674-10442611 GCA_026780845.1 Petrocephalus sullivani | reverse complement strand
GTTCTCCCCAAGCGAGCTTGATGGGCCGAATGGCCTCCTCTCGTTTGTATATTTCTTATGTTCTTATGTTCTTATATTGTTTAAATGGGAACCTTTAACTTTTACGATTTGCTAACCATTACATTACTGCTGTTGCATGCAGCAGATGCAATCAGAAGCAATCAGATTAATTGAATCCCTAATGAATCCCTAGACTTCTTAATGAATGGGTCAGTCGAATTATAGGATATTGCGTTTATCGTAATGGTAAGAGTAGTCACATGTTTTTGTTGTCTATTGGATTGTATAAAATTTGATATGTTGAAATGTGTAACATTTTGTGTAGTATTGGATGTGGCCATTTGCAAAGCCATCCTTGGCAAGAAATTAAGATGAAGGGCACACTTATTTACAGGTACCTTGATTTGCTTCAGTTCTTGTGCTGTTATTGATAATACAAAATTAACAATATGCAAATATTTTATGAAAATAAATCATGCAGAAAGAATCATATCACTGGGCAAAGATACTCTAAGGTGATGAGTGGCACCTTTTATATAGCCAGAATAATGTTCACAGACCAATTTTCCAAAAATAATGGCTTGGAACCAAGCAAATCTACAGTGGGCTAAAGTTGCAAATCACTATATTTTAATTAGAATATTTGCCCTGAAGGTCAGAGCGAGAAAATAAATGTTACGAAGTTAGGTTAGCGGGTTAATGCTGAGGTTAATTTGGGATCAGGCTTTTCTTTGGAATCAATGTTTTATAGCTACTTTTCTCATCCCCAGCTGATGGAATGATTCCAAAGCATTAGTCTCTTGTCCTTGAGATTGTCTGCTTCCTGTTATGGAATGTGGCATGAATTTCAGAAGCCTGTGAATGAGGCTTCTAAGCGTGCTGTCATAGACCAAAGCCACTGAGACCGGAGTGGCAACATTTTAAATTGCATTTAATGTGTTAATTAAAATTGACTGTTGCTCTGTAACAGTGGAAGATTTAGTGAATCTCTGAAGTATGAATATGGCTTATTCTGGTGTCCAAACAGAAGCCTGTGCAGCGGCTGGTTTGTGATGGCCTTCTATCTATCTATCTATCTATCTATCTATCTATATATATATAAATAATATAGTGTGTGTATATGTGTATAATATATATACATACATACACACACACACACACACACACACACGTACACAATATAGCATTTTCCCTGTCTTTATCTATCTATATGTGGAAAATTCAGTGGTTGAAAAGATTAATTACAATGGAGGCATTGCAATACTGTTGCCGGTTCAGCGAGAACTTTATTTAACACACGCACACCAAAAAACCTCACAGATCTGCACTAGTTCTGGAGAAGCATGTTAATGATTAGTGTGTCTGATCATGTTAGCCGAGATCTAGCCTCTCCAGAAGGGCGCCACGCTTTGGGCTTAACACGCTCTGCAAGGTTGAATAATAATGTTTTATGCATGGAAAGCATCAGAAATGTGAGCCTGCTGATTTCTGCTTTGCTCTCACACAGGATTTGCTTCAAAGTGGAGGCCCCTGCTGTGGCTGTAACACATGATCAATAGCTCAATAACATTTTTCATGCCATAATTATGTGTGATATACGAGTACAACGTTTATTTATTACGTAAAAGTAGGGTGCCTGTCAGGACTCAGAAATTCAGTATTACTAAAGCTGCGTGAGTGTTGCCTAGCGATGACTTGGTACACTCTTTTCATGTTTCTTGTTTTTGCAATATAAAATGCCATATATGATAATACATGCAAATATTCCTTCAGTTTCTTTTTGCTCCTCATTTTTAAATCTGGGCACCTTGATACTAATGGTCTAAAATGAATTTGCAAAATCTCTGTATTTTTGTTTGTTGATATTGTTACAAACTAAAATTTTGCCCTGCTTTTATTCAATAGTGTAGTAATTCATAGGGTAGTATTCAAAAGGTCCCTGATAATGTGAAAATTCACGAATAATACTTGGGCACCCCAAACCTCAACTCATAAGTTAGCTAGCATAAATGATAATACAAAAATCTGTGTATTACCAATTTCTAAACAAGCAGTACTATACTGTGCAGGTATTCATGTATTATTCATGGGAATTATATTAAAAATGCAAAAAAAAAAAAGCATCCATGGCTGCTGATAGCAATTCTTTATAAAGTTTTAGAAAATGGTTTTGTGTTTTAGTGAATTGTGTATATTTGAATTTTTCAAGTTTCAAGTTATAATTGATGGCATTTGTTTTTCTCTGCATAAGCAAATCTACATACAAGTCTACACTATATATTATGATGTAAACAAGTAGCGATAGTAATCAAAATACAGAAATAGTTTGGAGTTTTGATGTTGACCTACACCCTTTCTGGTCAGTTGAACTAGTGCTCCAGAAAGCTGACCCTTTAAAGTCGAACATGCCTGCTTATGTTCATGTGTGTCCCTGAAGTGAATATGTTTGTATGTCTTCTTGTTTTCAGATGGAAGTCCTGCAGGAATCACGGATGATGATCCCAGATTGTCATCGGCGTCTGGTTACAGCCCACGCAGATCTTTCACAGTTACTAGTGAGTGAAAGTGTCCATTTCTCTGAACTGTGAAGCAAGACATTGAATTTTTTCCATGTTGGTCTGCTCAAGCACTTTCCTGCCTGCGGAAATGCTACAAAGAGCAATGGAAGAAAAATATTTAGACATCCACTGAGAGCTTCAATTTTCTTATTTAGAAACATAATTAAATCCCATGTCCATCCATGTTTCAGTATGGCTGATAAGATATCAGCAGGCTCACATTTCACACTCGAAATGACCAATATCATCACATGTATTGCTTTTATAAAATTCTCAAAGATGATATTTAGTGTTTCCATGAGAAAAAAGATATTCACATCCATACTATCAAACTGCAATGAATAAAGATTAATGTGCGTGGTTTGGCGTCACCATATAACCGGTTATCTCAGGTGTTACAGGAGAAGTGCTGTCATTTCTAGTTCATAATAATAGGGTGTTACTTATGCCAGCATGTGATTAATATTAGCCCACTTTTCCACTGCACCAGGCACCGTATTTTTGTTTCTTCAAAAAGGTACCAAAGGTACAATACTTAAAGGTGTTTGTTCCCATTAGCATAAAACTGGTCCTGCTACTGAGTGACCTCACAACACGAGGCCGCCTATTTTGTATCAAATTCAAAAAATTACTATAGTATAGTATATTATAACTTTTGATGACGTGCAATATTAATACTATCATCGATTATATGTTATGCACATATAATTCTCACATCGCAGGGACTGAACACATGTGCAGGTCCCACCCCAAGGTTCCAAAGTACCAGAAAAATACCCCAGCTGCTTTGGTAGTTTAGATGCTGGTACTTGACTGGAAGTCAATGCAAAAGGGAAAGAACTGAAAGTACCGTACCAAAAGTACGGTATCTGGTGCAGCGGCAAACCGGATAATATGCTTCATTCTGCAATGAAGAGGGTTGTGTGTGTGCAGCGGACCCTGTGCTGCTAGTTCGGAAGTGCTTCTCAGAGTGTGTGCACCTGCAGCTTGTTAGCTGTGCTGTTTCTGCCATGTGTGCAAAAGCACATGATTAACTGTAAAGTGTAATGAATTATACTGTATCACAATACAGTGTGCTTCTTTTCATGTGCTACTTGTATATTCTAGAAATGTTAAAGAATAATTTGAATGGTTAATTATTCATGATTACTGAGAAAAGTATGCATTTTATCCGTTTTTATTCTGGATTATTATTAGAGCTGCACTACATATATTGTTTCAGAGCCGCACGCTATATCATGCTTATGTGCAATAACCACATCGCATTTGTCAGCAGTGCTTTGTGTCTGTTGAGACAACCCTTGGCAACACCACCAACTTATGATGTGATATCGTGCAGTCCTAATTTTTAGATGTCAATAAAACTAGTGATGGATCGATGGATGAAGAGAAATTAGTTATTTTTGAGTAGTATTTATAACCAGAACTTTCCAAAAGTTAATACCGAATAACATTAAGTTGGTGCTGCCAGTGGAAAATCAAAACAAAAGTGCTGCTCAAAGCAGTTGTTTAGGAATAAACATGATCACAGGGCACAAAATCACTGACTGGCTGTTTTTAATGTACCTTTCAGGAAACCGAGGAGGATTTGGCAGAGTTAGAAGAGTTCAAAGAAGCAAGAAGTATACTGGATTCCGTCAAGCTGGAGGGATGAAGTAGCACATGCCGTTACATGCATCCCAAGTGTCCATTCCATAGTCGGATCTTCTATGAGCAAATTAATACAAAGTAAACACTCTTAAGAAATCCTTTTTTATTTCCGTGTTTAAGAAATTGCAACATAAATGATATCAAAACCCTTGTCTTGAGTGTGGAAGTCCTCACAAACATCAAATAAACATTTTTTCCTAAGATATGAGTTTTGGTAAATTTTTTTAATTAACTTTTTAACACATGATTGTTATACACATGATTGTTTTAAATGCACAACGCAAAGTAGAAAGAGACTTTATGCAGCCCTTTTTTCTTACCGATGAAAATTCTTTTGATTACAATTTGTTTGGAAGAGTTTGGAAACTTATGAATTGATTATGAATACATTTGTGGAAATTTTGGGACCTGTATCACAGAGCTGGATGTCTTGCTTAGCATGATAATGTGCCAGATTTATGGTACCCCAGATTAAATTGGCTTTATCATAGTTCACTTACATTTGGCCCAGACTACCTTAAATCTGACAAGTTATCCCGCTAAACAACAAATCTGTCTTCATGATTCAGGTCCCTGTTCTTGGGCTGTGTAAACTTGCCGAGTAAACATATTTGATGCTGCCTGTATAGAATTTTACAGTTTACGCTTTTGGTGTTTTTCTAGTTATAAAATAAAACGTTTTATAATATCAAATTATGAACTTCATGAATTTGATCAATTTTGTGATGGTCATGGGTAGGAATGACAACAACCATATGGTAGATTCACCTTTGCAATACCTTAACAGGGGTAGGGAACCTGATCCATGGAGAGCCGGTGCGGGTTTTTGGGAAGACCTTGCAATCAGCCAATAGTAAAGCATTGGTTGTCAGCTCCTGTCCTGGGGACCCAGTCTTACTGGCTGATTCAAAAGTCATCCCAAAAGCCCCCACCCACACCGGCTCTCCATGGATCAGGTTCCCTACCCCTGCCTTAAATATATATTGCCACTGGTCTGGTGCTCAAAAAAGCTTGTTATATAAAAACATAGTTGAATGTTTGAAAAACTAACATCAACACATAAGTATATTTTTTGCTCAGAACCGACCTTTTGTGGTGGGGAGAATTCATAGCCATAACGAGGAAATGCTGAATTTATTTACCGAAAGCTGGTGTTATATGTTGTATATGCAGACATTGCGGAACAAGATTTCAATTTGGAGAAACATAATGCAGTGTTTGAAGTGGGACGCTACTCTCCGGTACTCGGACACTTTGTTCCGAGTACCGACAGCGTATCTTGCGTGTTGGCACCAGGCCCTCATAATCTCCAGATATTGAATAACAAGGGGCTAATCGACGTCTGTTTTACCCAGTTCAAGGAAGTAAAATATACATATGAGCAGTGCCATATATCAAATTCTATGCAAAGTGCTTCTTTGTTGAAAATAAAGTATGAGAAACGAAGGCACAGCCGTAAGTGCGCTTGGCGATGCGCCGTATTCACCTTGCTTCTGGGGTCTAACACCACAATTACCGATGACGTATGAAGTTCCCGGGCAATGTAGGTAAGACACGAATTAGACACACAGCACTGAGTGAACCTGTATTTTCAGTAGGCTATTGGTGCCGAGTGCCATCCGCTTATGAACTATTTACACAGGAAGAAATCGTGTTGTGTATCGGTGTACTCTCAACTAATTAGGCTTTTTTGTATCCTGTCCTTAAAAGAACCAACATAAAACTTAATAAATACACAATAATAAAGTTTGAATTTCTCTCAAAATCCATTGGAATTAAGTAGTATGAAAACTGAAGCTGAAAACAAAAATAAGCAAACAAACAAAAGAATAAATGGATGAATTCATGAATGGTGAATATTTCATAACAATATGGGAGCTTCATTGCAAATCCATAATCCACCTTGTGGACGGTCCGGAGTCCATCCCGGGCAGAGTAGGGCACAAGGCTGGGGGGATACATGGATGGGATACCAGTCCATCGTACATGCACGCACACCACCAGGCACAGAATTATACCCTATGGGAAATTTAGAGACACCAATTAGTCTAACTGCTAATCTCAGTACAGCGACAGCAATCCGGAGTGCCTGGATTAATACTCAAGTTAATAATATAATAATAATAATAATAATAATAATAATGCATTATTATTGTTGTTGGTGTTGTTATGGTGATTAATAGGCCTTTTTGAGAAACGAACGATATAAGTGTAATTCAGCATTCGTGTACTCAGTGAACTCTTAATTTCACATCTCACACGCAGTCTTTCTGTCCTATTAATGTTACAAAGCTATCGTGTTAGCTGAATTAAACATGGATCTTTGACGAAATTGTGTATTTGACATTTCATATTTTGGTTGACGGTAACAATATGTTAGGCTATTATTTAATGTGACGAGCGAAAACAAAAAGATGCAATCTGCAGTTTTCAAAGCTAACTATCAAGGTATAAACATGTTTTCACGTCTAAAAATGTTTTCTTGAACATCCGTGATAGCTTCTAAATCGATCTTTTCCTTCTGAAGAGCTGAAGGCTACCTGACAGCATTCCGTTCTCTTAAGAAAGCCATTTTTGTTCATTAGCAATACTTGTTAAATACACAAGAAGCGCCCTGTAAGACAGATTTGGGTTACATTTGATTTTGTCCTTATTTTATAGATTTCAATAATTGTCGGGTTCAACCCCAAAGCCTCATTACCACCTTAATGAGGCCCCGTTACTTCGTGACATACAACCGCTCCATCTCATTAAGGAAATTGCTCTTCAATGCTGATTATTTTGTTTGGAACCATAATTATATTTCTTTCGGATAAATCACGGTTTAATCGAGTCCACACGGAGGGCAGCGCCGCTAATTAAAGCATGGGATGCAGTCGTGGGTGCTACCTGGATTTGTGGCCGAAGGAGTACGCACCTGACGGATCGCGAGCAAGCCCTGACCCGCGCTCTCCTTTCTTCCCCGGACTGAAACACAACAACTTATTACTTCTAATTCCCCAACTGTCACCAAATCACCTGCACGAAACAAGAATCTAATTTGTTAAGCTGGCATTTCTGCAGATGGAAGATCGATTTTCTCTTTAGATTTCTCTAATTGAGTGAATATAGATGCCCGATGAATTAGATTCACTTGCAGACTTGAAAAAGTCAACAGAAATTCTCCTTCCCTTATGTCTACAGATCTGCCCCCCGCCCCCCGCACCCCCCAATATAATAGAAGGTGGTATAGGTAGAGCGTACAGTGACTGACAACCATACACCTTGATGTTTAAACTCCAGCTTACGCGGGAAATGAAAGCCACAGAGCTGAGGAAAGGGACAGGGATTCCTGATCTCTGAAATTGCTTACAGAATTACATTTGTTTTCTTGTGATTTTATTAAAAGTCACTCCTCATCTCCAGAAGCCGTGAAAATATCTACTTTCCACTCAGATACACCACATTAACTCGCGGGGTGCGAATTTGTTTATTTGTCTATTTTTATTTATTTGTTGGGTAAGATTGATGTGATCTTATCAGTATACCTGCCTAGAAAGAGATGTGACTGGATTCCCCCCTTTGTGAGCACAATTACTACATTTCTCGTTTGTTGGAGCAAGTGAATGCTTTTTGTGCAAAAGAACACGCACAAAACACACAAACATTACATTGTATCTATGTATCTATCTATCTATCTATATGTGTGTATATATATGCAGTTTTGACAGAGAATTCAAGAAATGTTATATAGCGCCCATCAGCAATGCCAAATATCTCTATTATATGTAATATATGTAATGCTGTATATTGTTGCATAATGATTGTTATTGTTGTCACAAAAGTATCTATCTATCTAAAAATAATCAATTTTATTGACAATAAAGAAGAGAAGATGGATAAAAAGCTGATTTTGTGAGTAGTTATGAATAAATACCCAGAAAACTGTAATGCGTGAATGCAAAACAAAGATATAAGCAGTATTTTACCTGGTATCATAATAATACGTTTATTGTGAAAACAGGTAATTCTGGTGAATGTTAAACAACAACAAGAATAATAATAATAATGACAATAAACATCATCATCAACAAAACAACAACAACAACAACAATAATAATAATAATACGTAGTATTTTGTAACATATTTTGGTACAGTTCTACACCTATACATTGACGCGGTGTGCTGAAGGCCTTTAGAGTAGGAAAAACATCGAAAATCTTTTTGCAAATGCATTTAATGAAACAGTTTATTTTATTTTATGTCTCAGAAATAAAGCTTGAAATCTCAGTGGTTAGTACTTCGACATATATTGGTGTACCGAAATTCAATCTGTACGTTTAATATGAGGTAAACTGGGTGAATAAATTGTATTAGAGGCGGGCAATATGTTTTCCTGTAGTTTCCTTTGTTCCACTTCTGTGTGAAACAATGCCAACCACTTTTATTATGGAGAAAAAAAATACTTGTTCCGTCGTAGCAAATTGTTAAACTACGCCTTCGTGCTTTTGTCTCGGAAAAAATCTCTGTCAATTAATAGTCTAGTGCAGTAATAATCTTCAACAGAATGAGGGGTAGTTGCCGAGAAATTTACATGCTGGCCACACCGAGCACGAGAAAGGTTGTTAAATACGCCAGTTCTTTCCTATCACAGATTCACATATTTCACATGAGTATGTCGTTAACTTGTTTTTCGGAATAATGACCTATAATGAAATAATGGCATTATATATTTGTTTTACCTAATTATATGTATAATATAATTACCTGCATGCGATGCGTCATTTTCTTGAGACGTTTTCGGGCTTCTTACTTTGTTAAATATGTCTGGATCGTCGGAAGGATAGATTCAGTATGTTTATAAAGCTGTAAAAGCCACGAGCAATTGCAGTAATAAAACGGAGCACGCTATCAATCACGGTACCCTGGCATGGGTCTGAGCCGAAATGATCTAAAATTAAACAATACGATGATTTTATATCATTGTTATTGCTATGTTTAACTTCTTGGGCGAATCTGGATGTACTTTTGCATGGCTTGGCATGCAGATAAATCACGACTAAAACATACACGAATTTTCTCACAGTAAAGCATACATAGTGGGAAAAAACATCTAACAAACAAGTGATTCTTTGATCGTCTGGAGGATAAAGATGTACTTGTATCTGTCACGCGCACAAGAAATATATAGACATGTATGCAAACAATACCGTGCTGTCCTATACATAAAGTATATCGCTGTCAAAGCATATGAAAGGAAATATTTAAACAGACCCCAGACATTATTTTGCCCCGTGAAGTTCCGGTGCTTCGCTCGAGGTCGCCAGGAAATCCGATAAGAAGCGAAGAATCCGCGCTCCTCTTCGCGTCTCGGCACTACCGCGACCGGCATTTCCCTGTAGCTACGCGCGCTGATGCGAATTGTCCCGGTCATCTCACCAGATTGCCGAAATATAAAAGATGAGCTGAATCAATTTAACAGGGGACCGAGAAAGAAAAGAGCAAAACTGCCAAAGTTCTCGCTTGGACGCATCTTTTGTGAGCTTCTATGGACATTATTCACTCCGAAATAGAAAGCGCTTTTATAAACATTCGTGCTGACAGCTGGTAGCAGTTGTTTACTGTTTTTGGCTTTCTATATTTTAAGGAGTCCGTGTGAATGCATCTGTATGGAAAATGTCACTGTGCTGTGTTTTTGTTGTGTATTTGGTGAAAATATATTTCTGATTTGTTTACGTCTGCTTTGGGCAAAATAATTAACCTTAATTTAGTCTATTTGGATACAAAATCAATATTATTAAGGCAATTGATTAGTAACTAAAGCATGTTTGCGTGTGTGTTTATTTTGTTGAGTTTTTTCCGCTCCCCATGACACAGATTTTTTAAAAAGAGGAAGTATCTTATAAAGTAGCCATTTACAGTGAGCTTTCCACTTAATTGTGCACTTAATTTGCTCAAATATCATTTACAATAACTCTACACTGATTTGACAGTGAAGTCTAAACAGTAGTAAATCAGTACAAATTCATACCGATTTTTCTATAATTCTAGTAATAAAAGATTATAGATTTGGCGCTAATTACATAAATGCCTAATGATCTTGAAAATTACCCTGGTTAGAAGTATATTACTAATCTAAACTTTGTTGTTGGCATGCTCTGAGAAATCAGAACATTAGAAATGGTTCGCTTCGTTTCTAGGAGGTGGCCCTTAAAATATTTAGTATCGAAGAACCTGAATTATTCACTGGAAAGCGAACGAATACAGAAAATAACTTTACTGCTGAAATAGAAACACGCAAAAATACCCAAAAGCCGTGGCGGCTAGGAGAACTGTACTTATATTGATGTTATCTATGACAACTGATATGTCATATCAAATGCAAAGAAATGTTGCAAATAACCTTTGCCGCGCCTATGTTAACAATTTCATTGGAAATATTTTGCTTTCCGTGCCCCTTACTGTAATTATGTGTTTGCTTTGAAGCTTCATAAAAGCTAACGGAAATGAGGTATGTGAAAGCAGTGTCCACTTAACGTATCTTAAACCACATAAATGCGAAGAAATATTCTGAAAATACTGGAGTGTGTTAAGTGTGGTTTGCAGTCGTAATAGAAATTAAATCAGGTCATTTTAAAGAGTATAATTTGAGGTGGAAAGCTAATAAATCAGATTTGAAAATGAGAAGAAATAGACTTGTGAGCGCGGCTCCAGTGTGAATGTGAGTGGCTATCGACGAAGGCTCGCGCTGCTGACATTTTCAAGCTTCAATTCTGATTGGTTCTTATTTGAAGAAGCTCATGGGTTCATTCAACTATTAAGCGCCTCCCCATCCCTCTAAAGGACATTATAATGCAAGGGACCTCCTTTTTAAACACAAACCGAATTTTCTTTCATTTAGGCTATATATATTTTTAAATAGTTTAAAGTCATAGAAAAATTTTTGGAAAGCATTTCGCCCTGGAGCGGTGCGCAATGCTATCCCACGCCGACCTCCTGGATGCTCGCCTCGGTGAGTTATCACCCAACTCCGGTCTTCAACTCTACTGTAAGCTGGAGGAACTTCTAATCTAAAAAAATGAAGCAGAGAAATTGGCAATTTGTTTCTTGTTTAATCTTAATCTGATTTAAGTAAAGTAATTCTTTCGCAAAGTAATTATTATTTTATTATACCGTAATTTGATTTAGCTCATTTCAAATATATTGATGTGATCAAGTGGACTGAAGTATATTTAAGGAAGAGATTAATTGTACATGTTTGTAGATGTTATAACCCCTAGTTTTTCTTTTCATTTACTCTGTCACTAAGTAAATATTATACGTATTAAATGATTTTACGCATTTGTAAATTATTCGTGTGCTTGATGCTGGATAAACCATTTTTTTCTGTGATGCAGGATTATTATTGTTTGACTTGCATTGCAGAGATTTACCTGTTTGTGACCCAGTCGACCAATTTACCATATATACCATTATTTTGCAGGGATGAAGGATGCCGCGGCTGAGCTTCTAGGGCACAGGGAGGCACTGAAATGTAGACTGGGATCCGGGGGGTCAGACCCCGGGCATTCTGGTGATCTAGCCCCGGGTTCCGACGCTGTTGAAGGAGCCACGCTTCTCCCAGGAGACGATATCAACAATCCTGGATCCAATCCTTCCGGCGTGCAGGTCAACAACAGTAAAGACCCGGAAAAACAGCAGCAGCAACAGAATCCCAATCAGTCGAGTGGGCAGCAAAGCCAGAAACAGAAACGGCACCGGACCCGTTTTACTCCGGCCCAGCTTAACGAACTGGAGAGAAGTTTCGCCAAAACGCATTACCCAGATATCTTCATG
Organism: Petrocephalus sullivani; assembly: GCA_026780845.1. Taxonomy (NCBI): domain Eukaryota; kingdom Metazoa; phylum Chordata; class Actinopteri; order Osteoglossiformes; family Mormyridae; genus Petrocephalus; species Petrocephalus sullivani. Next base: position 10,430,587 of record JAODKM010000108.1, on the reverse strand, counting down.
AGGGAAGAACTAGCGCTGAGAATCGGCCTCACAGAATCACGTGTACAGGTAAGCCAGTCTACCAGAATCGTGCAATGCTTCCGCTAAATTAAACGCAAAACGCTTGCAGATGAACTTGCTTGAATCCGTGGTGTCCAGCGCGCGAAGTCTTTCGGTCTTTCGGTCAACGAATGATGAAATATAAGTAGCAGTTAAAAATAACATTCAAAAGATATATCCAAAAAGCAATATAATATAATATTCAATATAATGACATTCTATGGACTGGACAATTTGACGTATATTTCTTTAAGCAGCATTTATTCGTAATTACGCTATTTGCTCGCCGAAACATCTTGAGATCTTGTCACAGTGAACACTAAAGTCTAAACAGACACTATTCATACAATGATAATGCAATCCGCATCTTTTCAAAATTTGTCCTAATAAATGTCCATGACGGTGGCTGTTCATATTCATTGTAATAGATACGTTCACTGTCGGATAAATATTCGCAACCAGTTAAAACAAAAAAAAAAAAACAGTAAAACCAACTATAACACGCAGAAATAGATATAAATAGTGACTAAGTAACTCCAGAATGTGAGCAGTCACGTACAAGTGCGCACACGTATAAGTCAATAGTTCATTTGTAGTGGTATTACATAAAATTCGCTTCTAAAAACTTTTACAAACTGCGTTTATTCTGTTATTGCACATCTTGTGTTACTTCTAACATAACCCACGCGCAATTGTTAACTTAAGCGACGTAGCGTCAAGTTCACGGCCAGGTAATGACATTAAGAAGCACGAGTATTGAGTACAGGAGAAACGACCGGCCGACCATGGTGGTGAATATTCCAGTTAAAATTAGGTTTCCAAATTATAATAGAAAATAAATAAAACCCGCTTTCGCCCATGTAACACTTTGTTACACACTGAAAACATATTCAATTTATTCGACAGAATTAACCGAATAAATAAATAAATAAACAACACTTATGGCAATTTACACACCCTAAACAAACAGACAATCGATTAAAGACTTTTAAAGTAATACTACAATGCGATCACCATATTTATTTGTATTTTTGCAGCGCTGTTGTCACATTGCTTACTATAATTTCTTGGTTTATTTTTATATGGTTTATTAGGGGTTTAAAGGTTTCGTATATACATATACATATATAATAAATAAGAGACGCATTATGAACAAATTCCTCAAGTCTAAGTTGATTTTATATGGTTTACAAATAAATTGTAGATTAAGGATTCCAAAATATCACTTGTTAAATAATTATTAACTTAAGCATATTTAAAAGACTAAATTATTTTTACCTAATGCAACGCATACGTATAAGCAAAATAGTGTTTGACGAAAAATGTTTTTTTTTTAATTTTAATTTATATATTTTTAAATTTTATTTGGAATACGATCAGAGATATTCATGAATCGATTAAACGTATCGCTGTTTTGCCCATTAGTTCAGTAATCCGCTCTTTTCTATAGCTGAAGAATATGGCGGCCCATTTACCTAGCTGGTTTTAACTCTTGGTAAATTAGAAAATATGCAACATTTCAGAAGACAATAGATGTTACGTACCTAGTCTATTTCTAGCAGACTTTTATTTTTATCTGATGTATTGAAGTTCATTAAATATGTATAGCTTTTTTAGGATAGTATAATAAAACCGAGCCCGTTATTACCAACCAATTTCAGAATTATTTATAACAGGAATGGCTTATTAGACAGGAATGCGAAAATCATGCAAATGAGAAGATCATATGTAATATAATAAGCATAATCATTAGTGTCTATCATAGATTAATTCACATTCAATATTCTATTTACATAAAAATGAAATTAGAACCTTGCCTTGATAAATAGTATTCTTTATCTATACAAATAAAATCATGGTTTTTGACTCATAGCAATGCAAAGAATGTTAGCTTCTTAGTACCAGACACTCTGAGACTATCTTCTGCTGTTTGTAATAGAACGAGTTTTTTTTGTTCTTTTCTTTTTACAATTGTAAAGAATTTGCGATTTCACGGCCGGAATAAAACTTTTAGTACATTTTTAATTCTAATGAGCTGCACAGGTTCTCTGCCAATTCCCCACCCATAAATCATTAGTACGGTATGAATCTTATACACACACCATCAATATTTTTCGGTAGTAGCGCAGCTTCGTTTTGCGCAGCTTTGACGTGCAGAGAGAAACCCACGTCTTACTATATATTTCGTGATATATATATATATATATATATACACACACACATATAGTAACTATGTATAGTTCGCAAGTTGGGTTGTACTGTTCACAGTTTTGTCTTACAAAAATAGCAAGATTAATAATAATAGCGGCAAAAACAACAACAATAATAATGATGATAGTGGTTATTATTATTAGTGTATGTTATAGTTTTCATGTTTGATTTTTATTTAGTTATTATTATATTATTACAATGATAGTTCACGTCGTAATCTTCCAGTTTTATTTCTCCTGTTTTATGAGTCAGCCCAGTACCGGTTGTAAAAAGCAGTAATATTTCACTTGTAAAAAACTACAGTTATTAATGACTAGTATTAATAATAATTGTATATTGTTCGCCGAGGCATACTGAAGATCTGAAAACTTTTGATACGAATCTGAAAACCGATAAATTCATTTGTGTATTAAGTAAAGCATATTTAATGTAATATATATAATTTTGGACTTTATTCATTCAAGTGTAAATTTATTTTTAATCAGGATAATCAAGTCTACTTGTCTTCCTTATGCGCAAAAGCTTAGATGTCCAATCATTAAATTAAAAAGTAAAAATGACTTCATAAGGATTTTTACACCACAAAAATATAATTTAAATCAAATGCAATAATTAGCATGACGTAAACATTAGCATTTTCAATAGTTAAAAACTGTATGTTTATTTAATCTTTTCTACGATTAATGGAATTTATAAAAATATATCTGCCCGAAATGACTACTGTTTTATAAGGCTTCAGGTGGTTGACTTTTCTGTTCCAACCAGCAATTTTAATGTGACTGAAAATCTCCTTTGAATTCAATTTCAATGTCAGGAAAAATGTCAAATAGAGAAATACATGTGTGTTACTTATTCTGGCTGTTTGCATAAACTTGTTAACAGTGCTCTACAGCGATAGAATTTATCCATTACTATAGTTGTTACGTCGTTCTTTCCTCCACACCAGGTCTGGTTTCAAAACAGACGCGCCAAGTGGAAGAAGCGTAAGAAGACGACGAACGTGTTCCGCGCTCCGGGTACCCTGCTTCCTACTCATCACGGCCTGCCGCAGTTCCCCTCTGCCGCGGCCGCTGCGGCCGCCATGGGCGATAGCCTCTGCTCTTTTCATGCCAACGATACCCGCTGGGCCGCAGCAGGAATGCCTGGCGTCTCTCAGCTCCAGCTCCCGCCCGCTTTGGGCCGACAGCAGGCCATGGCACAGTCCCTATCCCAGTGCAGCCTCGGAGCCGGTCCCCCTCCCAACTCCATGAGCCTGTCCAACATGTCATCGAATGGCTCCGGGCTGCAGTCACACCTCTATCAGCCCACATTTCCCGGTATGGTGCCCGCCTCCCTCTCCGGTCCCACTAATGTGACCGGCTCTCCCCAGCTCTGTAGTTCTCCGGACAGTGACGTCTGGAGAGGGACCAGCATCGCCTCACTTCGCCGAAAAGCGCTGGAGCACACAGTCTCCATGAGCTTCACCTAATGATGATGATGGAAGGAAGCGCCTGTCTTTTTCCCGCCTTTTTATGCCACCATGTGAGTAACACGCCAGGAAGTCTCAGGATGTAAAATTCTTCAAGCAAAAACGGAAAAAGGAGACTGGTTGTGTATTTAGGCGATTAAATTTTAACCACACATTACCCATGGGACAGAAAAGAAATAGCCGGACGTTGCAGGCTTTCAAGGATTTTATGAATTATTAAATTTAAGTTTTTTTTTTTGCTTAATTCTAAGAATATTTATTTATTTATTTATCTATCTATCTATCAATCTATTTATGTAGTTATTTATTTATTTGTGAATCGGGCATATCTTTATATATTTTTTTTGTTGTACTTTTACGCAGTTCCTCTGGGGGCTTTGGGTAAACGTAGAAATACGTACGTTAAAATAAGCTGATATAAAGTTATTTATATCTTCCGGTCTAATTGTTTTACCTGCGGAAGTTAATACGCGGGGATGACAAGGCGACGTCCAATGCCACCTGCACTGCATGCGATAACGGGCTCCAGGCATGCGCAGTGCACGTGCGTATTTGGAACCCTGGTTGTTTGTACAGTTGGCGAAAAAAGAACATGATTCAATCCAGAAGACGATGAAGAAAAAAGAATGAAAAAATACACATGAAAATCAATAAACTTTAAAACCTGCTTAGTCTGCATGTGCTGGCCAAGTTAATACACCGGGGGAATATTATTTATAAGACAAGATAATAAAATTTAAACTGTTATATAGGATGTTTTGTGTAGATAAAGCATTCTTGTTACCTTCTGGTCAATTTGTGATATGTTCTAACTTATTGTCTGTGCTTACTATTGACACTGGATTTCCTAAATGTTTGATCTTATACTGATACATAATTTTGTTTCATGGACATGTTTATATCAATTTAATGTCAATGGATAAATAAAATCATTTTCAATATGTCACACAACGTCTTATGTCTTTAATATGTCTTTGTTACCACTCTCACGATTTTCCGTAATTATATAATCTTTGATTTCAACACAAAATATATAAAATACACAACGCTATTCGCTGTACGCTGATAAATAAAATAAAATAAAATTGTATTGACTACTAAGTTTAAAAAATGATTCAGTCACTTTATTAGAATATTAGGTAAGAATAAAATACTTTGCCAAATAGGTCTATTAACTTATAAAAGTATCCAGCAAAATATATACGTGGCCCAATTCTGAAGTGCATCGGAAGCCGAAAAATAACATCAATATTTATAATAATAATAATGATTATGATTATTATTATTATTATTGCTACAGGAGCGATATTTATCAGGCAATAAATATAAAACTCGATCAAATCTGATTACACAAATTGCGGTATGATTAATATTATTATATGTTAACACGCAATCTTGCTTCAGTTTTATTTTATTTCTACACTAGTTTGCACCCAATTGTTTCTGGATCGCGAAGTTCGACTTTGGATTTCAAAAGTACAGTTGTTGCCAAATTTGGATATATCTTTATTGATTATATATACAATATCCTAATATCTACCTCGAAGACAGCAAATAGTCATTTAAAAGGTAATGTATAATAAATCCAATGAAACAACCGAATGAGGCCGACAAATAAACCGCCATTAGGTGAGCTAAGACAAGGATATAACAATAGCCTATTTGTAAATGTGATGACTGAATAATACGTATTGTTAACATTCAAAATACTCTCAGTAATACTATTGTATTCCATATATTATTTTGGCAATTACTAAGTTATGTAAACCCTTATTAGTGCCATAATAACATCACCCGGTACTGTAATTCAGCAATTTCAGCGTAGGCGACCTATCCTGAATTCTAAGGCGGTGATATTACACGGTGACTAGTGACAGCGACCCCTACCGGCAAGAACATTAGATGCACTGAACTGGGAAGGTTGATTTACAATTGCTATCAACATCCACTCCCATGAAGAGCTCGAGATCTCTATTTCGTTTTTGTGTGTTATAATGCACATTTATAACTCCAAGATGGCTCCAGAAGTGGTTATCGACATTTGACCAAATACATACTGGAAGTTCTGGGAATGTTGGGAACTGGCATTATTAATTGCACATTGTTTTTCAGCTGTGTTTAAGGTACTTCATAAACTGTAGACAAAAGATTAAATAACCCACTGCACTCTGTATGGCAGGGATTCAATTCTAGGCCATTTATGTTTTACTCTTGACCAAAATATGTATCTATTCATGACAATTCTCAGTCATAGCAGTAATGTTTTTGCTATTATGCAAATTACTGATGCTGAAATTAATGGTCAAACCATGCGGACACATAGTGCTGTGAAATGCTACAGCAGTAATGCACACAGACATATTGTACATTATTGACTTTTATACCTGGAAATAAAATCACACTATAATGTCTGCATGCTGCTGAATTACTATTCAAATCTAGTGAAATTGTGCAGTCAGCAGGCCAATGTACCTATCCAAATCCTCTTATTTGAAAATATTTGGCTGATGTAATTAGCTGGTTAAATGCTGAACTTCTGATAGGTGGCAGGTCCTGACAGATTTGCCACTTTTCCCAGGTGTGTGTGTGTATCTATATATCTATATATATATATACATATATATATACACATACATACATATACATATATATATATATGATGGATGGTAGATAGATAGACTCTATTCTTTTCCCTTTCCCCCCAAACTACATATAACTCATGTGTAAATTTTAACTTAAATGCATTATTTGTTTGTCAAAGAGATTTCTGACAACTCTGAAATAATGTATAATGAGGCCAGTATCTTTGTGCTATAGGTAAAGAGAAAGTGATACATGCATTTTCTCTCTAGGGGATGGGATTATTGCAATGCCTTACACCAAGGGAGCAAAAACGCCTAATGCAAACATCAGCTGGAGCTTTGGTATAGCGCCACCACCAGGCTGAGCTGCTGAGCATCACTGGCAGCCTTAATAGAGCACTGAAGGCAAGACCGCGACACATCAGGGTATCATGATGTGAGACATGGTGAGGTGTGGCCTTCTCCAAAGTGAGAGGCAGGTGTTCAAGGTCATCATAAAGATAATCTGTTATTGATTAGCTCCCACTGTCCCCTCCTGCTCCTCTATATGTATAAAAAATGCTGTGTTCTGCTTTGGTTTACCCATAGTAACATAAATACCAGTTGATACCTGTCTAAAGATTCCCTCCTATGCAATAATTTTCCATGTTTATCTCAAACACATCAGCCCCTGGCTTGTTTGCACCCTCTGCAAACTCAGATCCTGTTTTAGGATTTCTGTTTGTCTGATATTAGTCCAGCTCCAATTCCATAACTAATCAAGAAATTGACAAATCGGGTTCTGATACACTAATCTGATGTGGAAAGAATGGACAACTGGAAACCAGAAATCCAGAACACAGCCTAACATTATAATTAGTTTGGGCTGTAAATAATACAAAAATATGCACCATAATCGGCATTTTCATCCAAAAACCTTGAGTAAAGTAATCTATGATTATTCTGCATCTGTAAATATTATTGCAGGTCATACAGGGTACACCCCCGAGAAAACCCCAACAACATGAAATGAACTGGGGCTTGAACCTCTGACTCTGGAGGTGTGTTACCCACTGAGCACAATTAACAAACGCTGAACACTCCATCTTAAGAATGAACATTCATAGAAATATAAGCATGGGTATATGTTTGAATGTGTATTTCAGTTTGTGAAAGGGTGATACAGAAGAAAATGTACAACAACAAAGAATTTTGGATTTTGGTAACAGATGTGAAATTATATTACAAAAATATAATAATTAGTTTCAGTCTCACCCGGGTTAATTAGTTTGTGGAAATGTGCAACCCCGTCTTCATTAGGTAATTTTTCACACCTTGATGAGAGAGCCAAATTGTGACCCACTGTCCATAAGATCATGTATCCCAGAATGCTGTGCGTGGAGTGCATCATGGAAAATTGGAGGCAAATTCTTGTTTACTAGCAATTCATCTCACGCCGATAAATGAAATCAGTCAATAAACCAGCCAAGTGTGAATATGGCTTTCTCTGTCATGGATAATGAATGAAGGCTCATTAATTTTCTATACCATGTGTATATGTGTGCGTGCAATTATAGAAATTGCAAAAAAATGTTGCTATGACATTGATAGAAATAGCAACCATTGCCACAAACAATAAGAATCATAATAAAGCAGCATTTTTTTTCCAAAACCAAATTATCACTTTCAGGTCACAGTGAAATGTAAGTTACATTCCAGTAATAATTGCAGTATTATTCAGCCTGGGAAACATGCAAAGCAAATGCAGTTTAATATTTGTAGTGCATGACAAAACAAAATAATTTAAAAAATGTATTTTAAATTAGAAATGCTGTCTTGGCCTTTCACAGCAATAACTTCTTGGGAAGCCGTGGAACCTTTTTAGTTGGTATTGTAGCGCTTGGCAGAGCAAGGCATCATAGTGGAGATGAAAAAGGAGGCTCACTCGAAGGGAAAAACAACGCACTTTTGTGGAGCCCTTAAAAAGATTAACACAGGCACCAAACAAGTACCGAAATCCACCATACTGGGGTAACACTGGGAGGAGAGACACCAGGCAGTAAGGCTCACACACGGTGGGTAATTTATATGACACTAAAGACGTGAGCATTGGACAGGATTCACATAAGACACAGGCGAGGACACACAACAACACAAGTACTCGCTATAACAGTTACAAACAGGAGTTATTTACACGGCTTGTGAGCATAGTGGGATATGCAGATGGCTCCGCTACTCCGAACCATTTCGCCACCATTACAGTATGTATGTATGTATGTATGTTTCTATCTATCTACCTATCTATCTATTTTTTGCTAAAAGTTGGGGCTTTGTCAAAGTCCTTTATTTGTCGCGTGCATAAGGATTGGATTCAGCCATTCATTGTAATGCTTATTATGACAAGGCCTGTGAAAACATGACAATGGACACACATAAATCACATATGGACACACATAAAATTTAAATGTCACTGCTCCATTAGATTAGTAAATCTTAAAATTTAACAAGGCTCGTTTCTGGCCTTGCCCTGAGTTCCTTGATCTCGCAGACGTTCTGTTGTGATTCCCTCAGCTGTGGCATCCCGGATCAGCTGCCAGTCCGACTCCCGTTTCTTTGCCAGCTATAATACTTTTGTTTTTTTATTACCAATGATTGTATTCAAGTGTAGTACAGCCGAGATCCTCTGGAGACCCGAGACCCAGAAGCTTTCCATAAGGCGCCCTCCTGCCCCTCCTCTTCCCTTTAACTGCATATTTCATTGTATAACCAAAGTTTTTGTTTTTAGTCACAAAGAGGGATTTTGTTACTGCAATACAAATGTTGAAGCCTGAGTGAAAGCATGCCGCTTGTGTTTGCAACTCAGCCCTCAAATAAATGAGTCCCATAATTGAATCTTTGAAAACATCGGCCTTCAAGTGCAATTGCGGCCATTTAAAACTGATTAGTGTATTTTTGATGCCGTGGCTGTTTAGCTCGATTAATAAGTCACAAGTGAACATTTGCTTTTGATCAGCAGGTTAATAGCAGAGGCTTAGGGACACAGGGACAGTTTCCCGATAGCCTCATTGGGTGGCTTGTTAGCTCCTCTTCCAGTACTGAGAAAAATGCACCGCTGATCTAATTCTGTCTTTTTCAGAAATAAGAAAGGATACTCAAATGATCTTTTTTGCATGTTGAGCGACGTATCGGCGACATGATGAACTGACAGGCATGAGAATGCAATAAGCTAAATTCATTCCCGTTTGCTCTTTTTACTCCGTCTGAATTGAACGTTTTATCCGGAGAGGTGTATTAAAAGCCGCATCAGCAATGCTTGGAAGGGGAAGAGGAACACCGTCAGTTAAACTGGAAAATGGGAGAATGAGGTGTGTATTCATGACGTGTCATGTTACACTGTGACATGACAGCAGAGCACAGATACACCGTGGGTCACGGCAGAGGGCAGGGGAATAACACAGAGGTAATAAACTGCAACTGTTTCCCAATAATAATTAACAATCTAATACGTTTAAATGCATTTTAGTGGAAATTCTATGTAGAGAGCAATGGCTTAGGAGAGAGTTTGATGTAGGGGTGCGCAACTTAATATTTTAAATACAAAGATATGTTTATTGGGTAGGGATGAATGAATATTGGGGGGGTGTACACATCCCCCCATATCTCCCAGTACCCCCCGCTGGTAGTGACAGGATTCTCTTCATAGATTCACATGTTCTGCAGTTGTGGTTTACAGCCTTGATCCTAGGGTCCTGCTGTTAATTCTGGATAGAATCTCTTTTACCAAAAATTTAACTGATATAATACTTAGCTAGTCATCATCATTATTATTATGATTATTATTATTATTATTGTTGTTGTTGTTTAACTTGGTCCTTTTTTGCTGATGTATGTTGGTCATACTGTGTTCTCTTTGTCATTTGAGCATTTTCACAGTTCCAGTATTTACTAGCTTTCAATAATTGGTTTCTAACAGCATGACCACACATGTACTTCATGAGATTATTTAGTTACATTAGTTTCTGGTTTTAATAGGTTGGAAAACTCTTGATACTGTGACAAATTACTAATATTTAACTATTATTATTCAATTTGCCATTTCATTATGTGGCTTGCCTTTAATTCGTAATTGAGGGGACCTCCAGCTGTCACTCACAGCTCTGTGTGCAACTGCCCTATACCTACGCTAATTACTTCAATTAGGGAAATTATTCTAATTGTTTGTTCACTCAGATGCAATAGGAAGCACTTCAACACTGCCCCAATTATTGTCAATAGTCTAAAATATATGTCAAGTTGTTGCTTCAGTGATGCAAGATAAATAGTTGGTTACAGCAAGCCCATATGATATAGCATTTACATATAGCTATATCAAAATTCAACGCTTTTAGAATTGATTTAATTCTTTTGATTATTGCCTGTTTGGTCATGTTACAGCATCTTCAGCTATTCTACACACCTAATCTTAACCAAGTAGTCTGTTAGAACGTTTTATTAAGTAAAAAAATAAAGTACTAAGTGTATACTAATATTAATTTACACTTATACTACTATAATGCTACTGCCAAGATCATGAGGTCTAATACCCTGGGGCTGATACCGATCAGCTCTCCTGCCGTAACCCTGGGCAACTGAGGACTGTTTTACCTTCAATTTCTCATAATATTCATATTTCAGCCCATTATCCATCTACCCATCCATCCATTTTCTGTACTCTCTTGGGGTATCCGGAGCCTATTTCGGAGCCTACGGGTACAAGGCAGGGAACAACCCAGGATGGTGCATCAACCCATCACAGGGCAGACACACACCATCAGCCCATTAAGTTCATTATTTATAATTCTATATTTACTCCTAAGGATCAGTATGTACCCATTACTCTGTCCAGGCCAGCACTTTTAGTAAAGATTTGGCAATATAATAATTGTAAAGTTTAAGGAAGTAACCAGTAATTAATGAAGCAATAGCACACTACATTTCTAATCTAATACCATCCATAAAATATCCATTACATTACCACATAAAAATATGGAAAATTTTATTTAAATATTATTGTATGCTACAAATAAAACACATTTCTTTCTCTCAGAAAACAATGAAGCATTCTAAATATAATATCTAGATTCCATTCAATATAATATATTTATTTTGTAGGTTTTCTGGTATTAGCCTTATTTTTGTAATAATCCCCCAAGAACATGCCTATTCAAAAATGGTTACCATGATTATATACTTCTGGTCACATCACTTAATTAATTAATGAGATAATGAATCGGAATGTCTACCATTAAATGAACTAGTGTGTGCGGTTCTGGAAATATGAATGGCACCCCCTCTTCTGCCGACAGCTATTTCTCAGTGCCTGGGAGTTTGCAGCCTAATCAGATGCTCAGAATTATATTTCAGCATTTTATTAATTTAGCAAAGTGGAATTTTTTCAGTGGAGCGATCATTGACATTGACTTCAATATATTCTGATGAAACTGACTGACATTTCTGTGTGCTCGTCATCAGTCATCATTTAAACCATTCTTAATTACATTAAATGTAAATGAAGTGATTAAATTTTCTACATTATGTTCCATAAAGCACTGTGAACTACGTTTCAGAGGGCGATTAAAGATTATGTTGAAGATAAATTAATAAAATTAGAGATCAAGTTTGGTTCAAACTATGGTGTGCCTGGACATTCACAAGGACTCAGCTTCTGAGTCTTACAGCATTGACTCCTATAAGGGATTTTATTTTGCTCTGTTAGAATTATTTAGCATATCACAACTATGTTCCATAGAGGAACATTTATCAATACTATTCTTTTTCCGTGTAACAACTCAACATATAACTTGTTGGTTAGAGATTATCACTGGATTCAATGGGCTATATCAGATCTTTTAAGGATGCCATGCTTAATATTTTGATCTAAATGTTGCTGTTAAATCTAATGTACTGTACTTGAGGAAACACCAGAAGAACCTGGAATTATATAGGCTAACTAACCTCACAACACTGAAGATTTGTGGTGTGGTGATAAAAAAATCATGGCTCATATTTAGTAACCATGGGTAGTAGGGAGGTGTACTGACACAACATATATAGAGGTTTCTCTGCAAGCAACCTGTTACAATACTCCTGACTTGTGTTCATAAGTAACAACTACTTTAAATTTGAATTTGAAATTCTGAATTGTTCAAAATTGTTTGCATTCATACCAAGAATAGTCTAGTGTGAGATTCAGCGGTCTCTTTGACTATGGTCATTTATACTTTGACAATGTACATTGATGAATTTTAATATCCACTGTCACAATAAGACAAAACATTATAGATGAGCCTGGGAGCCTAATTAAATCATTAATTTAACCTCATATTTCTATTTGTGAGCGACAGTCTGGTCATTTCACATAAATGGAACAGTGGTGGTGAGAAAAGTGACATGTTTCCTTGTAACCAACATAATAAAAAGCAACTTCAAGATATGAATTAATTAACCCTTTAAATGTTTTATTGTTAAAACACTGGGGTCACAACTAATTCTTTGCTTTAAAGATGTAATAAGTGGCATATCTTTATTATTACTAACATGTTAAAAATCAATTAATATATACACATAAATGATATTACACATAAATGAGGTAAACTGTCATATAATGATAAATAAAGTGATGAATAATAATAAATTAGTGCTTGACAGAAATACAGAACGCTAATTAATCACACAAAGCGTTTGCAGTCTATATGTATGTTTTTTGTTCAGAATAAAAGTTTATTGTGTTTTATCATTTTTTATTATTTTAATTGTGTATCTTCATGTCTAATGCATTTTATGTATGCCATTGTCATGAGTCAGCTTACAATTAAGCATTATATATATACCTAATAATTGACATCACATAATGAAATGTAGCTGTATGTGAGTGATAATGGAAACAATACGTGGTTATATTTGATGTATGTGACTTAGGAATTTTCTTTAAAATTTCATTCTAGGTTCAATTTAGCAAACCACTGAAGTAGCGTGATTTGTAGGTGAAACTGCTAACATCAGCTAACCAGAGCAATGCAGATATACATTTGAATAATTGTGCTGGAGTCTTATTTCCCTCTTTATCTTACAATGCACTGTGCATATTACCTTCTCAATTGTTTTGTTATTGTATGAGGAGCGAAACAGCTTCCTTCATTTTATGTGTACCTGCAGCGAATGAGAAAAATAACAAAACTGAAGCTCTGAAACATTATTCGAGTTAGTTACATTTTTTGCCAAGTTTATTAACCCATTGAGATATTTGGTGGAGATGATCAAATATTGCTTTCAGCTTGGTTTTGTTGACATAGTCAAAATAGCCTGCACTAATACCCCACTTCGTCCCCCAGCAATGCTATCTCAGTAACCAATAATCAAGCTTTTAAGAATGATTTTCACAGATAAACATTTAACTCTCAGTAACACTTAAAGCTGTCGTCTACTATAATGCACTATAGATTCCTTCCTAATGCATTATAATGGTTTGGTATAAGAATTAATAAAGCATTACAGAATCTTCTATTAACTCTCATAAGACATTACTGTGTTGATTATAAGTCTTCATAAGCTCCAGTGATGCTCTCATCTATAATGCACTACCAAATCTTCATAATGAATTATAATGCTTGCCATAAAAATAATGGATGCTTTGTTGTGCGTTATAAAGTTCTTTATAGTGCATTATAGATGAGTCCTTCATAGAGCATTCATAATGCATAATAAACATGGCTATAATGTGTTATGCCTCTTTATAAACATTATGAATGCATTATAATGTGTTATGAATGTGTTCATAGATTCCTATAGCATTCATAAAAAATGTTCACAGATTTTCATACCAACCAATAAATATTAACACTAGTTCTCTAGGTCACAATGATCAAAAAATTACGGTACAACATTTGCAAATGTTGATAGTAATTAGGGACAATTACAATAGGGACTATTAAAAACAGAAAATAGTTCATATTAGCTATTAACTAGCCAGACATGACAATCTAAATACATTACAGTGCTTATTGCCTTTTTATTGTCTTATATATTCTGTGCCTATGTACAGGTAAGATTTGCTCCATCTGAAACACAGAAAAAAACTCTTGTCATAGTTTACTGTGTAAGGAGGCTATCAAAGTTTTTTTTACCAAATTCTAATAACTTGCAATGTTAATTATGATACTATTACATTTAGCATTATAGGTGTCGCGTTTGTATGATTTGGTTTTATATATGGTTTTATATTTACTTTTGGCACAATCCGGCCAGTTATGTTAGCATTGAGAGTATGTTTTTATTTTATCTATAGTCATAGCCCTGCACATAAACAGACTAAATAAAAAAGTAGTAATTTAATCATTTGAAAGCAGGTCTAGTGAAAGAAAGCACACACTTATCATTTTATATATAATATTTGTGCATGTACTTTACTAATACATGTACTAAACAGGACAGGAAATCCTGCTGGCCGTAAGTGAATCACCCACTTTAACCAGAATCCATTTGCTGGAAACATGGGGCTCTGTTATTGGCTTGTGTAACCAACCCTACTCCAGATTATGGCTTAATTCTTTTCCTATCATAATAACAATTTGCTTCCACTTCCTTGTGCTGAGACTTTATGTGTTTTTCTTACGCTGTTTTGCCCTCATCCCAGCACTGCGTGTGGAAGATGTAATACCCTCCCTATCTCACGGATCCAGTGTTTCATCGCTCAAGTCTGACACCTTGTTTCAAACTGTTCACTAGCGGTTTAGTCACGGTCTAGTCTGTCTCATATGACACTAGCCTCTAACTCCCAAGAACACATATTGAACACTGCTGTGGTTTTGATTAGGCCTCCTCCCTTATACTTGCTTAGCTATTATTCTCACCTGTAAGAAGCATGTAATTTAATATGTAAAGTGTAATTTAGCAGCATATAAATTGGCAGGAGAGGACTGCTAGTGCTTTCTCAACACTGAGTTGGTTTTTGAGGCATAATTATGTCACATCAAAGTAAATTTAGTGCATACAGTTATAACAAGAATTAAGTAAGAATTAACTCAATGCCGTAATTTGTTACCAGCATTTTATGTTGGTATGATTTACTACTATTCCCAGCAGAGATTTTTCTTTGAATGGTATAGCAGGGGCATAGGAACTAGGGAGACATGTGGCCCCTAATATTTAATTTGGATTTATTCATCCCCCAATAAAGAGACTGTTGCATTTAAATTATTAAGGTAGGTATAGCTACTCCAAAAACTGCATTTGGGTTGCAAAATAAACCACCACCCCCTCATTGCTCAGTGCCGAGATAAGATAAAGATATGGATAGGATACAGTGAGGTAGGGTAGAGTAAAAATAGGTAGGATAGGATAAACTAAGGTAGGGTAGGGTAAGGCAGGTAGGATAGGATAGGATAGAGTAAGGTAGGGTAAGGTAGGGTTGGGTAAGGTAGGTAGGATAGGATAGGATAGAGTAAGGTAGGGCAAGGTAGGGTTGGGTAAGGTAGGTAGGATAGGATAGGATAGAGTAAGGTAGGGCAAGGTAGGTAGGATAGGATAGAGTAAGGTAGGGTACGGTAAAGTAAGTAGGATAGGATATGATAGGATAGGATAGGGTAAGGTAGGGTAGGGTGAGGTAGGTAGTATAGGATAGGATAGGATATAAGTGTACAAGCACTTTTATTCGGCGCCATCCTCTCCTCTCCTACTCAGTCTCTGCTGACCCTCTCTAGGTGTTCCTGATGTTAGCAAAGGAGCTCAGCTTATCTGAGGCCTGTCCAGATATCAGTGAGCTATGTACACCCTCTCCAGTGCCCCCCCAACCCCCCAATCTCTTCTCTAGCTGCCCTTGAGCTATTCTATTAGTGCATGGAAAGCACCTTGCAGCCCCTGACAAGCACAGCAGTTCAACATTAAATCAAAAATCAGTGCCAGGCAGGGATCTAAGCCACCATGAAGGTCACAGCCATAAGGCGCATGCCATCTCAATCTACAGGACAGACACAGGCGGGGGATTCTCACCAGCAGAAGCAGGTTACCCTGACTGTCATGTTATGGTAATCGCCAAATACTTACTCAATAGCACAAACACCCAATTATTCTTTATTTATGACCTGGAAAGCATAGAGAATGTGACTGATGCCATGCTCTCTCTAAAGAGAATGTTTTTTCTCTCCAAGATTCCTAAAATTTGGGGAATACTGTGTTTATTTCTCATGCATGCCATTTTATGGTCAAGTAAATTGGCAATTAAACCCTGAAATTCTCAAAAGTTTATTTTCTATATTAAAGATGAATTATGTTAAAACAAAAAGTTTGCTTATAAACTATACACCCTAAAGATAGCATTGAATTGCAATAGAGAAATACTTTCTTAGGTAATGCTGAAATACAACTAAAAGAATGATAAACATCTACAGCAGTCATTTTAATCCGGATACAACATATATTTGGAAGACTCCAAAGAAAATATCAAAGAAAGTCTGAGAGAATGTCAGACCAATAAGGACTTCCGTGACATTTATCCAAATGCTCAAGGTCTAGTTGAAAACCTAAAAGGAAAACTTGACCTTAGCTACCTTATTTGATAGTTTGTCTTGGCCCAGAATGCTAGATGTACATAAAATAGACCAAATCCATCTAATAAACCTTTGATATACATCAGAGATTCTGCTGAGTGCATCACAAGACTAGGCAGGGATGCTCATTGCTGATTGGAGTTGATGGGGACCAGATAAGTCCTTGTGTACAGATTCAAGTCATATTATTTGAAAAAGAAATAGTTACATGTACAGTAATATTGTTTACACACTGACAGTTAAACATATGATTTCAGTGTTATATATTTCCCTGACAACTGGTTTTATTACTTTTTATTTATAAATTGAAGTGAGCGTTTTTTGTAATAAAGCTTCCTACTATAGAAATATGCATTCTTTCTAAAACAATAGTAAACATGCAGTGAAAGACATACTTTGTATCTTTTTCCTTCCTTTATTAAAATTTGTAACCGTTAGCTATAACTGTGCCTATAGGTTTTATCATATACAGTTTAGCTACGTTTCAGGAGGGTACTTCTACACCTGTTATGGACTGCCATCTAGTGGTCATGTGAGGAACTTCTTAAAAATGCAACAAGAAGGCTCAAAGAAAGGTACGTAAAAAAAAGTAGATAAGGACATTATTGGTACTCTGGTGGGAATTTTATTTGTTGTCCAGTAGTATTACAATTATTATATTATATTATAATGATTGCCCCTTACCAAATACGTATCTAAATAACAATAAACTGCATTGTCAAATTTTATAAGTGAAGTATAGACACGTCTTGTAAACGTAAGGTGTGTAATTTAGCGCACGTGCAAAAATGCAAAGATTAGTCAAAGCGAGCTGGGGTATTGTCATCTGGGCTGGGTGGGGACATGGACACTGAAACCACTAAACAGAGAAATGACAGGAGGCACACAGGAACACCTGAACCAGTTGTGTCTCTTGGAGAGATGAGCTTATGGCTGAAGGTGCTCCTCCACTGTTCCTGCTCTGTTTTTAGAGAATGGGCCTCATTATTAGGTACAGAGTGCAGTTGGGGCATCATTCTTCCCTCCACTACTGCCAGAGGTGGACAGTTCAGGTCCAGAAAGTATAAATCCACACCATGGTTTTGTTTCAACCAGCCACTTGAGCACTAAGTGACATTGACTTTTTATGCTCAACTGGTTGGGTAAAACAAAATCTTGGTCTGGATTTTTACTTTCTGGACCTGATCCACCTCTTACTACTGCTTCCAAAGACTCACTCATATGACAGAGCTAGGTTCAGTGGACTATATTCCTTTTTCACCCCCCTTCCTCTTCCAATCCATCTGTATGGACCGGATCCTCCTCCACATGCCCTGTCTTCTTATTAGGGAGCGTTCTTGATATCTTTTATTATGTGTTGTTATTTGAAAGACAATGCTATGCTTTCCAGAGAATGGTTATGCCCATGCAGAAGTTGCTGCAAGTCGTGATGCAGTAAGACGGCACATCACTCTCCGTACCATTCAGCCCACAAAACAAGTCCTAGTTTGTCACCTCCAAGTAATACAAGTGCATCAGCAATACAAATTAGAATGGTTAGTCTGCTGACTTTTGTGAGACATATATTATCATTTTTGAATTAAACGACGCATGAAAACACCA
Organism: Petrocephalus sullivani; assembly: GCA_026780845.1. Lineage (NCBI taxonomy): Eukaryota > Metazoa > Chordata > Actinopteri > Osteoglossiformes > Mormyridae > Petrocephalus > Petrocephalus sullivani. Next base: position 10,412,123 of record JAODKM010000108.1, on the reverse strand, counting down.
GTTTTTGCAATTATTTTAGTGACATTATGAAGATTTCCCGCCCTTTGGGCACACACCTAACTGGGGTGTAACCGCGTCTACCGCGCCCGCTTCCCAGTCTGCCGGACCCGTCACCTAGTCCATCTACACTTTATGTAAAAGACGGCAAACCCTCGCTTGGGGACTGGGAGGTGGCCTGGGTTTTATTTCACTCAGTGGGGCCTGCGCAGCCATGGCTATCAGCCATCCTCTCTTCATGCACCCTCTTTTTCCCGCCCTCCCGTCCCCTCGCGCCGCGCCCGCGCACCAACGTCGTCATGTTCGTCGCGACTTTCTTAAGTTTCATAAGTATTAATCTTAGCATTAGCTGCTTAATCCAGTGATTCCCAAGGCAAAATACATTTGCCTAGAAAGTCATACTCGGTTCCATGTTTCAGAAACGATGAACTTCAAGTCTTTTTTGACATTCTCATATAAAGACTGGCGTTCACAAAATATTAGGAAATCAATCGTTCCCTTTCTTACAGTCAAAAAAGCCGAAAGAGCCGGGCAGTAAGCAACGCTCCGCGAGGTGCGCCCGGACGCCTTTCCTCGCGTTTTAGAAAAAAAAATCCTTATTTTGAGGAAACGTTTGTCTCTCGCGGCTTCCGTAGTTCGCGTCACATGGATGGTTTGTTGCGGTAGCGAAACGGTAGAAATGTTATTATCCTGGCAGCGGCGGCAATCAGCATTGTAACGTACCTCAGAGCTGATTTATAGAGGGTAAGCTAATTGTGAATCAGTCGTCAAAGCCCAGCAGGGGGACCTGCGCCCGGTATCGGTACCGCGCCGCTGGCAGCACTATCCGGCCCAGGGGACCTGCGCCCGGTATCGGTACCGCCGGTGTTACGCCTGGTTCCTCTCGTTTGGCCGTAACTTGCCGGTGTCCGACTGGCACATTGCGAGCGGGTTTCGTGTCAGTAAGTCTGATCCGAGCCAGTCGGCTATAAACAGATAGGCAGAAATTACTTTAATTATAATGAAATGAAATTTTAATTTTATACACCTACCTGCATCATCACGGAAGTCTGGGTAATTCGACAGCCGGTTGTTATACATGCGTATAAGCGGTCAGTGCTCACGCTAACGTAATACTACATCTGAGTGTGGAATTGAGTATTCGTACGTGTTTTTAAACTCCTGCCTACAGAATTTATTCGGCTGCAGGAGCTCGGCAGACTGGGAGATGTTGCGGTGGATCCTCGGTGGCCGAGAAGCGCAAGGTGCCGTAGAAGTGAGTAGGGGGGTACGGCATGAGCCCGGCTGTTAGTGCCGCAGGCCTGTAGCAGCAAAGACTGCATCAGAGGAGGCAGGGATCTGACAACCAGCAACCCGAGCAATCCTAATAAGCCTTTAGGTTATTTGAAGGGAAATGACAAATATTTACCATGTTCTGTTTATTTAGGATACTTTTCATACAGCTGAATTTTAAAATAACCTAAAAAATTGTGTATCATTTTTATTTTTTCTTTTAGTTGTAAATGTATGTTTGCACAATAAACCAAAGAAACTGTGGACTTGTAAGACTCTCTACAAAGAAATGTGTGATTTTTTTTTTCTCCATCTGCAGAAAAGTACTGTGCTGGTCATCGGCGATGAACAGCCCAAAAATGTTTACACAGAGCTGCAGGTGCTCAAAGGTCATTTTGACATTGTTCGCTTTCTAGTGCAGATTGATGACTTCAGGTAAGTGGGAATATCTCGCATCTGTTTTAGCGTTAAAGACCATCCCTGTGCCAAATCTTCCCTGTGATCAGACAGATTTTGATTGATGCTTAACTGCTTCTTCTTAACAGTTTGCGCATTCCTACTTGCTAGAGACGGGGTAACTGATCACCCAAGTATACACCTTCCATTGAGCCCTTCTTCGACCGCTTATCCAGCATAGGGTCGTGAGGAAGCCGGAGCTCAGGTTCTGAATGCATCTGTAGGATTGGAAGTTGGTTTGTCTAGTAGTGACCTTTTGCAGTTAGTGCCAGATCACCTGATCAGCAAAATTTGTCAGCCTGTCGATAGGTGGGGGGAGGTGGGGGGTGGGATTTGAGGTAGACTTCACGTCTCCATTCCTCCAGTAATCATTTATTATTGGGGTCTGAGCAGATGACTTTTCTCATCCTTAACAGGACTCTGGCCCAGCAGATTGAAGTCTTTTCCTTTTAGATTGGCTTTGGAGCCATATCCTTTGTCAATCATCATGACAGTTCCTTTTTTTGACCCTTCCTCCCCCCTTCAATTTCAGTGGCGTACGAGATGGTTTAGGAATGAGGTGCTGGGAGCGGTCAGTGTCAAAGGACAGCCAGTGACTTAGAAAAAGTCCCTCATGAAACCGGCATGACAAAGAGCTTTATATACTGCTCCCTTGTCCGGTTGGCTTGAAACGGCCATCCGCTCAATATTTTCCGCTCTGGTTGCTGAAAACTTTCTTGGTTCGATTACTGTGGAAATTGGCGTGTGGCGTGGCGGACTCTGATCTGATGAGAAGGAGAATCTGATGATTCTGACTGCTCTGGTTGACGGGGGCCCCATAATGTGACTTCTGCCAGCGCTGGTAAATGTGCCTCCTCTACTGGTAGCAGATGACGCCTGAGCCAACGTGACGACCAGGCGTTTAAACAGCATGCTGCTGTTTACTAATGAGACAAGTGCAAAAGAGCAGTTCAATTAAGGCGAGGCCAATGGTGACATGGCATGGAGCGCACTCCCGTCTGTGTACGCCTTGCCAATTTGTGTTGTGTAAAAATCCAATAGTCAGCTCACTGCCATGGGTTTTTTTTTTTTTATTCTCTTTGGCTATTGGACCAATTTCACTTTATTTCATTACTTTAGCTGTAACACTCTTGATTTGGTCTTCAGCACATCTATCACTAACTGCAGAAAAGTAAAATGTCAATTTATTCTTGTCACGCTCCACACTCCCTCTAGAAAACAATAGTTTTATGTCAGTTTAGCAGTTAATGGCTTGATGATATTTGCATTTTTTTACTACACTCTTATCTGATGTGGTGTATAATGTAGAAGGCAGGTTCTGACAGTCCCTGGATAATTGTGATTAAGGGCCTTACTCATGAGAAATCTACTACTTTTTACTTTTTTTGGTCAGTGCATAATTCCATATATATTATTTTATAAGTTTGATGTTTTTATATAATATATTCTAAAATGTAGATAATAGTTCAAATAGATCTTTCTATTAGTAGGTGTGTCCAAAAATTTGACTGTTACTGTAGATACCTGAGTATATATTAATGGTTTTAATAAATGCATGTTTTCTAGAATGTATAAATGTTTTATTATTGTGCTATTGTTTATATGCATTTGTTTCTCTCTCCTTTAGGTTTGCCTCTGGTGGAGATGACGGACTGGTGCTTGTGTGGAATTTTGAGGTGAGTGAAGTTTTGTGTAGCACTGGAAGCTGTGGAGGCTTTTCTCCATCCAAAATCTGGCCCCGTCCTTCAAAAGTGCCAGAAGCTAATACTAAATAACAGGGTTCCCCAACTGCAGTCGTGGAGGGCCACAATCCAACACAGTTTATAGGTTTCCCAGCTCAACACACACCCACTAAACCTGGTAGTTAGCTGCTTAAGATGTTATGATCCAGAATGGACCAGAATTGGGCACCCCTGCTAAATGACCTTAGTATTGCCTTCTGCAGACATTAAGTAAACTGTCAAGACCACATTTCTTTGATTACATTAACTGTAAAAATGACCTTTTTAACAGGTTCAGAACATGATGTACTTGTTTGTTTAATCCCAGTGGCACAAATGATGCTGAATTACAGTGGTGACTGGGGGACTTTTGGTTTGATGACCAGCAGGTGGCGCTGCTGCTGTATAAGTGCCAAGGTTGTCAAGTGGGAAAAAATGGAGAGACAACAAAATCAGTCAGGGGAATATCTGCCGCCAAGTGAGTCAGCAAGGGCTTATGTCGGTTCTGGAGGAATGCTGCTCTAGCTTTCCAAGTTTTCAGCAGTTTGATTTTTGGATAAAATATATACTTCTGTGTCAGGATCAGGCCTATGCATTGGGTATCTTGGGGGGCTGGCTGAGCTCACTGTGACCCAGCATTCTAGGGCTGTCTTTACCCATTTTCTGTCTAGATGATACTTGGCTAAGAAATGAAATTTGCCCCTGTTGAAAGTAGTGGTTTGGGTGTGTCTGTGTTGCATGTATGTTTACTCCCAGGTTTTAAAGTTTTGTAAACCATCTTTGGCTAGTCTTACTCGATATTCGTGCGTGTGACATATGATTATGTTGGGACTTAAACCGCGTCTCTTGTCTCAGACAGGGGAACGTCTCCAGGAGCTGAGGGGTCACTCCCAGCAAATCACAGCCATGGCGGCCTATGGCAGAGCTGGTGGGTGGGCCCCTCACACTGACCTCCTCACGGCCTCCTCGGACAGGACGCTCAGCGTATCCTCTTTCCCAGAATTCCCTGGACGCTCCTGCCTCTGTCCTTTAGCTGGGGTCTGATTTTGAGGCGTGTTGTTTGATTTAGTTGTCATGTTTTTTTTATCCAGTTTCTCCTTCCTAGTCATTTAAAAATCCAATGTGCATATTAACTGTAACCAAAGGGCCAGATGAGACAGATTAGTGTCAGCGAGGGGCTGTGTGTGGAATCTGGGCTCAGGAATGCTTCTGCTGCTTGGTGTTTACATGGCACTGAGATTCAGCACCTCAAAAGCAGAAGTTCATAAATTAGCAGTGCCACTTGTATATTCATTGCTGCATAATCGCACTATATATTTTAAGAAAAACAGGAATTAACAGTCCATTTAAAGAATGTGTGACACCATTCACATGGCAAGGTTGGATTTTTGCAGTGGGAAGCTCCAGTATAGTGGCATGTGTCACACATTCAGTGACTTAATTTATATTCAGAGATGAAATCAGAAGTTTGAGTAACTGGCTGTCCAGCCTTAATGCCCCAAAAATAGTTTAACAAGCAAATGAATAAATGCGTTTTTCTTATGAGACACATGGTGAATGAACGAACATGCACGCTGTCTAAAAACGTAGGTAGCTGCCCGTTCCAGACCCTGCATGTTCAGCAGGATTATTAGCTGGGCACCAGCAGAAATTTTCCGGTGGGGTGGCCAATGATTTTCATGGGGTAGGACAAACACCAAGATAATAATGATAATAATAATAATAATAACCTAACTATTTCTGTTTGTTCCATTTCAATGTGTTTGAAGTGGAACCCTGGTAACTAATTTAAAATATGGGTAACTAATGTTAATGCAACCAGAATAATTAGGATAAACCACATTTAAAGTTAATAATTTTACAAACCTGTTCATTCAGCAGTGCTGCTCTGCAAATGAGGTTACCCCGCAATCTGAGGCCAGGGCCTACCCCGCAATCTGAGGCCAGGGCCTACCCCGCAATCTGAGGCCAGGGCCTACCCCGCAATCTGAGGCCAGGGCCTA
>JAODKM010000108.1:10364837-10383439 GCA_026780845.1 Petrocephalus sullivani | reverse complement strand
ATTTGTCTATGTTAAATTTCATCTGCCAGGTATCAGCCCAGTCACTAATTAAATCAAGATCCCGCTGTAGCTGCTGACCCCAAAAAGGTCCCAAGTCCTATCTGTATGAACAGCAGTGAAACAGCATCAGCTAGCCAATTCTGATCTGCCACTGATAAGCAGGGCAGCACATTTGCACATCTACTATTTAGGGTTTTGGAAGGGAAATGCTTGGTGATGTAAGTGTGTCATACAGTAAGTGGTTAGGGCAGAGGTGGCCAATCAGAGTCCTAAGGACCAAAATCCTACATATTCAGGGACGATGGGGTCACACCTGAAATACCTAATACGTTGTATGTACTACTTTAATTACAGTCAAGAGCAGAGTTGAGCATAAACCTGCATATCCTAAAGCCCTAAAAACTATTAATGGGTATGAAAATAAGTCTTAATCATTATGTGCTAGGCAAACTGAACATATAATATAAGATGAAATACATAATTATATTATATAATTATAAGATGAAATACAAAAATGTGTATATAGTAGTACTAGTGTAGTACTGGTATGTTATAGATAGATATGAAGATATGTTGTTACACAAACTATGTAAATAAAGCATGCTAGACTGCATGCAGGCTTAGGATATTTTACTTTTGGATTATCTACTGAGCATTCAGTTATAAATATGCATCAAAATCTGTCATTATTACATAAAAAGCAGAAGTAAACATTTGTATAGTCATATCAGTTTGACTGGAGAATGTATCCAGGAAAAACAAACACGATTACCATCCCAAGCGTCAAACATGTCGGTGATGAAGTAGTCAATGAAGGAGATTTGTGACTTGGGGACGCTGCAGGTGTTCCGGTCAAAGATAGGCATCACCACAGGGAGGCCCTGTCTCTTCTCTTCATCTGTCTGCAACACACAGGCCACCACAAGCCATCAGCCATGTGATCGCAGGCAAAGCCACTGAGCCCGGCACAGGGGGCATGTTAGACCAGGACGTAAAACCTGCACCATGGAGTAACTTCATTCATCCAATTTTGTGCCTGCAAGTTATAATGTTAGGTAAGATGGTGGTGGGGGGCGGGTTCTTTGTTCACGTAAATGAGATGCACATACTATGTATTACCATTATTAATATTAAATATAATTATTGTGCATCTAGCCATTCACCCATCTATCTTTTAACCTCTTTTCCACTAAAACAACACAGGATGATTAGAATATTACAAGCACAAGGCAAGCTTCTAACAATTGTGTGTAATTTTCTATAATAACCTTTACAAATAGTCACTGTTCATAGATGTTGTTTTTAATTAAATCGGTTACGAACAAGATCTGTTCCCCAAGTCGGTCTTTAAATCGAATTTGTAGGCAAGTCAGAACAATAATACAGCACATAACGAGATATAGTATTGTACTTCAAGCTGACGAACCGCTGAAGCCACACAATGTTTTCACGAGTGCCACAAAGTACTTCCTGCGTCTGTTATTAGGAACCATTGTATTTACCTCAAATTTTTAAAATAATTATGACAGCGTGTTCGTAAGTATGAGTTGTGCGTAAGTCAGACGTTCTTCAACCGGGAACTGTATACAATTAACATGAAAAATAAAAGTGCTTCAATAATGCAATGTCGTGTCTATGAAGACGTGGCAAAAGTCACGCTAGAGCATGAACTCGCAGGTAATATTATGACATGGGCTCTCGCTCTCACATTCACAGCACCTGGGCAAAGTATTCTTCGGAGATTCGGCCGGCCCACTCGACGCACAGCTCCAGGGGGCGGCACGGATTGGCCACGTCGGCACACTTGATCATCATGCGTTTAATCAGCAGCCGGTTCTCCGGTGAGTTCCGGATGCTGGCTGGACACTCGGAGTCACTGCCCTCGCTCTGCAACACGCGTCAGCCCCGCGGTGACCACACACGCTAATGAATCACACAGGCAGCTTGCATTAAACCCTTTACCCTGGATATTTAGCTAGACACTATAATTGCTTTGTAACTTTGATCAGTTTACAGCAAACTTCTGATACAAAATATCACAGCTAAAGAATATCCCTTATATGCACAAAAACAAGACATACGAACCCATGCAGATAAACACAATCAGTATGGTTTAAATTGTTCAGTTTTTTAAAATGTGAATCCTGCATGAGTAAAAACTGAATTTACGCACAATGTTTACTTCCGCCAGTCCCCCCCCACCCAGACAGTTTACTGCCACCATATACACACAAAAATCCCGGGGAATCGGGCGTGTGGGACCTGGAAGCAGAGACTCACATTACTGCTGGATTCCTCAATAGCTGCCATGGGCTTGTTGATGCTGTTAACGAACTTGTTGACATGCTCGAAGTGGCGCGTCATCTCTGTGGCCAGCACCATGTCGATGATGGCCTGTCGCAGCGCCCGGAATCGTGTCCTGCAGCCAGAGAGGAGGGAGAAGCGAGACCCTCACCACCGCGCCTTTATATCCACTTATATAACCAGAATTCATAATGCAAAATCATTTTCATTTAAAGGCATTTTTAATAAGCCAATTAAACTCCTTGCTACTGCAGAATGTATCTCTTTAAAAATATGCCTTTAAATTGCCTTCATACAAGTAGGAGGATTAAAAGGCTGAAACTGGGCCTGGTTCCAACTGTAATGTAGGGTGGGCCACAGAATTCTCTGAAGGGGTGGGGGGGGAGGGCTTCCATCTTAGTGAAAACGTGTTAAAGCGCAGAAACCTCTCAGTGTTCTTGAAGATGTTGCACTTGCTGTCGTGCGCGGTGAGCTGGAAGGCCAGGGCGGCATGGTGGCTCTCCAGCACCGCCGTGTCGTTGTACAGGACGGCCAGCTCGCTGCCCGCGTTGCACAGGAAGGAGTTGGTGCGGCCCGGGTGGTCTACATCGTGCACGGTGGCAGCGATCAGAGCCGCCACCACATCTAGCTGGTCTAGACTACCCTGGGAGACGAGGACAGCCGGGCATTTCACTTCTGTGCAGCTGAATAAGTATTAACCAGGCCAGCTTGTGATTAATCAAGTAATTACACAAACATTAATACATTTTCAGAGGACTGAAAAAAAAATCTATTGTACAATTAATTGCATTTACCGAAGCCAATCATTTTAAAATTGAGAAATTCATGAAATTCAATTACCTAGTTAGAATCATAACCATGACGAGCACTAAATACAAGGAGAAAATTAGTAGGTAGCTTTTGTTGCAAGAAATGCTCTTAAATTACAGTTATATTTTTTCCAGTTATATTTACTAATGTTATTTATTCAGGAGCATTGACTGAATTAAAAAATTAAGATTAAAAAATCACAACCATTTTGTGCATTTCTCTGCATCACAATGTAACAAAGCCTGTAACAATCTATTATGCTCATGAAAGGCAATTTTATTGCACTCGAAATGCACCTGTCCAGATAGTCCAATATGGCATCTAAAAATACAGGGTCAGATAAAAAAGAAAAACAGACTTTCTGGGTGGTTTGTTTGAGCTGAGAAGCAGCAGTAGCTTTGGAAGTGCAGCGGCGCTGCGCGGGAAGCAGTACCTTGACCCGGTCCTTGCGCAGGAAGTAGGCCGTGGCATGCAGCACGTCGGCTGCGTGCGTGGAGTTGTGGTACGAGTTGGAAGCGTGGTAGTTGGCCTCAATGACCTGCAGCCAGGACCGCAGTGTTGCCTCTGTGCAGCTCAGAAACTCGCACACCCCGAAACGAGCAAAGATTTTCAAACCAAGGTAGGTTAATGGTCTGGAAGAAAGTTATAGCATAAGTATGCTAATGCTAATATCCATCACAGAAGTATTCCAAGGAGTCCTCTGATGCAACTGAAATGTATAGCAAATTCCATACTGCCCGTAAAACCTAATATATCACAAAGCATGCATTTTGTTACCTTAAATGTTCTGCAGCTTTATAGCAGGGGTGGGCAATATTATCCGCAAAGGGTCCGTGTGTATATGCTGGTTTTTGGGATAACTTATGTCAGCTGTTCAGACCCAGGTGTGAGGACTGTTCAGCCAAATAGTCCTCTAATTAGTCATCTAACAGTGAAAACCTGCATAGACAGCAGCCCTTTCTGGATAAGACTGGCCACCCCTGCTTTAGAGTCGCCCTGTCTGTCTGTCTGTCTATCTGTCTGTAAGACCTGCTCTCCAATCACTTGTCCCCTTAGCCACCTGCTTTCCGTCTCCCCTATGATTACAGTACCTAAATCAGCCTAAGAGTGCTGCAGATGGATGCCTGTCTCTGCACCGCGGGCCCGCATCACCCTCCCGGCCGCTCACCTCTTGTGTGTCACTGCCTCCAGCTCCAGGATGTTGAACTCCCAGCGATCCTCGTCATCGAGTATTTCGGCGATGGATGGTGGTACGTCGCTAAGGGTGACGGGCATGCCCAGCTGACTCTGGCTTACGTCTGGAATGGGAAACGCACACAGATCAAAGAGTCAGCAGGAGAGTGGGGGGGGGGGGGAATCAGATGCCAAACTGTCTGGCACAAAGTACTCGCCGAGTATGGATTTCAGCAACTATTTGAACTTTTTCTTTCTAAGATAAAGGGACACTCCATAGTTTGGGGAATAATTAAGTATTTAAAAGCAATCTGCTTAGTCTGAGATTGGGGTTTCAGTAACAGCTTGTTCAGAAGTGAAGGAAAGATTATAACTGGCCTCTGAGACACTGATACTGCACACGAACATCTAAATTAATGACATCTGGATCGTTTCCTGGTGCATTACACCTAATTACACCGGTATTCCATTTACAGGAATATTATATGTGATTATATAATGTCTCAGCATCGTTAAACACTAACCAACAAATTAATTTCTGTATTTAAACTTACTTTTTGAAAATACACATTCGTTCCCAGATAATCTTCGCAAACCATCCTACAAGATAAAACACATACGTCAATGTCCTTTACTATAAATACATACACAGGCACTGTCCTTGGGCTTTATACCACACTACAGTCTCAAACAGCCTACCATTTGTAGGTTACCGACCACAAATAAACATGCAAAGATTATAAAAATAGTTATACAAGTTATTATAAAAATACTGAAGGCTAATGCAAACTGAATGCATGGGTAGCGTGTCACGCTTCCGTTTTTAGCTGCCTATTTCCAGCAAGTCCCACTCACACTCATAAGACCCCCCACTAGGTCGTTGGTGTGGGGGTCGTCCTCTTTGGAGGCCAGCTGTGGTGAATAAAGCTCAGTGGTCCTGAGGATCTCCAGAACCCGGTCCAGGGCCTCGGCCACAGTCACGGGGCTGTTCTCCTGGGCTGTGTTGATAATGTTGATCACCTGCCCAGCGGACGTAAGCACACAGCTGGCACTCAGAGCGAGCGGGCAGGCCTCACGGCGTGTGACCGCAAGGAGTAGGCTGATGTCAATGCGGGTGGGAGTTGGGAGTGTCTATTTTTGGAAGGGTTTGCAATGAACTTCAATTTGAAATTTGGGATTCCTTATCACTAGGGGAAAAAAAACAGAGCTATAGAAAGTGAATGAAATAAAGAAAGCGCCACACGAAAAAGAACTTTGAAACTTTGAAGCAATTAAATTCTAATTACAAGTGCAGCTACAAACGAGAGTCATATGAGTCTGCCAATCAGCTGCGTGTGTCAGTGGTGGCCTGACAGTCTGCAGGGTAACGTGCGTTTTCACTGCAGCGGGAGGAGGCAGTTTCGAGAAGTAGCGAAAGTCGGAGCCGGAGCTGCGGGTGCATTAGACACAAAAGCTCTGCAATTAATGTGTGAAGGGGAAGAGTCTCAAGAAATCACAACAGGTTACGTTGAGCAAAGACCAGCCACAGAGGAACAGTGGTCACAAGGACAGGCAGACCCAAAGCACAATGATGCCTGACCTGGGGTAAGCAACACAAACTCTGGACTCCTGGACTATGGGGGAAAAAGTAATATGGTCCTACATCTAAGATGATTCACAAGAAAGGATGCCTTCAAACCCACAATGTCTGCTGCTATGGAACGCTGTCTGACAGGAGACGTTACACCTTACGTCATCATGCCACTGCCAAGCAGCAAGAAGCTATTTTCCAAGGCAAGGTGTACCGCATGACGCCGATACCTTGTGACATTTCCATATTCCAAAATGATAATGCCCTCACACATACTGCTTTAAACCTCTGATTTCAGCACCACTGAATCTTTACAAGGAGTTCTGGAGCACAGAATGTGAAGAATGGTCCATTACCTCACTACACAGTTCTGGACATGTATGATGGCATTCCAAGGTGGGATTAAGCTGTTCTGAAGGCAGTGGGTCACCCTGCTCTCTGTTATTAATACAGTGTAATATATCCAGCCCCTGTAATACCAGTACTCTCAGGCCTTATGAATGGGATTACCTTTGTGATTGGCGCCTCGATAGTCATGGAATGAATCCTGGCTGTGGATGAGTATCTGCGGTTCTGTAAACTCGGGGCTGGAAATTAGAAGGTAGAAATACAAAGAACGTCAGAGAACTTTAGGACCCTGGTGGCATGAGGAAGCAATGCTGCTTCCCCATTACAGACACAGCAGAAACAAAACTGGCCTACATATCCATCCATCTTCCAGACACTTATCCTGGTCGAGGTCACTGGGGCTTGTCACAGACAGCAGAGGGCATAAGGCCGGGGGTCACCCTGGATGGGATGCCAGACCAGTGCAAGGTACATAGACTTTGGGCATAGCAGAGATGTATTTGGACTGCAGCAGGACAAATGATCACACACCGAGTGGTGGTTTGTGAGAAACCACCGAGTCGCCACACAAGTGATGTTTTTATCCAGAGTGATGTTTTTTTGGAGAAAGCTTTTTTTGGAGAAATGTCAGACAATGCCTGGAGCACTGGGGGGTTAAGGGCCTTGTTCAAGTACCTAACGGCAAAACCACTCTGTCCATCTGGGATTTGAGCATCATACAATGCATTCTAAATTTAATTACTGTAGAGTAAAGAAAATAATGCTCAGGACCGAGGGACTTGCATCAAGGATCCTGAAAAACAGGCCCTGAATGATCGGGCTGCACTGCTCTCCTGACATAAAGGGGAGTATGCCTGCAGCCAATGAGAGGAGCTTCTCAGGCCTGATGCTGTAAATAGCGCCAGGTGCGTCAGTGGGGGGAGGGGGGCTTCTCTGACTGAATTACAGCACCAGTAGGTCTGACTCACTCCCCCACAATGACTCCATCACTGTATGAACCCCCCCCAATCCCAACCCCTCCCGTCCTGCCAGACACGCAATACCGTCGCTGCTCCGGGAGCTGATGGATCTGACGTCAACCGACTCTTTCCTCCGGTCCTTGTGACGTAATGACTGGCATTCTGGAAAAATAAAGATGGCATTGAGTCATAAGGCTTTTCTGTAGGAACAATGACAACAAAACAGTAATCACCTGGCTAAACTTGCAGCTGACTTTATTTCATATAATTTAACACACAAACAAATAAACATGTCTGTACCTGATTGGGAATTATCACCACTGTGTTTTTCATCTCGATTTAACTTATGTACCTACCAAGACAGAGACACTATTAATGCAAATAAATTATAACATGCACATCTGAGGCAAATATAGATCTGGTATTTTATTGGATCTTAACAATAAATTCAGTGCGAAAGACCCTTAGAAAAAAATATTTCAAATGAAGCAAACATCTTAAAAAGAAAAAAGAAAAAAAAAAAAAAAAAAAAAAACAGTAGAAGACTACGTTTTCTGAAACAGACCAGCCAACTTCTGGCATTCTGTGATGGTAGAAAATTCTGTTTATTTGTTTATACTTAAATGAATCAATGAATAAAATCAGAAGCTGGGAGATCCATTCGAAGACCTATGGCTGCAAGAGCGCAAGGGTTGAGCACAGCATCATTTTATGGAAACTCTTCTTTACCTTGGTTGAGAGGTTCATTACTGAACTGAAAAAAAATTAAACACAACCCCTCCCCAACCCCTCACAACTGTGGAATCACTGACTAAAAAGGTCTTTGAGAAAGCCTTATCATCACATTGTATTTTGTCGATTCTCAAAAACCCAGAATCGATTTTTAATAAACAGTACACATGCAAAGACTGGTAGCAAACAGTGGTTCATTTTGTGTTGTTTAATCCCCCGACTGCTAGATAGCAATGCTATAATCTCTCTTCTGCCAGCTGACTCATCCACTCTAACGTAACAGTTTAAACGGTGATGGGAAGTAGCATAAGGACACACCGCTAACGTTAGCATTCGCAAATTTAGCTGACTAGTAGTGTTATCGTTAGCTGAGTGAGAGTTAGATGGGTACTTCTTTTTACTAATATAGTACAAAAATGTTAATATCTCTGCTCAGATAGCTCAGATTGTTGTGCTCAGATTGCACAAAGTGGTGCGATGATTCTGGATGCTACGGGGACAAATGCAGATCCCACTGTGCTGACTGCATAAAAAAATAAACCTTTTTTAGCTCAGATTTTATGCATATGGTGGTGTGTTCTTTATGTCACTTTCCTTAAAAATGGAGTAAAAAAGGAATCTAAATATGGCCTTGCTTACAGTATCACATGTATTACAATACATACGATATGTATGATACGATATCTGGATGTCAGGATACGCACCGTAACGCCAGATTCTTTCCAATACATTGTCCTACTATGTCATTTTCTTTTATTGCATCCCCATTCCTCATCAATACCATGGACTTCTTTCACTTCTTAAACACTTTTTTGTAAACCTGTCTACTCATATTTGCTGTCATGTAGAAGATTTGGTAAAATTTGTAAGGGCTGGTCTCTCTCCCTCTCAGAAGACAGGATTAACGCATACAGAGATTGCTCCAAGACTATAGGGGAAAGCTTGGCTTCCCCCAAAAAATTGAATTAGTCAATGTATCAATGGAAATTCATTTTGTTTAAAATGGTTATCCATCTTACTAACTGAACCACAACACTGATCGTTTCACAGAAGTAGCTTTCGACAACATATACTACAATTTTTCTGAATATCTGGATAAATACAGGCCGTAGACATCCACTGTGCTTCAATGAAATCTATGGAAAATTATTGTGGGCTGTGTCTAAATGGACAACAGATAAAAGCTTATTGGTGAATATGCTCCGATGACATGGTTTTCGGTCGTGCATTTCTAGGAGTCTAGGAGAGCTTCATACATAGTTTTTGCTTAGACAATGATGCCGATTTGACAGACAGACTTGCAGTCAGATATTTCAGACCCACCTGGAAGCCAGGCATCTCTGCACAAGACTGGATAAACTACCATTAACGTTACTGCTCGTGACCAAGCTGAAACCCAGAGTGACAGTTTATCATTTTGTATGTCCTCTTCCATCACTGGCATTTGTAAATATTGTGCAAGTCATTATCACTGAGTTTTGAGTTTGATAATTTTCACATTTTTTTCTAAACTAGTGTGTGCTCAAGCTGAGCTAGAGGCATTGAAACAACAAGGCAGACACTGTAGTTAATTTTGTTGGCTTCGATGAAGGAGAGTAGTATTTACATAGAAGTAGCCAACACGAGAAAAGGCTTCTTTTTGGTTATACTGCCCATCTGTCCACAGTTTTTAAAAATCAGCACCCGCCACCTATACATGTAGATGGTCTACGAAATGTTTTGTTTCAGCCCTGATTTTGCTTAATTTAGATCATTCAAATCACAAGTCTTGCAGTAAAAACATTTATTTTAATTTAAAATATATAAATTTTTTTCCCCCAAAACAAGTCACTATTTTTCACTTCATGAACTACTGGGGACTAGGCAGCTGACATGGTCATAACATGACAAAAATAGTACATACATTAATAGTGAAGGGGATCGCTATACTGGACAACTCGCAGCACTTTTTTTGGCTACATAAGGAAAGTGAGTATAAAGAGTATTCTACCCCAAAACCTAATGTTCAATAGTCTCAATTCCACACCGGAGAGACACATACCTGGAATGACATTTTGATTCCACAATGAGGGATCTGTGCTATACTGACATATTTCCCTATTTCACAGTCCTGTATTTAAGTTTAAAATTTACTTAGCAGATTTTTTAGCCAATGTGAACTATGCCTTTGAGAAAGCAGTGCCAGACAGTCCCGGCAGCAACAGGAGGTAGGGGCCACACTGAAGGGCCCATGGAGCAACAGGAGGTAGGGGCCACACTGAAGGGCCCATGGAGCAACAGGAGGTAGGGGCCACACTGAAGGGCCCAATGGTGACACCATTCAGTTGACCCTGGGATCCGAACTAGTCACCTTCCGATCACAGGGACGTGGTCCAAACCCGCTAAGCCACAAACTGCCCCCAGTAAGAGATGCGTGCAATTGCAGAACCGCCTGCATACTTTTTTCAGGCCCATTGTAGGAAACCATATTTATTCGATTGGTGAAGTGAGGTCCTGATTCTCCCAGGAGCGAAAGCTGCAGCAAAAGTAAAATGTGGCCACATTCATCTTTCAGTCATTACGTTATTTCAACAATGACCCTATAACGTCAACACCGCCATGTGGCAGCCAAGAAGCATTTTCACCAAGCAGATGACGTGCCAGGCGGTGGTCCAGCCATGATACGCAAGATATTTTTGCCCCGAAAAGACGGGCAGGACGGCTCCCTTTCCTGTAAGGCCTTCACTGTCACATAAGTGTGAAAACATCCCCCTGCATAGTATCACAAACCAGACTTCAGAGGTGTGACACGCACAGGAGCCCAGTCCCTTATATCACCCCTGCCTGCTTATCAGTTACAGGGTAACAGGGGCCAGGAGCCTAGCCCTGGAAGAACAGGGAACAAGCCAGTTCCCCTGTTAAGCCTGCTTTGAAAAATCGTTTATGGTTAATTACAAACCTGCCCTGCCCATCCCATTAGGGCTTCTCGATTATGGGGAAAAATCATAATCACGATTATTCTGGTCAATACTGAAATCACGATTATTTAACACGATTACTCGTATCGCTCATTGACTCTGGAAACACAGTGCATTTATGGCACATAAAGAACAGCAAAACGTGAAAACTTTCATTGATACCTTCCTGTTGAACTTTCCCTTAAAATAACGGCAAAAAAAATGTAAGTATATTATTCAAAAATTGTATAACATAGTAAAGACAAGTACTGTAAAGACATGTAGTGCAGTTCCACAATCTATTGAAAACAAATAAAATACTAAATTAAAAATAAAAGTAGCTTGCACATAATGTTTTTGATCCACGTCTTCAAATTCAAAAGCGTTCCCACACCAGTGAACTTACATTACTTTCCTTACTGACTAAACGCTGCTGCTGCTCCTCTCCTCCTTCTGCCATCTTTACTCATGCTGACTTTTTAAAATGCCACCACCAGAATACACATTCGGAAGGAGCGGAAGTGCGCGTACGCATGTCATTTGGAACGCAAGACAAAATAAGACTATACTTGCAGAGCGTAATGCGGCAAAATTACATCGTTTTTGTGATCGTTTGGAGCCGAAATCGAAATGAAAATTTGATTGATTGCACAGCATTCCATCCATACTCACCCGGAAACCAAACTCAACAAGAATCTCCTACTGCTGGGGCCACTCCTCCATGACACCCGGCCCTCTAATCACATCACTCTGTCTTGACGGAAAAGCTGCCAGCTGACAAATCCATCCCCATCACTAGGAGTACAAGCGCAAGCTAAAGCTTGGTCTCTGCAGACAGCTGCAGTGTGATGCCATAGAAGCTACTGGCAGACAGCTGACATGTCAAAGGTGACCCAATGGCAGTATCCTCTCAGCATTTTAAGGTAGGAAGCAAAATCACATTAAGACGACCTCAAAAGGATCTTCTAACTCGAAGTAGAAAAGTACTGTATTTAAGAAAAAGTAGGAACTAGATACAGCGGGGAAAGTAAGTATTGAACATGTAAACGTTTTTCTCAGTAAATATATTGCTAATGGGGCTATTGATATGAAATTTTAACCAGATGTAGGTAACAACCCAAGTAATCCTCACATACAAAGAAATCAAAACAAGTGCATAAATTAAGGTATGTGCAATAAAGTGGAATGACACAAGGGAATAAGTATTGAACACATGAAGAAGGTGCAAAAAGGCATGGAAAGGCAAGAAACCAGCTGAAATCTGTCAGTATTTAGAAAGCAATCCAGCTCCATATCAGTACAAATTAATGTCAGCTGGTTTAGTCCTAATTGATGGCCTATAAAAAGGTTTCTCATTACCAAGGTGTCACAGGAAGAATCTCATGATGGGCAAAAGCAAAGAGCTCTCTCAGACCTTCGCAACCTCATTGTTGCGACGCATACTGATGGCACTGGTCACAGAGGTATTTTTAAACTTGAATGTTCCACTGAGTACTGTTGGGGCCATAATCTGGAAGGGGAGAGAACATCATTTTGCCATAAACTGGCCACGACCAGGTGCTCCTTGCAAGATTTCTGACAGAGGAGTCAAAAGAATAATGAGAAGAGTTGTCCAAGAGCCAAGGACCACCCGCGGAGAGCTTCAGAAAGACCTGGAATTAGCAGGTACAGTCGTTTCAAAGAAAACAACAAGCAATGCATTCAACCACCATGGCCTCTATGCACTCGGACTGCGCAAGACTCTACTGCTGAAGAAAAGCATGCCGAAGCTCGTTTCACATATGAATATGAAACGATGAAATACTGGGAGAATGTAGTTTGGTCAGATGAGACCAAAATTGAACACTTTGGATGTCATACTACACACCATGATTGAGGGAGAACTGGCACTAGACATCAGCCAGAAAACACCATACCAACAGTGAAGTCTGGAGGTGGGAACACCATGGTGTGGGGCTGTTTCTCAGCATATGGTACTGCCAGCTACCAGGATGCTGAAGAAGAAACGAGGGTGGCCATTTCAGCAGGACAATGATCCCAAACACACAGCCAAGGAAACTCTCAATTGGTTTCAGAGGAAGTAAATGAAGCTGCAAGAATGGCCCAGTCAACCAGCCGACTTGAATCCAACTGAAAATCTATGGAAAGAACTGATGATCTGAGTTCATAGAAGAGGCCCCCAGATCCTTCAAGATTTGAGGACAGTTTGTGTAGAAGAATGGGCCAAAATCACACCTGAGCAATGCATGCAACTAGTTTCTCCATAAAGGAGGCGTACTGAAGCTGACATATACATTAATGAACAACGGCTTTTCAAAGTGTAAGCTTGTTCAATACTTATTCCCTGTCATTCCACTTTATTACACATACCTTAACTTATGGACCCATTTCTTTTGATCTCTTTGTATGTGAGGATTACTTGGGTTGTTACTGACCATCTGGTGAAAATTTCATGTCAATAGCCCCATTAGCAATATATTTACTGAGAAAAATGTTGATGTGCCCAATACTTACTTTCCCCGCACACACAACACCATTTCAGCAAAGCGTGGACTGCATATACAACCGAGGTCCCATAAGCTAAGAGAGCTGAAAAATTCCGATCACCTAGTGATGTCATAGTCCAATGCACTACTCACTGTTCGTGATAATGCTGGTGTAAACAAACCTACTGCACTGCCAGCTGTATAAAATTATAGCACATACAATTAAGTACTGCACATAATACTGGATAATGTTACCTTTTTATTTACTATACTTTTTATCAGTATTTAGGCTACACCATATAGCCTAGGTCTCTAGTAGGCTATACCATCTAGGTTTCTGAAAGTACACTCCATAATGTTTGCACAATGACATCACCCTACGACTCATTTCTCAGAACCATTTACTTAAAGATGCTTCCTGAGAGAAAGCGGCTCCTCTCAGATGCTCTAAAAACAGGGTCTCAAAAATATTATTTTGTTACACTAAGCATAAGATTTAAAATTAAGTGTCATTACACCAAGCACTTGCATAATACTGACAAAAAATGCTTATCTGAAATCGATTTATTACAAATCATAAAATCTGTGCCATCCCAGACAAGAAAGGTCAAACCAGCACCGGCTTGACAGTTGATCACTCTGATGTTATAACAATTGCATTTAATAATTGGCTGTACTAAAATATGAAGCTGTGTCATACAACTGACCTCCCCTCCCCATCATTTTATTTTTACGGATTTAAAATAATAATAAAAAAAAAAAAAACAGGCATTTATTAAGGATCAGCATGAATCAGAAAGCTAATGTACCACTGAAAACAAGATGACAATATCTGGATGAGTGAATGAGAGCATTGCCATCCACATGCCAGTGAGAAAGGAACGGCACACAGTCGTGCAGGATAACAGGGGGCAAGTGCGTCCATTCACCACCATGCAGCTGCACACTTGTACAAACAACCCAGCATATTCCCTGGCAAAGTGCTCCGTGCAGCACCACGCTCAATTAAAAGCATGATGGCCAGGAAGCCGAGTAAAGTGGCAGAATCACTTTGCCTCCATTCCCCAAAAGCACCGCACCTGCTTTTCAAGGGATGCTTGTTTACATCTAACATGCTCAGAACAGCATCAATACTTCCCTGTAAAACCCTGAATGTGAAACTGTACACTGGTTATTTTCACAATTTTCATCTGAGTGCATACATTGATTTTATAATAATGCAAAGTGAAGTCAAATTAATTTATTTATAAATACACAACCTGACCAATAGACTTAGATATTGTTAGCATGCCTGTGAGAGGTTAAGTAGCCAGCTGACCTCTGACACCCAGTTTTTCACCTTCAACAATCTACAGAGTTTTGTTTCCTCTATTCTATTGCTTTCTGGCTTTTATTCACTATTAATTCTCAGTATTGTGACCCTTAACTGCAGCACTTCAATTAGTAACACTGTAATTTGATATTTTATGAAGCGCTTTGGCCAGCTATGTTGGGAAGGCTGCGATATTTAAAAGAACTTAATCAAAATGAAAAATAATGCCAGCTTATGATAAATGGTTCTAAGCCTCTCCTAGCAGGATTCACATTTCTGTCCACACCAGTCTTCGAAGAAACGTTACATACCACTTAGGCATTGCACACTGTGCACAATGAAAGAAGATGGATCAGTTAGCTGGCATGTAATCAAGGTAATTCCTTGTTTATTAGTTAGTTTCACTGCTGCCTATTTTTCCATCACCCTGGGGGGGAGGGGGGTGAGGTGAGAGATTCTTACGGGCAATAGATACACATATTTCATTACGCCGGTAATCATGTTTTTACATTTGGGTCCGGGACAGGAATGCAGGCGAGTTCCAAGGTATTTTAACAGGCTTTGCCTACAGCCCAGCTTTAAAGTTAAGAACAAACACCTGGCGAGTAGATTCAACACTACGCTACAGTCATGCGGATTTAACAATGCGAGAAAAGCGATGTATCGAAAGACGCAGTAACGTGCTTTTACGACGCACAAGTCCTGGTGACTTATGCACACGCATGCTTCCGGTACTGGATCCCAACATCTGGATTTTGCAATCCTTGGCACATACCCTATAAGAGTCATTCGACTGTGATTGACGATTGCTTGTCTCGTATGTTAATAAATTGAACCTGATCATAACATATAATAATTACATTAAATCAATACATTGCAATAAATAAAAATACCTCCTTACTTGAATTACATTTGGCCTCACCTGTTTGTTGTTGTCGATATGAGGTCTGTTGATTGAAACAATATGTCGAATTTTCCTGAAAAGAACAAAAGAGGAACCAGCAAACACCACAATAGATGCCAGTTAGAGATTTAAATGTTATTGACAGTTAAATGTAACGGAGAAGAAATAAACTGCAAGAAATGCAATGAGTTACGATTAAAAAAATAATAATAATAATTCATATTGATCAAAAACGCAATACAAAGAAAATAAACTTTTATAAGAAAAACATGGCTTACCCTCCCTGTCCAATAACAGGGGTGATTTTAACATGCTGTTGCATATTGTCTCCAGATTTCCGCCTGGCATAGTAAATGCCCTGCCATTCCTACAGAGGAAGGAGACGCATGCATTCAACATATTTGCCGTTCTGTTTCTGAGACAACTTACAGCTGACTCATTTTGTTCCCACCGATTCCAAGTGGATGAGTCCTGACCCAATTCTAGCACAACTTAGGGACAGACTAATATTTTTTTCAAACATTTAAAGACCAAATAGCCAATGACTATCAAAAGGCAGCTAAGTCAAAAATAAAATCCAGATACAAATAAGGTGCAAATTAATAACACGTAACAAGCATCTCCACTCCTCATTCCTAAATGCTGACCTTCCCATTCTTGATGCAGGTGTTGATGGTGTCCAGCAGGTCAATGCGGTTCTTATCGCTCTTTGGCAGCTCCATCAGCTCTTTCCCGATCAGTTCTCCTCGATGGTATCCCATCATCCGCTCGAACGCTGGGTTTACATACTATCACAGAAGAAATACCCCCCCCCCCCCCCAGTGGTAATGCATTAAATAAATCAGCTGAGATGTTTGACTAAGGCCAGGATCACATTCAGATGCACATTCAGAGCCCTGAGATGCAAGAGGCTCTCCTGCACCCATACCTGTATCATGTGGTCTTCACTGGTGATCTCCACTGCTTCCTGACAGTTTTCCAGAGCAGTAAATAATGAGTTACATGCCCTGTGACAACGACAACAAATCAGACACACCCAACGGCACACGGTCTGCTAAATACTGGAAACAAAATGACGAGTTAAAATTCGTCATACTCCATTTGTTTTTAAATTACGCTAGCTTAAACCTAAGGCAATAGAGAGTCGTTGACGTTGACATTAGTTGCCAACAATGAATCTACGATGACGTGTATTCAATATGGCATGTCTCTTAAACAGAGCGACGGACCCTGCGTGGTATGTCTCATTCAGCACCAGATCTGAGAAGCCCATGGCCATAATCTGATAGTGGCGACCGTGAGCTGTTTTTACCTCAGTTTGAAGAGCAAGCGCACCTCTCCGTGCTCCATCTGGATAAGCTCGTTGTAGCAGGCCGAGACACTGCTGCTTTCGAGAAACCTCTGGAAGACAAAACAGCAGGGGTAAGAAGAAAGTGGCCGGGAGCGATACCAGATGTGAGGAGATCTGCTGACACCAGATGACTGCGATCCTCATAATATAATATGTATCCGTACAAACAGTCAGTCAGTCTGCTTAAACCCGATACCAAAACCCAAACCCCCAAAAATCCGATAAAATTTTATTTGTAAAAACAAAAACATTAAATTTTTCTTTGGCTTACGGATTCTAAGTTACAGATAATGATTTATAATTTATTTCCACAACCCTGCACTCGATAAGCGGTTGGAAGATGGATATATCCTAGAATTTATTCAATAACTGTGCTTTAAAAGGTTTTTTTTTTAAACCTCAAACTACTGCATTGTGTCAAATCACTGTGGCTAAGAGATGGAAGCCAATGATAATAACAGTGAAGGGTAACATATGTTATGCAACCATTATATAACTAAACTATAAGTTTAGATGAGTTAGGCTAATCTTAAACACATTGACCTACAAACGGTGAGGTTTCCTTGCCAGGTTGGTGTTGGTTGCTGTACCTACGATGGGCTTCACTGGAATGGAAAACAGAAGGAGGTCCCATAATCCCAAGTGGCACGTAGAACAGACCAAACTCTATATTCACCTCGTTGACTATGTTTGCTCTATAAAACCGTTTTAGATACCTCTGTGTTTGGGCAACCCAAAATGACCTCATCTGGGATTAATTGTGACATTTCTTCTGGGTGAAATATCCAGCTAAATGCAATTTTGGACAATTTTATGATATTGATGGCTTATGTTAGACCTTCATCCATATACACACAGCATGTATGCTTTGAGAGCTTTCCTCCTTAAAACTTTAGGATATGATGTAAAACATGATTAAGAGGTGCACAAAGCCTGCATACACAAACTACACCAACACACTAAATACTGCTTTAATACAGAAAAGTCAAATGCAGCCAATTACTGCCACCCCCTGTTGGTCACAGGCATGTTTGTTTGTCCCAAAAAGTAAAAAGGTATTAAAAGCTGGCGTTTGACAGTGTCATCGGTAGTACACGACGTGCCCAGCATAGGCTAAATGAAGCCCGAGGGGCAAGAGTCAGTTAAACTGCGGAAATAGCAGATACTCACTCTGCTGAATCCTGCATTGAGCAGAGGTAGAACGGAAGGCTCCTCCTGATCCTGGGGGCTGATTCAGAGGAGAAAAAAAAAAAAAAAAAAACATAGCACAAGTATCAATAGAGTTAAACTTTGGCCTCAGTAGAATATGTTGATCAAAAAAAAATTAAGTATAAAATGTACTTGGCCGATAATCAAATATTAAAAAAAAAAAAAAAACATTAGTCACATCACTCTGACATTTAAAAATAAACCATAATACATTTAGTGTAATCGCTACCAGGCCAAACATTGAGAAAGAGACAAACCACCACATATTATTACAGAATAACTGCTCTTTTCTTCCAGTGGTTTTAAATGAAAGGGCTATTGATTTAAAGTGCAAGAAAGCAACATTATGCTGTAAGACTCTGCACAACTACCACTTACATTTGGGGCACAACAGCTAGGATGACAGTGTGTTCCGAGGGCTTGGTAGCACGTATTGACCTGGGGGGTGGGGGGGGGGGGGACTAGAAACCCGTCACACAGTCGACGGAAACTAGAGTGGACGGTGTTG
>JAODKM010000108.1:10340915-10352706 GCA_026780845.1 Petrocephalus sullivani | reverse complement strand
GAGCTCCTCCACAGCCTTTGGAGTGGTACTGGAGGCAAAAGTCAGCCCAAAAATGCAGAGCTCCTCCGGAATCTTTGCAGTGGTACTGGAGGCAAAAGTCAGCCCAAAAATGCAGAGCTCCTCCGGAACCTTTGGAGTGGTACTGGAGGCAAAAGTCAGCCCAAAAATAGTGATATTTTATTCATGTGGGTAACTTTCCTCACATATTTTGCTCTCACCCGCGGACTTCTATATAGGTGAGAGCAAGTTTTTTGTGATCAGAGTGCAGGGTCAGCTAGTGGCGTCACACGGGTACAGGAGCATCAGCCGCTCTGACACATGTACACAAGCCAAGCTACTATGGTTACCATGTCCATTGAAAGTGTGCCGAAACAACTACACCGATAATGTCGATCCATCTTAAAAATAGGTTGACAACAAATGTGGTCATTGATTCATCTTGCATTAATGACATTTATCTGTAGATGCAGACGGTTGCAGCTGGCGCACGCATACAGCAATCATATTCCACCAGACCAGCAAAGGGCAGATAAATTGCAACAAACACTAATATAAGCAGTCTGATGAAACTGGTAAACTTTTCTGAACATTTTTAAAGGTGTTACTAGGTTTGGGAGATATTACGGTAATATGGCAAATTCTATCACCAGCACTTCCCCCATCGCGCCGGTAGGCGTGGCCGCTATCCAGCTTTTAATATGGTCATACCGGCCACACATACAGCATACAGTACTTTGAAAAGCAAGTATGTCTGATTTCCGGTATTTTCTGATGTCACCCAAACCTAGCCAGCACCCAAACCCCAGGGCTGTCCTTCATCATCCTCCCTGAAATCAATATGTTTCAAGTGGGCTGTCTGCTGAGCCAAAACATGCACACAAACACCCTGCTACCAGCACCCATAAAGCAACACCCACACAATAGAAGGTAAATGGGGCATCTCTACACATTTCGAGGAACTTGGAAAAAGCTGAAAAACATTTCACAGATGCTAATGTGTTTAACTGATATGGAGGAAGACAAAAGTTGCTGTGGAGCTGATGATGCACGTACCAGTACTGAGTGTGCGACCAGGTTTGACCGCTTTCACTTAAGGGTGAAGGTAAATTGTCATTGTTGACGCACCACAGCACACAATGCGCAATAACAAAATGTGTCCTCTGCTTTTAACCCATGTGACATCGTGACACAGCAGGGAGCAGTGCTTGGGGACGGTACCTTGCTCAGGGTACCTCAGCGGTACTAGCGGGTCGGGAACTCGAACCGGTTATCTTTCAGTTACACGGTTGTGTCCCACCATTACGCCACCTGCCTGCCAGTGACTCCTCTGTTCATGAGAGGACTTGAGGGGAGAGCTGCTCAGTTTGCATCCCATACATTAGTGCATGGCTGGCTACATTATTCCCAGCTAACTGAACCCGCCTCCGAAAAAATGGCCTGGACATCATTAACCGAGTTCTGTCCATAGTTGGACAACGCAGATCAGTAAAAACTAAATCAATAATAAATTATGCAGTATGTGGTACAATAAAAAACTACTTTAGAATAATTATAAGATCAAATGAGGATGAGTCACTGGCCCTTTGCTTTGTGCTGTTTGTTGAACCCCGCGCTTGTGGAAAAGTAACTGGGTCCCTGTAGTACTATATGCAGACAGTGAGTAGCTCACACACACACACACACACACACAGAGTGAGGTTAGAGCAGGGGTGGCCAATCTTATCCACAAAGGGCTGTTGTGTATGCAGGTTTTCGCTGCAGCTCCCTAATTAGGTTACTAATAAGAGGACTAATTGACCAAAGAGTGGTCACACCTGGGTTTGAAGAGCTGACCTAAAGGTTATCCCAAAACCTGCATACACACCAGCCACAATGGTCTCAGATGGTCACATGCTGCACGAAGATAGTAAATTTCATCATTAACATCATCATCTTCTTCCCATATTTCTTACTGAGGGTTACAGTGGGATGGAAATTTATCTCTAGCTAATAAATATTTGGTGTGACTACCAGCTTTTTCCTTGGTTTATTTACTGTAGGCCTCTAGCAAAGCATAGCTTTTTTCTTTTAATAAAAACATTTGGAGCAATGAAAGATGAGAGGAATGGGTTTGCTGGAACGGCTAAATAAACATTAATTTGGAGCCTGTACAGCGGGGCCTTCATCATGCCTTTTGTACAGTAACTGCAGAGCCAATCATACGGTGCGATTATAGAGGAGCGCACAGCACTGTAAGCAGATGCATCACAAATGTGCCATTTTTAAGTGTGGAAAATCAGCACAAAAATCACAGTTGCAGGTTTCCCCCTCTAGGGCCAGGCATCCTATACACTGCAAGTTCACTGACTTTTACCTTTTTCCCCATCTCTAAACATAATACATTTTTTGAAAGCCATCTCCTCCTATCCCTCTGTACATAAATGAACAGAATCTACAGATAAAAGAATATTCCGAAATTGTTTGAACTGATTAAACTCCAAACAGCAAACGTAACTACTAACTACTATTCTAGCCTCATATTCTGGGAGTGTGTGAAAACTAAGGATTTCATTTAAGCACATGTAAAGTATGCATTTATAAATAAGTGTATGCTTAAAGGCAAACGAATAGCCGTTTTCCCCCCTTTTGAAATGGCACATCTGAAAGCTAGAAAAAAAACCCACAAAAATAAGCCTAAATCTGCAAAATATGTCCACAAAGCAAAAATCACTGCTGGAATAGTGCTGCACTTCAAAGAATATCCCCTTAGATCATTTAATACCTTGGCAATTTCCCTTTCTACTCAAGCGCAACACCACAAAATAATAAATCAAAGTAAGCCGAGGTTTAAGTTCTTAATTCATTTAAATCTGATTAAATCTGAAAACAAAGCGAAATACAGGTATAAAACCTACTTAAACAGCAAAAGCTTATACATGAATATACAACATAAGTCCCATCAACAGAGTAACTTTGACATCATTCATCAAATCACAAACCACTGAAGTTCTCTAGAATGACCCACTACCTTTCTGTTCGTTGACCTGAAGACTGTGCCAGCTGTAACAATTCTGCTTTAAAATGAAAATTTATTGTACCTGAATAGGGTCTTGGTTCAATCGCATAGGCCCTATACATTCCTCTGTGGCAGAAACCTGGGAGAAAAATAAAGAGAGAGTTGGTTTTAGAACAATTAGTAATAGCACAGAAACGAAAATGAAAACAACATACAAAACATACAGCCTACAAAAAAATCAGCAGTTAAATAAAAGGACTTGAACAATTACCATCACAATAAGCCCGTCCACCAGCATAGTCAATGCAGCTTGTCCTATATCGTTTATTTGTGCACTTGTATCAATACAAGATAATTTAATGCTGCTCTGTCGTTTGTCGTCGTCCTCGGAGAACCGGCCCCCGCTTATACTTCCCAGGTTCATGACGTGGTCTCCAGCACCAAGCCCGTCCAACAACAGCCTTCTTCATGCCCAGCGTCAACAAGGCTGCCATTAAGCTGGCCGGAAAGAGATCCCGCCACGTCACCGGGTTACCGCATCACCGCAACACGCAATTTCACCTGTACGAGTCCACTCAGTAGCAAACAGCTCGCATCATGCTTCTGCTGGAGAGCCGTAAAAAGCATTGTCTGCACCAAGACAGTCGTCTCCCCCCAAACCATTTGTATTCAAACTACTGTCTGTACACTATTAGAAAAGAGGAACTCACTATATTTATGGTGGGTACAGTTTTTTTTTTTTTTTTTTAATACCGCAACATATCTTTCAGAACGAACCAGAAAGTTGATGTGAAGATGTTTCCCCGGTTACTTTTCTGAACAAACATGGATTCCCTTTGTCCTTTTTAGACTTCCGCAAAAGAGGAACATGATTTAAAAGCCTGCTGAACACAAGAGGGCACCAAACTTTGAACCAGAAAAAGAATATATATTAAAAATCTAAAGCTCTAACTTCAGACTGTGACACGATAGACAAACATAACACATAATGACAAGCCAAAAGACAGCTGTATCATTACACATAGCTATTCATTGTTGAGGGGCTAGAAAACTTTGCTTTGCATTATTTACTTTCGGTCCAGGAAAGTATATACAAAAAAAAACTATATATATAAAATCACTTTTCTCATCTCATTTTTTACAAATAATTTGAAAGTATTACGGTGTACCCCATGATGGATGACCAATGTTTTCGACACAGAATATACAGTTAATTGTAATAGAATTACAATTAACAAAGAAATGTCACAAGCAGCCAGGCAGGAGATGGCTTATAACAGCGGTATGGTGAGACCTGCACCGCTGCTTTGCCTGTTTGGGAAAGATGCTCCTCATATGTGACATCACCTCCTCGACCATAATGTGGGCGATCAGAAGGGTGAAGCAAACACACTCTTCCACTCGCAAACAGTGACAGTCACCAGGGCTGCAGGAGTCTCTTAGGGCAATAGGCCGTGGACAAAATATTTAGGCTGCACCCCCGCTCACAATTTTTGGTTTTAGGAACCTTTACCAAATAATTATGGAAACATTAATGTGTCCTGTTCTCCTGATGTTCCCAGAATGTTATCCCAACTGAATAACACAATATTATTATTATTAATAATAATAATAATAATAATAATAAAATAATAATAAGAATAATAATAATATTATTATTGAAGGGCATGGTAGAGTAGCAGGTAACACTCTAGACATAAAAGATCATTGGTTTAGGCTGTATACACTTACAGCACTTTCATAATAATGATCATTTTTTTTATTTGCGTTAAATGGATGTTCAGGTAATAATTTTATCATGCTGACATTGCCAGAACCTTTGTAAAAATGTGGAAACGTGGACATAATAGCGATAATGGAAAGTTGTTATCTGCCGACTTTTGAGGAGACCTTCACATAACGGGAATGTTCCCCATTAACTGGGATGCATAAGGTATTGCAACGTGAAGCTTCCCAAGGAACTGTGATACAGAAACAAATGAAATATTAGCAATGAATCAAGAGTACAAGGCTTCTTTAATAATAGCAGTAATGTGTCCTACTAGTCATTCAGAGGTGGGGGCCAGCCGCAGAATGACCACACTGCTTCACACTGGCATAACAACAGTTTTCATAAGAAGATAGCATCACCATTGTCAGGGGAGGGCATTTCCTGTACTAATCCCCACTTAAAACTGCCGTTTTCCAAGGAATGATGGCCTCAATGGGATCGCATGGGTACGTCAGCTGCTCTGACATATGTACACAAACAATTTTATACAGCCAAAGAACTAGTCATTCTTACCACAGAGAAGGGAAGATGACACATCCTAAGCTAACACAAGGTTTCATTCAGACAGTAAAAATGTGTGCTCATTGTAGATATTACTGAGAATACGAGGGCCAAGCTTGTCAGGGCAAAGTCAGCCAATGGTAATAAGTTCTTGATGGCAGGGTCAAGGTTTGTGCAAAGATGAACCTTGTGCTTGTAAGACAGCAGAGTTTGGGATACGGGGAAGGGTAGGAATCTACACTAATGTGAACAAATGAAGCTCCACAGTAGAGCCCGGGCCCTCGATAAAGCCAGCCAGATGTGTCTCCCTTTGACACCTTCCATGACAATTCTAGAGGAAAGTTTTCAGTTTCGATGCTGTATTTTGAGTCTAAAGTATCAAATACACTGATGTACATAAAAAACTGGATTTAGCATTAAATAATTCCTTTCATGTTATAATATGAAAGCAGTGGATTTTTAGAAGACTAAATATTTACAATCTGATAAATAACAAAATGATGTTTAACACTGACTCCAGATGTTAACCAGAATTGTCCTGCAGTCTCTTTTCAGGTTCTTTTTTGCTTTACAGGGACCATCAGCCAAACATTTGATTTACCAGATTGTTTCAATCCCACTGCCCGGCCTGGGATATGTGGTTAGAAGATGGATGGATGAGTGGGTGGCTGATTGGTATGAAGTAATAAAAATTCAGTTTTATATTATTTCCTGGTACTGACACTGCATCCAGGCCGTGCCCCAGCCTTCGGCCCAGTGCGGCCTGGGATAGGCTCCACCCCCCATAATTTAGACCAGGATTGTTGATTAGTATTAGTAGGTTATTTATAGGTCTGCATAATATCACATCGAGATGTACTCGTGATTAGGCACATGCGCAAAAATCACCAGGGTTTTAGATGACGCGCAAAACATTTGGCCAGCCGCCAGCTTTACAGTACTATACAGACATTACTTACGCCCACAATTTGGTAAGCAGATTAGTAGTGTGCTTAAAATATTAATGAGATGCATATTATGATGCCCAAAAGTTAGTGATCTGTATAAATCTGGCGAATCCTTATGTTTATCAGTTTCGGTAAATGGAGCGCGCCACATGCTACCATTTTGGTAGAACATGGAAGCGATAAGCACTGAAGTGGAGGTGAAGAAAGGGAGAGCTCAGCAGCCGCAGCATCTTTTAAAAGAGGAGATTGTGGTTAGACAGGTAAAAAGACGTCAGTGTTGTGGCTGTCCCACACAACTATTAAACATTAGGATATCCCGAATTCTTACAGATTACTAATATTTTAGGCATACTACTAACCTGCTCACCAAATTGTGGGCACAAGTAAATCCCGGTATGGTACAGAAAAGCTGGCAGCCGGCCAAATGTTTCGCAGACGATCTAAAGCCCTGGTGATTAATGCGCATGCGCCACATAATCGCAAGTACATCACAATGTGATTTTCAACCACTGTGCCACTGTACAATCTCAGTGAGAGAGTGCCGCGGCTCAAGAAAGGTTGAAATACACTGGGTTAAGCTATGTAAGAAATGGACTCGTGTAAAAGGCTTCTTGTCTTTCTAGCAGAGCCTTCATATACTGTTAAATTCTCAGCCAGCACACTGCCATAGACTCCCACACCCCGTAGATTTTCTAAGCACACTCGTCCTACGCAGAGTCACAGGGGTCTGGAGTCTATCCCAGAAACTATGGCCACAAGGCAGGAAACAACCCAGGGTGGGACTCCAACTGACACACACCTACACACACTCCAATTCATCAGGGCATGTGATGTGGACTGTGGGGGAAAACCGAAGGGGACCCCACAGTGACACAGGAAGAACATGCATACTTCATACGCTTCGAGCCAAGGCGGAAACCCAAACCCGTTTCCCATAGGTGCAGCTTGGCTGAGCTTCCGATGGATGCCCAGGTGCAAGTGTAAGCAGCATGACTAGAATGATGTGGACATTTTGCCCATTTCCCATGCCTCAGACGTAACGTCCGAGAACTGGCTTCAACCCCACAAGTAAAACTGGCACTGCTTTGCAAAGAAATTCTCACTATGAACAGGGAAAACTTCCTGGCAGAAACACCAAGTTACTCATTCTTAACAAATTTAACTCAATACTATATAATCTTAAAATATCATATAAGTTGTAACAAGCTACTTGAAATTGTTTTCCTTATGCATCCGTTAGAGAATAAATTCTAAAATCCAGTGTGGTTAATAGAGGTCATAAGATGATGCAGGAGAGGTGTTGTAATTATATGCCAAAGTGTCAGGGGATACCTGGAATGGAATTAAAGTGCCACGGCTTCAAGACCCTGGTCTTCAAGGTCTTTTTTAAGCTCCAACAGAGCCCTAATTTTCAAAGATGATTTCCTAAGAGAAAAATATTGTGTTGCAGTAACCCGGTTAAAGAAACAAAAAAAGACTACCAGAAACGTAATTTTTCCAAAAATGTTTCTTTTGAGGAAATGGCATTTAAAAAAAGTGACTAATGCACTATAATAGCCACAAATGTCTAATTACATACAATCAGTGTATGCAGCCAATATATGCAATTCCATGTAACGCAATTTGGGAGGGAAAAAAATTGAAAAAAATGCTTTGAACTTCAAATGCTCCATGATACATGTAAAATTATCAGTTTTCTTGTTCTACAGTTCCTCCAATAACTGAAGAAAGCAGCACTGGGCCCCTTATAAAGTGTGGGCTTTGTATCCTAACACCTGGAATGCCTCTTTAGCCAAATATTTTTTTTAACAGAAATGCTTTGGATGAAGGCCGTCCAGCTGCTTTAGAACATCCATGATCACTATATGCATAAAACCTTCCATATGTATCCATATTCATCAACAGTGAGCCATTTCGATAATATCCAGATGCGAATGTTTATCCTATGGTAAAAAACGTGGAGAAGGTTGGTGGCGTCCTTACCACACTAAAACATGAGCTTTTTCACATATATTAGAGCAAAACCACAGGAACACAATGTGTTAGAATTATTCATTCATTCAAATCAATCAATTCATAACCATGAACCATGCAATACAATAGGGGTGGGAAATTTGCATCGCGAGTCACTCGCGATTTTATGGCGCATGCGCAGTAATCACCAGGGCCTTAGATGACGGGCGAAACATTTGGCCGGACACCAGCTTTTCGGTACAATACGGAGTTTTGCTTACGCCCATAATTGGGTAAACAGAATAATAGTACAACTAAAATGTGCTGTGATGCGTGTTGTGACGCCCAGAAGTTAGTAATCTGCATAAATTCAGTGTATCCTTGCGTTTATTAAATTTGGTTGGCACAGCACGCCACATACTAATGTTTTGATAATTCATGTGTTGTTTGTGTTAAGGTGCTACTTTCTGTAGTTTAAATTCATTAAAATTATTTATTTATTTATTTATTTAAAATAAGGATATGCCGAATTTATACAGATTACCAGGGGAGCTTCTAGCTATTGAAAAGATATTTCTTAGGAAGATTGGCTAAAATATTCGGGACTACAGCCCCAAATGATCGGACATGTTGATGCCCATTGCAGATTAGTAATATTTTAGACATACTAACACACTGTTTAACCAACTTCCGTCTGTATTGCACCGAAAAGCTGGCATCTGGCCAAATGTTTTGCCGGTCATCTGAAGCCCCAATGATTACTGCGCATGCGCCATAAAATCGCGGATGAATCGCGATGCAAATTTCCCGCCCCTACAATACAGCCAAAATGTAAATAAAAACAGAATCATGAAAACCCACACTTAATTGAAAATTTAACAAAGACAGCATATCAAATGTTGAAACTGAGAAGGTGTTTTATGACATAAATTACTCAACCTGAATTTGATGCCAGCAACACGTCAAAAAAGTTGGGACAGGGGCATGTTTAGCACTGTGCTGCATCACCTCCGTTAATAATGCTACGGAAACATTTAGAGTCTCCTTTGTCGAACTTCTCATTCCATGATATGCCAGATGTTTTCAATGAAAATGGCAGTTTCCCCCCCTTCTTTACACGGCATCCCGGCATCCCTGGCATTTTTTGGAAACAGGGTTGTATGAACGTGCTTGTTCTGATGGTCTGCAATTCAGAAATCCTGCCTCTCTGGATGATGGTCTGAAGTTCTTAGGCACCCCCTAAAAGGGCCAACAATAAAATCGTTCCATTTTAGCCATCAAAAAACATTTCGGGTGCTGAATGGGAGGGATGCAGTAGCGAGACGTTGGTGCAGATTTGATGTGAAGCTTGCCATTGCTGATTTTACTGTATTTTTCTCTTACCATCTCTTGTATTCTCTTACTAGTACGACAGCATGGTGAACAAACATCCACCTAGCAGCATGGTCTCATAGCTGCTATTGTTATTATTGTGTTATATAACAGCAGTGCAGCTGGCCTGTGCTCAAAACACGAGCATCGAGCGACCACAGGGAAGGAGCGGCTGAGAACAGGCATTAACCAATAGGGACACAGGGCTCACATTTATCCATCTAACCAATAGGGACACAGGGCTCACATTTATCCATCTAACCAATAGGGACACAGGGCTCACATTTATCCATCTAACAACCCAGCATTGCATGCTTTTATTCCTGCTTAAATCAAGCACTAAAAATACTTTTCATTTGAAATCTCCCATGGACCGGTGACCCTAAAACTAAAGCACAAGAGGAATCCTTGGGTGTTATGCTCTTGAGAAGATGTCCATTACATGGCATATACGAACGTGTGACATGAGGCAGCACAAAGTAAAAGGTATACAAACGTTACAAACGTGCTAGATTTGCCTTCCTGTGTATTCCTGGAACAGCAAGCAGGGTGAAGCAGAGAGCACTGAAAGGGCTCTCCATTCCTGAGCATTACAGGCCTCTTTACAAACAGTCACCTGGCAACCGCTACAGGTAACCCAGATTCCATGTTCCCAGTGAGCCACAGCTCACTCTCATTACATTCATTTCTTCATCACATACATACATACGTGTGTGTATGTATATATATAAATAAATAAATAAAAAAGTGACAAGGTTGCTTATTTGATTTTCTCCATTGTCATTGAATGATCTTCATTATTTAGTAAAAACAGCATATTCATTTAGCATTCTGCACACCCTGTACTGTCAGCAGCAGCCGTTTGCTTGTACAAAGATTGCACAAAGATATGACGTAGGGGAGAACTGGGTACCTGAATGGGAACCAAATGGTTCTCTTCATTAGTAAAAAAAAATGGGCTCAAAGTGATCAGATCCAAAAAATTAAAAAAATAAAAATAAAAATTGCCAATGCACAGTATGCTGCCCACATTTCATGCTGTATTGTGCTGAATACCCAGGTTCACAAAGAGATGTACTAGTGAATCATCCCAAGGGAAGAGAGGGACCTGCCTGACTGACTGATGAATTTTAGTGTGGACTTTTGTGCTTGGTGTTTGATTTCATCAAGAATCTGCTTTTCTGGGCAGTGTAGGGCTGCGTGATATTCGAGATATTTCGAAGTATCGTTATGTGAATTTTTGCTCAGTAAATACTGCATTATTTCTAAAGCATAAAATTAGTTGAAAAATTTACTCAGTATTAACTATGGCTCAATTGAGCTTATTATCTGCCAATTAAGTTGGTTGTGTTGCCAAGAGTTTAGCCAATACAAGCAGTGCCGACAAATCACTCACTTTTCCTTTGTTATATTCTCTATGAAATCCAAAGTATTTCCATACGGTGGAAGTCTAATGTCTTGGTGGCGAGTTCGTGTTCACTTTCTTCATTCTCACCCCACCAATGTCTCACGAAACGCACCACACAGTTTATGAACGAGTCCAGCAGCAAAGATGAAAATGATTTACCGATTTGAGAGTGAATGCAGAGCTCATGCAAAAGCAGCGGCCAACATTACACACGTGTGTGTGTGTGTGTGATATATATATATATATATATATATTATATTATACATATACATACATACCACACACACACGATAAAGTAGCAATCATCAAAATTCCAAAGTTTGCCAAGTTTTATTTCCTATGACAGAGTAAAAATGTTTTACCAAAATTTATTCACAATGTCTATTTGTTAAATCATATATTTTACATCCCTATGATATGTAAATCATCATAGGAGACCCTGTCAGTGAAATTTAATCTCCAAAATTAGCACTGATTTTGAAAACACCATTAAAATGTCATATACCATCTGTATATTATAGCTAGTGGTGCAACGGATCACTGTTGATTCATGATCCGAACCGATCCCTCTCCACGGTTCGGCAGGCACGTGATCCGAAAATTGGGGGAAAAAAAGTTCCACAGCTCGGAAAGGTGACGTCACGCCGCAGTGCCTTATGAGGCGGATGGGTAGGAATCGCCACATCTGTGTGGTACTTTATATATACACGAGGGACGTTCAAAAAGTTTCCGCACTTTTTAAAAACTATTTCAAAACCAATTACAGCGAAAAATTAGGGCTGCCCCCGACTAAAGATATTCCTAGTCGACTAACACTCCTGCATTTTAGCGATTAGTCGAATAAT
>JAODKM010000108.1:10256214-10272277 GCA_026780845.1 Petrocephalus sullivani | reverse complement strand
TTCGTTTTTTGTGTTTGTTGGGTTTGTGTGGGTGGGGGGGGGGGGGGGGGGGGGGGGGGGGGGGGGGGGGGGGGGGGGGGGACTTTCACTAGAAATAAAGCCAAATTTAATGTATGAGGTGTCGTAATTTCAAGTGAATGGGCGATGTTTTTTGCCTCTGGTTCATCGTGTAAGTCTGCACCGTTAGATGGTCACTCCCCACGACTTTGAATTGGCACAATATTCAAATGTTGTTATAAGTAGTATTCTGCTTTCGTCCCCTTAGCTACTGCTGGTAACAGTCTGAGCATGCCCAGACATGCTTAACCACCACAAGCTTGCTAAGTTCACTAACCAAGAAAAATCATATGACATTCAATTGTTGAAGAATGGTCAGCTGCCAGTCACGCCACTGCTTGTTTAAGAGCCATTCCTGGCAAGTCCTTCCCCTCCTATCCCTAGGTTTCTGGACACCTGCCAAAAGAGAAGGGACTCTTCAGAAGTGCCTTAGCTGGATACTCTACATATCAATGCCAGAAAAATCCCCACAAATATTTAGTCGTTGTCACACAATATCATCCGTTTCCATTGCCCTAGAGGGATCACCAGTGTGGTTCACAGCTCAGTGCTGCTCAAGGAAGGAAAGTGGAGTTTGGAATCTGCATGTTCTTGCCAACACCCCTTGGTGATACAGCCCCAGAGACCTGTGCGTCAGGGATCCAGAAATAACCGCTAAATGGGTACACTTACCTCCGGTGGATGTGTCACCACTTGACTGTATTAGTTTCCATTATCCATACATCATAACAAAGCACATTAATAATTTAGAAATCTTTCACTAAAAACAGGTGTCAGTCTTGGTTTCAGTACAAAGTAATCTGCAGCTCACGTGTATTTTTTTTTAAATAGCTTGAATCCGAGTTTGAATATCCTAACTCTGCCACTTTAAAATATTTTTACGCATGAATATTGGGAAAAAACACACTGGTCTCTCTCAAAGGACACGTTAGCTAGCCTATTTTAACGATACTGGTCACCAGACGATGTCCCATACTGTATTTACACAGAATTGTATTACATGTATTGTGAAAAGAGAACTATCTATATGTTTTTTATACGCTTAAATGTGGTGCAAACAGGAGACTCGTTTCTGGAAGTTTTCAAAGAAGCGTAATCGTAGCCTATATATATTATATCTTTTTTTGACATCGTCTTGGAACTGGATAGCGAACACGAATTCAGAAACGGTCAAGGGCAAGTTTTAAATATTTAAACGGATTTAAATCTAAACATGTTAAATATAAATATAAGTGTTTCCTTTTCACAGGGAAACGGGATGGGATACCCCGCAACAGAACTAGCAGAGAAAAATGTTGTTGCCGATAGATAATCAAATAAGCTGTGCTGAGAAATATAGGCGTAAGGCAGAGGAAGAGAAATCTTAACTTTTAAGTTTCTACTGCGGTTCTTCCATTTTGTGCGATGGGGCCAGATATATTATGGCCGTATATCAGGAGGTAGGACAGGTGAACATAATTATCCCCGAACATCTGACACGTTACCCATGGGCGCTCCATCCCGAAGCGGCGCGCCCGCCTCTCGCAGTCTGACAGTCTGCTCCTAATGGTATTTATATGCGTCTTTGCCGCCAAGAATTAAAGCGCAGTTTTTGAAATAGAAGCTTGTTAACTAGCAATTCTCTGAAACTCCGAATTACAAAAAAAAACTATACACATGATAATTGAATTACTTAAGAACAACACAGATTAGAATGTGATGCCGTTATTATGATTGTACAAGTAGCCTAGCAGATACAACTAAATTCAGCCTTTGCCTATTCCATCTATCTGACCTTTCAGATACATATTATTATGGGGTTTTCATTTTGTTTTGGATCAAATTGTTTCACAAGCAATACATTTCAAATCAGCCATTTTAATATTTATTGCATTTTAAGCCAATGGACATATGAAAACAAATTAAATCAGAAAAGAAAAAAAAATCCTTACGTCCAACTTTTAACTGCTAACCTGGTCAAGGTTACAGGGTGCGGGCAGGCGCTTATCCCAGGCACGCCTGGACTAAAGGCTGGGGACACAGTATATTTGGTTGTAAAACCAAAACGCGAAACCAGCCTAAGAGCTGACAAGTCTAAGAGCTACCCCAGAGATTTTTACCATCCAAGTTAATTTCTTGATTTCCATATGGCTGCCAACCTGTAGGCTACATAAGCTGATGTATAGTATCCAGGAGCAGAAAGCAGTAATACAATTAAAGGTAACATGATCTTTTCCGTTTTCCCAAAAGTTACTTCCCAAACCTCTGCTCAGGGGCATCCCAGCCATTCCTGGCATGTATCATATCTGTTAAATTTGACCACCAGCTCACTTCATTAATTAACTTAATCTATCAATGAACTTCATGAGACGTTGATTAGCGGTCAGCAAATATATGGGTATGTTGCATAGCAATTGGAAGGACTGGGGTGACTTGAGGAACAGTTTTGAAATGTACTTAGCATAACTGCATGGTTTTGAATGCAGCTAGAATGAATGCACACAGCTAGACAATGAAGATTTCCTATTAACAGAGTGGAGTTGGTATTTGAACCTCTAACTGCTGAGGTCCAAAGCAGTAGTGATAGTTGTTGTGAAGCTGTCTCACCCCCTTTATACACACACTAACTCATATTGCTGCAAATGAACACAAGGTCGAGAGGTTACATTAGCGTATGGCTAAGTATTAAAGTGGGTTAGGTGCCTGATCTCAGTGATTTTGAATATGGTGGGACTGTTGTTGTCAGGAGGGTGGATCTTTTCATGCACTACAGTGTGCATACTGTTCACTACAGTGGTGTATATTTGCTCAGAATAAAAGACACAATTTATTATTAGAATATTAATTAAGAATAACACAAAAACAGGAAAAAGGGGGAATTTGTTCTGTTCTCCAAAAAGTTACTGATATCTTGCTGGATGGCTAGAAGAACCAAGCTTCAGGTCCCAAACATCTCCTCAGGGGCACCTCAGCCATTCCATGTGTTTGTTACATTTTACTACTGGCTTACTTATTTAAGTAATTTAATTCGTTTTAAAATGTCAATGCAATATTGATTAGCTATACAAGGTATGCTAGTGGTCAAGGCGAAAAAGGGTGTATTGGTTGGTTGTTGAAAAATAGTTGAAAGACAACGATAGTGGTGATTTTAGGAGAGGCTTTGAAATGGTTAAACTGACATGCTTATATAGACATAATATCGTAGTTTTACACCATCATTTTGTTTGACTGTTTAAGACTTTTACACTGTACTGCAGAGTGACAATCCGTAAGAGAAAGCACTTTGTTAATGAGTGAGGTCAGAGCAGAATGGACAGACGTGTTAAAGCTGAGAGGATGGTAACAGCTCTATACAACAGTGGTGTGCAAAATGGCTGCTGTAGGTGCACTAATGCATACTGTCTACATATATATTCAGATTCATAAAGCTTCAGTTTCAGTCTCAGTTATACTACAATGTGCCATAGCCATAGGTGCTATAAATAAACTTATATGATGTACTCTTGAAGGTTCTGATTGTTTCTTTGTGATGGAGTTAGTAGATTTCTATTATTAACTAAATGCTAATTGAGAATCACTTCAAAGTAAAGCCCTTACTTCCTTTATACATAGTGCATATAACCATGCCGGGGAGGGTGGGATGACAGAAACGATGGGCATAATTAGTGTTATAGAAGTATAAGACCTACTGTAAATTACAGAAAATTAATGATGAAAACTGGACCATTGGGAGCCTAGCCTGGATTGAGAACTGGGCCTGTGGAAGGGTCCCTCGCTAGGAGGCTAACCTGGCCTGCACAACTCCAGCTGCTGTGCCTGGCAGCCGAGACGAGCCACAGAATGGGGCTCCAGGCCCCGCCCTCCTGACAGTGTCAACTAATCACAGGCTTAATTAAAAATGAATACCCACGCCCGTCCAATCATCTCAAAGACCATCGTATTAAAACGATGTGTCTTTTTCTATCAGCATAATGTTTGTCATGTAGTTTTCTTAGGAGGCTAGTGCATACCTCTGATATTAGAACATCTAATAATATTGGTTTTGTGCTCCTTTCTATATTTGTAATGTTTCTTTTTTCACATCTTGCATCCTGCATTTCGTTATCAGTAATCGGTCACTTGCTCCTTATATATACGTGCCCACAATCCCTCTTTCTCCCTGCTTATCTCTGCTTCATGCTGACAGACAGCCCACAAGCCAGTGTGTTTGTGTGCGGGGAGGGGGGGGGGGTGGTGGAGTACAACTAGTCACCACTGAGATTGTATCGCTTCCACGGAAGGTACCCAATTTCGCTTCTCTCAGAACAACTTTGACGTCAGTGAGAAGTGCTTTGAATTGCGCACTTGATCATTGCCAAGAAACAAGGAAGTTGCCTGTGTGGTACATGGATGTTGGGTAGTTTTGAGAAGAAGGTTCTGTAGTTTCTGAGTTCTTCATGTTTATCCAAAGTTAGAAATATTGACTAAGAGGTTTGTCTAAATGTATAAGACTGAATAAAGTTCCAAGTCTTATTTATAAAGCACATTTAAAATGACCAGTCAGCCAAAGTGCTGCGCAATAAAATTGTGAGTCACATACTTAGAAGATAACAAGATACAAATACATTGAACATAAACATGTGTATAATGTCCCAGTGAAAACACCCACACAGTGCCAAGAGCGACGAACTCGTGGGATCAAGTTAGGTTAAATAAAATGAGGTTAGAATAGAAAAGAATAAAAAAAGAATAAAATGAGATTGTAATACAAAATAGAAAATTAAAACAGGAGACAAATAATAATTATTCAATACTTAATTGGACAATAAAAAGGTTCTCAAGCTGACTTAAAAGCTAAGGAATGAGTTTTAAGATGAGATTTAAAAGATGACAACGTGGGGGCCTGCCTTAGAGGCGGAGTTCATTCAAAAGCTTGGGGGCGATGACTGTGAATGCCCAGTTACCTCTTTGCTTTAATCTAGATTTTGGAACAGGTTGAACAAAGTGGTCTGCTGATCTCAGAGTTCTGCGTGTGTGATAAGGTTGGGTACCTGCTTAAAGTGCAATACAATAAGCTAAAAGTTAGAAATATAAATTTTATTCAAAGCATACACGTACTCTATAGAACATGAGATGGATTTATTGTAATACGAAAAATTCACTTTGGACAGGAAAGCACACTAATTGTGGTTATGTAATGACCATGAGAATCCCAGTGTGATTCCCTGTCATAGTTATTGATTCAGGCCAAACCAGCTGATTCCAGTAGAATGCTTTACAAGTTCTCTTGGTTATAGTATCCAATATAATCACTTAACAGTTTTGAGAATGGCGCCATCCTTCAAGGTAATCCCTCGTGTGACTGATTCCGGGCTGGTCTGGAAAATTGAGGGTCACGTGATGTTTGTAAGAGGAGGCCATGACGATCTCCCATCTGTCCACAGTGGAACCCTCAGAGGTGTGAAAATTTAACGGCACTTGACGTCACCATATTTGGACGCAAAGCTTCTTTCCACTCAGAGCTTTAAGAAAGCAGTTCATCGTGAGATAAATTGTTTTTAGGGCACAGTCTCATAGAAGGTTCAGCACAACACTTTCAAGGAGAAGACAGAAGTAAATATTCGCAAATACTTCCTTTTGATGTTAGAGAAGACTTCAGCTGGGGATATTTTGGCATCTCTGTATTATATTAAATTAATGGCATTTGATTTTGATGGCATGAACCTGTCTGACTGTCTGCAACCCTGTATGATATGAAATTTCTGTTACAGGCTTTCATCATGGAGAAATAAACCATGATGCAATTAGACAAATTATGCTATGAAATATCTGTTTCCACGTAGTGCATAATATTTTATTCTCTCATACATGTGCGCACACAAAGGAATAGCCATTTCTGCATTTTTCAAAAATAAATTTTGTTTTATTCATTTTCATTTGTTAATTGCTGGGGCAGGTTATCCTTCTGTTAAAATAATAACTGTAATGCCTTTAGCTGATATTAAGCATATTACCTGTCCCTGAAGATGGCTCTTGGAGATCTGTGTCCCTGCCAAGACATTGCTCACAATTAATGTAAAGATACTGGGAAGTAGAAATGGGCAGTATTTCAATTAAATGTATTTAAAAAACACATTTCATTACTTTTAAGTATTTTGTATTTTGCTGGATGGAAAAAAATCAAATGTAATTTGTAACAAAATACTTTAAGAGATCATTTATTTGTATTTAAAATACTTAACAAAATATGTCATTTTATTTGTTTATTTTCTGTCATTTTAAGAACCTTCAACACCTGGCTTACAGACTTTTAAATATAGCCTGTAATCGTCTTTGGGTAGATGCAAATAAATCATGTAACACATCCTGTTTGACCCAGCTTGTTCACTGTGAGCTCGTTATAAGTTTTCCCATGACCAGCAATCCAAAGAAAGAAGCTGCTTTGGTGTTTGATGCAAATTGCTTTAAGGTATAATACGTAGTAAAATATAATATTGTATATTGCTCCCTGAATGTCATTTTAGGACTGAAAAATAGAGCAATTAGCAAACAGCAGTGCTTTGCTCTTGAACTTGTGAATTAACTTGCTAAACTGTTAGTAGTATTGCTATTAATTTCAACAGGCATGCTCAGGCAGTGGCATCTTGTGCTTCATCATATAAGGCTTCACTGACTGCATTAGAGGTAAATCAGGCTAGCTGCTTTCGTTCCTAAGAACAAAATAATTTCTATCAGCAAAATGTAAATGTTTTTATAGCCACTGAACCGGAGTAAAAAGGGAGGAACCTACTGGGGAACTTGACATTGAATATTACATGCATTGCAGACACTTTATCTAAAAAAATGAAATATGAAAAAGTTTATTCTTTGAGTTTGCACATGATTGGCACCGTACTGCAAAACAAAGTGGGAAATTCATGCATTATAATAATTAATTTAAGAAAGCATTGGTGTTCCTCCTTGCATGTGCACAGCCATCACCACTAATTCTGTGGGAGACACTGGGTATAAAATAAGGGTGCAATGGGCTGAAATCGCAACCAAAACCGCGATAGGAGATTGTGAGCATTTATATCGACGTTCCAGCCGCCAGATGCCACCCAACCCCATCCCGCTGCCGCAGATGCAGTCTGGTGAGCTTGCATTACGTTACCA
This sequence comes from Petrocephalus sullivani, assembly GCA_026780845.1. Classification (NCBI taxonomy): domain Eukaryota; kingdom Metazoa; phylum Chordata; class Actinopteri; order Osteoglossiformes; family Mormyridae; genus Petrocephalus; species Petrocephalus sullivani. The sequence continues at coordinate 10,265,107 of JAODKM010000108.1, read as the reverse complement.
ATGTTATAAAAAGTCATTTTTCATTTCACAATTAATGCTATACCACATCACAAAATTATTATTGTGTTTAAGGTTAGAGAAACATCATGCCTGTAGCTTCTGGGACAGGCCCTGGACCCCCTGCGACCCGGAAGGATAAGCGGTTTCAGAACCTGGATGATGGATTGAGGTTAGGGAAAGCTGCATATTTCGTAAATACTAGGTATCACTAGGGGTGTAATGGTACACGTATTCGTCATGTACTGTTATTATTTTGGAAGTTTTTTTGTATTTTCAAATGGCAAATTACTTGTATTTTAATTAAATACATTTTCTCACATCAGTATTTTGTATTTTATTTTGTTAATTTTGATGAGTATTTGTAATTTGTAAGAATTTGCAGCAAAATACTTTTAGATTTATTTGTGCCCATCTGTGCAGGGAAAGTATGATGCACAGGGCCACTGTAGACCACTTTCTTATGGCACAAGTACTTTTTAAAGGTTTCACAGTTATGGTGTTTGCAGTGGGCATGGTGATAATTTGCTACTGGGGCATAAAAGAACACTTAAAAGACATTTTTGTGGGAGATATTGATGACTCCTTAATTCCTCCACCACTTTGGCCTGGTCCAGCATCCATCTTCCTTGTGCGCGTCAAGATAAGAGGAATTGATGGAGTATTGCTTGTAGTACATCGGTTCATTCTTTGGCACCGCCCACTGTGTGTGGTATTTCCTTTTCTGATCGCCAGTGCATCACAAACACAAAGCACATACAACTCCAAACCTGAGTTCCTGCTGCAATTTCACCGCACAAAGACCACGGTAATTGGATGGAGCTCTCCAAGACGAAATCTAATCTGTCTCTGCGATATCTCCCTGCTATCTTAGATCTTGCCTATTATTTTTGTAGCTTTTCTAAAGGCTTTAAAACGATAAGAGTGGCAGTTCTATTTGTTTCCCACATTAGTCCAAAAATATTTTCATGATTTTTCATGCGTACACACAGACAGGACAATTCTATAATTCATAAGTGTAAAACATTTAAGGTACATCAAGCTTTCCCAGTAAAATTCAGATCCATATCAAGAAAGATTCATTGTTCAATATTGATTAAAAGCAAACTAAAGAAAAGGATACAATAACAGTGTAGGCAAGAAAAACATTAAATAGAAGCTATGACACAAAGTATTACAATCCGTATCAAATTGTATCAACATACAATACAGATATTGAGTCATATTTGCTGTTCTTATTCCATAGAGTAGTGATTGATAACTTTTTCATGAAAAAGTTGCCCCTATCCTGGGATGGCCACTTGGGGCTTTTTTAGAGCAGAAACTCCAGGAACCACAAATGAGGATGCTTCAAAGCAACCTGTCGTCTGTCTTTTAAAGTGCCCCGCTTCTGATTTCTCAAAAAGAAGTGTTATTTTGTAGAAGCAGCCGATAGTGTTACACAGGAGAGCCTCTTCCTCTGCTCTAGGCAAAGCTTTACCCAGGGGGCTCCCCCTTCAAAGACAAGTGATGATCTTTGCACTTCCTCCACAACGCAGCCAATTCCGAGGCCCCAGAGAGCCGCTTACTCTGCCTATAGTTAGAGCTGGCCCTGGTGTTGCATTCATTTTTTGTTTTTATTTTTTTCGCTCTTGTATTAACTCATGTTGCACTTTCAGAGAGCAGCCAGCGACATGAGTAACTGCATCGCCACCAGACCAAAACTTAGAAACTAACTGTACTTGTGCGTGAGTTTTAAAGAGAACAGCAAATTGCAGTCAGATGTGATTTGTGTACGAAGCAGAAATAATGGGAGTCGGATAATGGGAATCGTCATCGCAGCAATCTGCTTATGTAATACAAACAAACAGCACTGAAGTCGCATGAGCAAATGAGAAGTAGAAGGCCGTCTGCTGTTTGGTCCTCATTAGGTTCTTTGTTGGACCTTGTAGCCAGAAAATTGAACTGAGCAAAATAAAAAAACATCATCTGACAGTTTAATTTAAATGTTATTTTCTAAATGGCTATTCAGTTTAATCAGCCATTACAGGAATTCAGCCAAAAAACGCAGAATTACTGTCATATATTTATATCAAATATGCTGCAGTTTCCATGATCCTGAACGTTTAACAATGTCCCCAATGAAGTCTACATTATAAGAAAAAAATCTATTTATCTTTAAGATTGTTTTTTTAAACCAACTAGTCATGAGATTGTACCTGTATATCCAAATATCTAATTTGAAAACATAGCATTGCATAACACATTGCATGCATGAACGGAGGACTTATCATACATATATCCAGATAGATGACATCAAGGGCACACTAAGGGGAAGTACAAAAAAAAGTAAAACGTGTTTAGCGTGATTAGAATATGCCTGTAGAGAGAGCCTACTGCTCTGGGCTTCGTTTTCCATCTGTCACTATCTGTTTGTATATCTGTAGACGTTAGAAAATGACGTCAGAGCCGACATGTCAAGTTAGTTCAATGACACTTTTAAAGAGACATCCCAACCAGTCTTCATTTTTATTATTTTTTAAATGTTCCTATTTTATGTTATTGTTATTGCGATATTATGCTGTTCCAAATCTGTCCAACTTTGCAGTAATCACATAAAATTAATCACATCATCTGGGACGGGGCAGCATGATTGTTAAGTGTTGGATGTGTTACTGAAAATCGTTAATCTGTGTAATAATTATAATATTTACCATAATCATAATCCAAGCAGTTCCATGTTGAGCATAATTGTCATAGTCCTCAAAATAGACAATAACCAGATCGGTGGTAATTTGGCAATTTTCTATAATATCACCATAGAAACGGATGAATAGTCTGTATAAAAAATTAATTATTGCAAAAGAAGTAATGCCATTGTATGGGAAAACCATTATCAAGTGACCATATTTAATTCCAAATCACTCTAAACTTATCCTAAAATATTTTAAGATCATAACCTCTAAAGCAAATAAATTTAGGTTTGCCTATATTATCAGGTGTGCTTTGTGTTATGTTATTTTTTGGCAAATTATTTCTAACAAAAAAGCTCTGCCTGGATAACATGATTTTTGCACTTCTTTAATGCAGTTTCCCTGACAAAGACCCAGTGATTATTCAAACACTGAAACCGGTAAGTAGAATAAGAGCTTCAAGACGACCAAAACCAAAGTAACAGAAGGTTTAACTGAGCTTGTCTTATAATGGTCAGTATTACCATGGCAAGAACGAAATAGGCCTATGGCACGTTACGCCAGCCAACAGCTTCCGTGGTTAAAGTTTTCAAAATCATTTAACATTATGTTTTAGTTTTCTAAAATACACTTACCTGCCCTGTTTTTTCTTTACGGCTAACCTTTAAAAATGGTATATGCCCAAATTAATTACCCCTTGTAATCTGATTATCTTAAAATAAATTAAATAAATAGCCTCATTAAATATATTTCTCATGATTTGGAAAATGAGAAACAACAGTGCATTTTCTATTTTACCCTTTTGCTCTCTGAGTGTTTATGCCAGTTTTTAAAAGTTGTCAAAATATGATATCACAATGAGTTTATTGCTCAATGTTATACTAAACAGAGTTTTATTTTGACTTTGCTGAGCAATACATGTCAACTAATTAGTTTAGGGAACATGCCATTGGAAAGCCTGACTATACAGAAAGTGGACAGAACATTCTGTTCTGTGTCTATACTCATATGACCTCGCAAAAAGAAGAACATCATTTGTGAACTAGAACTCGGCAGTTAAAAGGCTAGAGAAAATATAAAAAATCAAGGTTACACGGTTATGCACTGGATGTTGCCTTAGCCAAATGCCTATGTATAGAAATCACGCACTCACAGTCACAGACAAAATAGTTTATTGGAACAAAAAACAGCATTACAGCAATAATCTAGACATACGTTATGATTAGCATTCAGTTAGGTGCTGGGTTACAAACATCTGGTTTAGGTCTATCAGTATGATGTAATTGTTAGGGACATGCAATCATTTTCGGTTATATGAATTCCAAATATGCTTTAAAACATTGCTGAACATAGCAGCACTAAGACACCCTGTCATATATGGGTGTGTTTGTATCCTATGCTAGCATTTTCATTATTCTTTAACAGTTATGTCATCCTTTATTTATAAATGAATGAAAAAGCCTCTTCTGTTTCTTGATTGTACATAAATGTCCCAACATTACGGACTAATTACTTAAATGGTGAGTGTTTGGTCATTATGTGCTACGGGCACATCTCCCTGGTTTAGTGTCATTTTTTTTTTTAAAGAACGAAAAACAGGATGTAAGGTAACAATTTCACAGTGGTGCAGCAAGTAAATCGAAAATACAGTATGCACCTTTGTAATCAATGTTTGCAATGAACATAAAAACCATTCAATCCAGAAAGATGAAAATTAGCTACTTTTGCATATAAATTCCATTTATAACCAGCAATTATAGGTGTGCTGAAGTACATGTTTATTCTACATTCCACATGGCTACATTGATGTAACATCACTTTACCGCACATATACCATCATGCTGGACTATCAGCGGACGTCACTACACTGCATGAGTTCACTCTCTATTTCCCTTTCTTTTTCTGCTGCTCTTGAAAGAAATCGTTGCAGGCCACCGTCAGGGCGGCCACCAGCACCACAAATTCATTGAAGTCCACCTCATTGTCTTGATTGGAGTCAAGGTCACTCATGATTTTCTCCACAAGCATGGGGTCCTTCTGAGACTGAGAAGGGGAATCACATTAGTGAGCAGGACGGAATATCACCAGTACTTTTAAGTGAGAGCAAGGGTATAGGAGAGTTTAGTATTGGGGGGGACTCCGTAATTTAAATACAGAGGCCTACTTATTACTGATTAAGGCCTACTTATTACGGGGGGGGGGTGAATGAAGCCCAATTAAGTCCTGGGGGCATATCCCGTCAGTCCCTATGCCCCTGAGCATGAGTGACACGTAACATGTGGTCTGACAGTCATGGCATTGAAAGCCACATCTGTTCATTCATTACACTTTCACTCCCGAATGCTGTGCTGCCATGTTGGTGGACTATAATGAGAAAGGCCGGGCTTTCTGTTTAATTTAATGTAGTTTAAATTGACTTGCTCAGCTCTGTCCTCCCAATATCTTCTTCTCCGAGGGGGGCTCAGAGAAGCACAAGGCGACGTGTGCATGGCTCATCAGTGACTCACCCCCATAGCTAGTCATGCCCAACTCACCCCCTATGAATCACCCACAACATATTGTTGCGAAAGCAAACTGTGCACCTACATGAGTGCCCATCTGATGCCTGTGGTCAACGATGCATGGACATGACGCTATCAGACGAGCTGATCATCTACATTAATCTTACTTTTTCCTCCTCATTTGCAGCGAGACGTTACCAAGCAACAATGTAACAACCTGAACTACAATGATGCTGGATTCATTTACGTTCCCTTTGAACGTGTCTATAATTAAATATAATATCACTCTGCGCGTATTACACAGTCTGATGGATATAATTACTGGAGGGGATGGGGTTTACTACATAGTTACAGTACAAAATATTCCACACAGGGAGCTGCAAATAAGTTAGAGCTCCAGGCAACAGGAACGTTGGGGAAAAAATGATATCACAGGGGCCTATATTTAGAAGGCACTATAGCGCGAAGCTAATTTGCCCACCGATAGCTATGTGGCGGCAGTTCCCTCATCTGGAGCATCGGATAAACACGGTGAGCTTATCTGGCCCCTCACACCACATTCATTTCCCAGCCCTCCGCTATCTCACTATCTGGAGAAGACTTGTTCGTACTTCCGCCACTGGAAGCGAATGGGATCATCATTCATGCCCCCCCCCCCCCCGTTCCTACGCTCTCACCACACTCTTAGCTAGGCTGAAGAGCTCGATATCGCTTGAAAAAGTCCCATATCTATTAGACATGCACAATTCACCAAATATATTGCGTCGGATTCTCACAAATGAACGCTGGATTCTTATAATGCAGCTATATAAGTGCCCACATACTGTCATTGCCTACTTTCCGTTTCCGTTAAATGGGATCCGAGGTCCAGAGGGAGCAAAATTTTATAGATTTACATTTTACTTCTAAACACCAGAGAGAAAAATAAAACAAAGAAGCTCAATACAGCTGTCTAACTAAGGGAATGCCTGTACCTGTATCGCCCTGAATATCACGCCGGTATGTACGCTATTCATGTTCACCGGCGTGTCGCACGTACATAATGCTAAGATGCACTTTCATCTGAATTCAGAGCTTACCCGCCTTCAAATAGGCAGTTCATTACCATGACAATACACCACTTTAAGCAAAACAGTCACAATTACCAAGCTATTTTGCTCATTGCTTTAAAAACTGGATCAAAAAGATCTGAATCCCTGCTGAGATGCTACCTTTGTATCTCTTGCCAGTCATCTGTGACAATTAAGTTTGCAAAAAGCTATGACAAACAATCCTGTCATCCATATATATTGCAGTAATTGATCATAATTTCGCATTTTGCCAAATGGATGCAATATGGAAAACGTTTCCCTTGTTTTATTTATTTAAGCAATCTATTCTGGATGTTATGAGTCTCATCTTAAAAATGTATTTGTAGCATAAAAATAATTCAGTTTTACAGTGATTCAGGTTTACTTACTAATTCCATCTGTTAAAGAATTGTACTTGATAATCACTATCTCTTTTATGATTTGGATGCTGTGCTTTTTATAATATACGTTATTTTTAGTTAATTGTTTAAAAATATATCCAGACTAATTTCGTGGATTTATTACTGTAAACAGATTGATTACTAAATTAAATATGTTCATTTATCTAGACAGGGAATCCCATTACATTTTCTGAAAAATTTGACCTTCTTACTCATGAATAGATTTTGAACTTATATCGTGTGATTGCAGGGCCTTACCGTCAAAAAGTCAGTGAGCTCACTGGTTAGCAGCTGCTTCAGCTCACCCTTGTTCAGCTTGTATTTGTCCCCCTCGTTGCCGGAATAATTGTAAAAGACGGTAATAAGCGCATCCATTGCGCTCTCCAGCTGGGTTGGCATGGTGATCGGGGTTCAAGAGCGCGGGCAACCTGCAGAGTAAAGGTGTGGAAGAATAGTTACATTTGCTGAAATCTCATTGAGGAGTAATTAGCATTAGCCACTGGGGCACACGATTAAAACACTGGGACTTTTTCTGGTTCTAAAACAACAAAACCAAGAAAACAGCACATTTGCTTCAAATTCAAGCAGCACGTATGCACACGAAGAGGAGAGGGATACGAGTGAGACGTCGACAGGAGAGCAGGGCCGGGAAGCAGCATGTCACCTGGAAGAAGGCTGTTGGACCGGAGAGGAACAGTAACAGTACTCAGGTGAGAGTCCGGGAAGGTCTGGGCTGAGTAAGGACGCGGCGCTGCACGTTTGTGGGGGGCACCTTGGGAATGAAAACAGCCACCTCCATCCCTTCCCACTAATTAATTTCACCGGTAAAAGGCCGGTGGCAACAGTCTCCAACCATACTGTTTTAACAAGGCACGCTAATGAGTGCAAGAAAAACAAAGTGTGCACCTCTGTACACCAGGGACTTCCCATCTTTTAATTTTAGCCTTCTATCTTTAGTATAACAGGAAATAATCCATATGTATAATTACAGGTCAGAACTGAAATCTCTAGATTAGAAAAATACATTATGCCAGTTAAAATTTGCAGAAAGAGGTAGATCTTTTCATATACATCCATGGATATTTCATAATTATTAGCATTTCAAATTATGCTTGTAGTACTATGGAACAGTATTTATATTTGTATTCTTCTACTATTTATAGATCTATCCATCTTGCATAACAATTTATCCAATACAGAGTTAATGTGTATTTGCGCAATAATTTAAGTACATATTGGATACATCTTTCCATCTTCTCAGCACTTGGTGTGCTGGAGCTAGCCCCCAGGAACAGAGGCACACACTGATGGAGGAATGTCAGTCCATCACAAGGGGCATACGCAGGCAGGTACACACGACAGAGCACCCTAGGAGACCCACACAGCAGGGGAGAATGCAATAGCTACATGCAGACTGAGATGCAAGGCCCAAACCCAGAAGGAATGCAATTTTCTCATATTTAAGGAATGCACAGATTTGTTATAATGGCAAAATTAAATTGTTGAGAGATGTACTATTTTGCAATTTTGAAACTATTTTAACATTTGCATTATTATTCCACTAAACACGATTCAGCCATCACATAGCTTGGGCTCGCTCACTGTTATTTCCAAATATCGTGGTAATGCGCGGCCAGACATGTCACATGACTGCCTTAAGGAAAAACGCAACTCCTCTGTCACACAAAGACCAACTGAAGTGATGTCAGTGCGTGGGGCATCGTCTTACCGCAACGCTGGCAGATTCAAGGTAGGCCTTAAACCATTATGCTGATTTCACAAGACTCGCCTGACAGGAGCCTTCAGAAATTCCGGGGGTAGATGGGATGGGAGGTTGAGAGGGAGCAGACTCCAGTAGATGGAGCAAACTGCAGCATCTCCAGTGTGATGCCTGCACACTATTCATTTGAGCACCTCATCATCAGCCTCAGTACAGTGCACACTCACTGGCACACATCACTCTCAATAATAAGCACCTTTCCGCTGCATGCGGACATCTCTGTGGGAATGACACTTCATTCTCTGACCTGAATATGGCCAGCCGGCGGGGGGTGGGGGGGGGTGGAAGGCGAGGAGTAGGGAGGAATCAGCTCTGAATGGGAATGGGATTGCTCTCCTTAGCTACACCCACATACTTCACCTTAGAGGAAGCTAGTGTTCCATCCATCTGCCCCCCCCCCCCCCCCCCCCCCCCCCCCCCCACCCCCCCCCCCCCCCCCCCCCCCCCCCTCCTCCCTCCAAACACACAAAAA
>JAODKM010000108.1:10240321-10256165 GCA_026780845.1 Petrocephalus sullivani | reverse complement strand
AGCCCTCAGAGGGGAGACCTCCATATGTGCATCTATTTTTTTCAATGTAACAGGAGCCAGTCTCCCTAACGGCGGGAAGACACCTACCCCCCTGCCCCCCCCCCCCCACACACACACACGCAAAAAACACCCCCACTTCCTAAATCATTTTCCTTTCACCAGAATGATGAAATGTTACCCCAGGGATTACTGGAAAAGGCACTTTCAGGCCCTTAGTAGATAACAGAAATATCTTGCTTTTCTGTTGTTTTATTGTGTTTATTGTGTCATTGTTTATATATATAGTATTTAGTTATTGACATATATTTATGAACCCATAATGAAAAATTTATGGACCCTCAAGAAAAAGGATAATGGCATTTCTGAAAAATAATTTGTATCTGGTTATATTTTCTAAGCTTTACTATGTTAATCTTGTATTATAAATTAAAATGTTAACATAGACTCAACATACATTAAGTAGATATAATCATACAAATTCCTATGGGGGGCAGCACGGTGGACACCTCTGGGACCAGGGTTCGAGTCTCCATGGTTACATGTGTGTGGAGTTTGCATGTTCTCCCTGTGTTGTTGTGAGGTTTCCTCCGGGTACCCTGGTTTCCCCCCTCAGCCCAAAAACATGCTGTGATTATTTGGAGTTACCAAATTTCCCGTAGTTGTGCAGGTGTGAGTAAATTGTGTATGAGTGTGCCCTGTGATGGGTTGGAGTCCCATCCTAAGTTGTTCCCTGCCTTGCGCGTGGGATAGGCTCTGGACCCTCCACGACCCTGAGTAGGACAGGCAGGTACAAAAAATGGATGAATGGATGGACATGTTTCTATTTCACACACATTAGTTTACAGAATGTGACGGTGTGCTGAAAAGGATACTCAGTCCTTCTCTCATTAACATATTTAATGGCCATTTTTATCATCACTCTTTGCTTTGGAATTGAGCTATGGACTTATTTTTTCCCATAGGTGATGTAACATATATAAAAACTTTCTTTGGCGGTGCAAAGAATGTGCCTAAATATTTGCTAGAGACCTGTTCTACTATCTGCCTTTAAAGGAGAACCATAAAAAGACTCCCACGGTGGGAGGGATGAGAATGATCTCATCTGCTTTCTATTGGCTAATTTATTGATTCCAGTCTATATTCACCTAATGGCATTGGCTGATGGTGAATGCCAGCTGATCTTATTCTTCAGTTATCTTGTTTATTGACGATGTTTTTTTAAGTTTGCTTTCGTCCTTGTATGTCCTGTGTTTATGAATGATAACCAGTTATTCGCTATATCGTGTCAGGAAGCCCTCCGCACACCCCCGACCGGAACCTCCGATGCCAAAATAAACGCGGAAACGGTAGTACTTACGATTGATACCTGCCGGGTATATTAGTTCTTATTCCCTACAAAAGCATAAACGTCAGGGGCGCAGGTTTGGTAGGGACCAAATCATCATACACCCAGACCACAGCATTGGAAGGGACATGTCCCTATACCGTCTATACCCACATCTACGCCCTTGATAAAAAGTACAGGCTAAAAAAAGCACGCTCCGGACAAAAAAGCAAAAAGGACCCACACGTGCAGTGAATGTAATGACTGCACAAACATACCCGAGCATGCAGATCTGAAATAGATACGGATATTCACTTTCAGCTGCAAATTATCTGACTGCGACAGGCATGTGCTCTTTGGATAAACGAACATTAACTGTTATCTATTTAATCATATCTTATAGCATCTCCAAGATTGATCAGTATACCCAATTCCTTACTCATTGCTTCTGGCGCTCAACTTTCTTGTTTTTCTTTATCTTGTACCTTCACGTACTCTGATCGTTTTTGGTAATGTTTGTCTGCCACCTACCGTCTGTTCCTGTATGATAAAATACAACCGGGCGCCACACTAAACGGCAAACGATTGCTTTAAAAAAAAAAAATCTTTAAAAAAACAATCAGTCGGGGTGCCAAGTTAATTTTGGCATGTAAAAATCAACTTCGCACGGAGAAGATTGTTTAAAATCTTAACTGAAAATACTTTCATTTTGATTGCTATAACTGAAGATAAATGATTCCTTTTAAGCAACAACTAGATCACAATCACCAGAAGACACGCGCATACCAGTTAATTCGTGGCATGAAACGGAAAGCGCATTTTCCTTATAATTAAACGTCGTGTATCAGCTAGGGGTGTTAAGCGTCACTGTAGTTTTTCATGTGGACGTATTTTGTATTAAGATGAAATGTATTTTACAGTATACAGATACAAAACGACAGTGACGCTTAAGTCCCCTGATACACAACGTTTAATGATATGCTTTCCTGGATAATCTAGACTACTTGTAGACATTGCAAATGCATGTTTGTCACTGCGTGTTTGCATGTCATCCCTGATACGAACGTATGCCAAGTACACAAAAAGCACATGCAATTGATGTTGGTATGTCTATTATTATGCTGTATTATATATAAATGGACTTCAAACTTCTGCACGAGAGGCGTTCGATACAAATTCCGATTGTGTCGAAGCGTTATACCCCGCTCACTCGCCAAGTCAGCAGCAGCTGATCGTGCCGGACACAAGCAAGTTAAAGCGCAATTATTATGATTATGATTATTATTATTACCCCCTGGAACGCCAGCCGATTCATAAAACGTTAACTAGACGGCTGGATGCGGGTAGCCTAAATAAGCAGCATCGCGGAGACATCGACTGAATTACTGCACGGTTTCCTATACGAAAAGGGTCAGATGTGTTCGTCTTCATTTGTCCGTCAACAGTGGAACGTATGTATGGTAAAAGATATGCATGTATGGTGAAAAAAAAAAAAAGAAATTGTCAGAAGAATCAGCCCTGAACTGCAAGGAGCAGTTGAAGTTGAATGAATGAATCTGTTGCAATGAATTTAAGCAATGAGGTCCCTTCCCCTGCTTTCGGTGATGGACAAGTCAAAACTGCCATTTCATAACTTTTCCAAGAGGAAGTGGTATGAGGGTAAAAAAGGGAGTAAAGCAGCTCAAAATTGAGAAACCTTTGCAGCTGAGCATCACCCCCGAGGACCTGACCAGCAGTAACCTGTCTTCAGCATCGCATATTTACAGTAGGGAAGATCAACTGCAGCAAATGCAGCCTGTGGAATACAGGGTGGGTGAAATGACTGGGAGGATCGTCACCATGTTGCCAGAAAAGTCACCGCTCCAGTTCATTTGGGATTATCTGAGGACAAACCACAAGGAAACGCTACGTTCACCTCTCTTTCCCATCCTGATCTCTGTGTCCACATATTTCATTGTATGTCTTTTCTACACGACCCTGGATGGACTTTCCATGTTGGTTCCAGCTTTGAATCGCTACAGAATACACCCAGACCAGCCTGTTAAGCTCAGTGGGGTCCTGAAGGCAGTGATGCTCACCCTATACAACCATCTAGTCTTCGTCTTCCCAGCATCAGTTGCCCAGTGGTACTGGAGGCCACCGCTGCCCTTGGAAGAAGAGGCGCCCACCGCACTGGAGTTCACCCTCGGCATTCTGGGATGCATCCTCTTGTTTGACTTCCAGTACTATCTCTGGCACTTGGCCCACCACAGATCACAGTGGCTGTACGTTACATTCCATGCGATCCATCACGAATACTCTAAGCCCTTCTGTTGGGTCACCCAATACATGTCAGCTTGGGAACTGGCCAGCGTAGGATTCTGGACCACAGTCGACCCGGTTCTTCTTCACTGCCACCACCTTACCAGTACTGCGTTCATGGTCTTCAACATCTGGATCTCTGTGGATGACCACAGCGGCTATGACTTCCCTTGGTCGCTGCACAACCTGATCCCATTTGGCCTGTGGGGTGGCTCTGTGAAACACGATGCTCACCATCGCTCTCCCACCACTCACTTTCAGCCCTTTTTCTCCCACTGGGATTGGCTTGCTGGTACAAATTCGGGGAGCTTCAAGTCATCCACCAGCACAAGAAAAAGGCAAAGAGACTCTTAACCAAAGGATGTCTGCAGGCAATAATTAAAAGCCACCATCTGCAGATTTTGAGCTCAATTGCTTAGCCATATACTTCAGCCTGTTGTAATGTAAGTAGTAAGAAGATATTATTAATTATTTTCCTTTATTATCTCACCTTAATTCTGCCTATCAATGACGTCTTTTAAAAGGGACAATTTTAACTTTTTGCATGTTTAATTTAAATTTTTGTTTTGTTGCATTTTGTTTTTCATTTGCCCTTTATTCCATGTTAAATACACCATTTTAGCATGTATATTAGATATGTTAGTTTTATATGAAAATCACAAGGCAGATTGCATGCCCGGAGTGCCGAACCCTGGGCATGCAAATAAATAGTTTGATGACTCACCGATTTTTTTATGCCTCTGTTATAAACACAAACAAGCTCCAGTTCTAAAACTCCTTTTTAAAATGACCCGGTAATCATCTGGATTCGTCCTCATCAGAGAACAGTTTCTAGAGAATGAAATCAATAGAGGGACGTACACTGCAGTGAGTCAGTGACTGATATCAGCTGTGTCCGAAAGCTGTGCATTGTACAAAATGAAAACAGTTTCTAAAAAAAAAAACATCTTACAGAAACAGGCAGAGGTCATTTGGCAGACTCCTTGACCACAAAATAAACTTTCTTATTTTGCTATTTTTTTTTAATTCGCGGCATGTCCAACATGTCAATAAAATGATAATGGTACATTCCAGTACAATACAACCTTTCAACTCCATGGCAAACGTCTGACAGTGACTTTATGATTTATTACGTCTGACCCATTAGCACATGAATACAGCTGGTGACAATGGGGAGGGTGAGAATTGCAGCAAAGGAAATCCATAGAGCACGCTGGGCACATTTAATGTGCTCACTCCACGAGAAATGTGTCTGACAGTTCGCTGTTCTGACTCTTGGGCAGCCACTTGACGAGGAAACTTCCAGAGATCAGCGACTGAGATGTGCCGCACGAACCTCACGTCTACTGATTTTACACCAATCAGAATTAAATACTACCATAAATAACTTACCGTCGTCTAATAAAGGCATCTAACCTTGGAGTTGGATTTACAGGTAAACTTAGCAGATTGATTGCAAATCTACAGGTTACCAGTTAATCCAGGAAATCGGCATTAGCTGTCTATGTTAGGAGATAACTGAGCAGCATGAGCCAGCGGGTGGTAGAGGAATGGTGTTGGTAGAGGCTGGGGGTGACATATGCTGTTATCATGTTATCATGGCAAGTTTAACCAGCCCTTTGTCCACAGACTCCTCAGTCATTTCATGAAATGCAACTGGGACGGACCATATTGACGCCCAGTACACCCTGCACACCCTTCCCAGAACATCTAGCCTGGAGCAACTTTAGGCATTGACTCTGTGCCATTCTAGGAAGCACTGCTGGGGATATTTTCTGCCTATTGTTATACAGTACTTAGTCAGCACTATTATTTGAATTGACTCGCAATATTAGTCATTTATTCAGTTAGTTCATTTATTAGTCATTATTATAATGGAGAAATTCAGGTTCAGTACTAAAGTATACAATGGCTGAGCCATGTCCTTAACCAAACTGGGGTGGCCACCTACCCTAGGGATATGGAGAACTGCTGAGTGGATTTAGAGATGATTATGGATTGTAAGGAGGTCTGGAGCCTGTGTTTGGTACGCCTCCATCTCATTTTGCAGTGGTAGTTTGCAGTAGTTTGCCTTATTTTCTTGTGCTCGACATCTCAATCGGCCGCATCCCTATTTTATGCTTGGGGGTTCATGCTATAATATTTTTCCTGTCTTACTGCCCTTGATGCAGCCCTCAGCCTAAAGCTATATATATATATGTATATATACAGATACATATTAAATGTGCTCTATTAGTTTTCTGGTCCAGATAGCTACCTCTATGAACCAAGTCCTTTCTTCTTACCAAACGATCTTCCATCCCAGGCTGCACTGGGCTTGAGCCTTTCTGTGATGCATATTAGAACCACCAGGTTGCTTTGCTGTTACCAACACATCAGCAGCAGTTCTGGAGCCATCACTGAAAAGATCAATCAATGTAATTGGTGAATGAGCACAAGTGATGTTATTCCAATATGAAGAATGACTTCCTATGCAGAAAGGCTGCACAATTTTGAAATTTGTTATGAAACCTCCTAACTGCTACTATTGCAAATTGTTGAGTGACTGGTAACCAACCAAATTTCCTGTCGCCATTTCAAAATCTGATGTAGACTAGCAAATACAGCCTGCAGGATCTTTAGAATGAGTATGTGACTAAACATTCTATCAGTGCTTGGTGCAAGGAGACTTCCCAGAAGTTGTATTTATTAGGCTTTTGGAGAAGGTTGTAATATCAAGTTGTCTTGGGTGGGGTAGACTTGTTAGTATGTACTTGTAAAGAGGGAACAGCAGGTAACTGCCAGCACACATACTTTAGTAACATCTTCATTATGAGCCCAGTGCAGCTAAATAATGTCAGCTTCTGCTATTTCTAAATGTCCTTTCCCATGTTCCTGGACCCTGTGGGCAGGGGACACTCGGGGTTGTCAGGTCACTGTAAGGTGCATCCGTACGATGCATGGGTGCATACAGCCAGCCTAAATGCATAGAAGGAAGCCTGAGTAGCTGCTGCAAATGCGTACAGTACGTGAAGCACGTGCAATGGCCGCATGAAGAGGAGGCAGAAGTCAGACCACCAGCCCTGGGGGTGCGAGGCACCAGTGCCAGCCATACATGATCACAATTATAATCATGATATTAGCATTTCCTGGAGGCTGTGTAGAAGAACTCTGTAACATACGTCTTAAATGGCTTCAATGTTTCAGGGTTTTTTCCATTACATATGAAAAATAAACATCCACAAGCACTGTGGTTGCCACAATATTCACAAAATGGCCTTAACTTTTGCATAATTTTTCCTTTTTGTTGTTTTATTTATGAGTGATAATTTACTACCTTGACAAAAAATTCTGGAGAAAAACATTTTCTGTTCCCCCTCCTCACTCTAGACAGTATTAATATTAGAAAATATACGTATTGATTATTTTAATCACAGCAAATATACATCATTGTTCACAGCCATTGTTCTGATTATTCTAATTGCCTTTTTGTGTATTGATTCATTCGTTTGCAATATTTAAATGAAGAATTATTCCACTGTTTGCATAAGTTATTTCTCAGACTACATTTAAAGATGACTTTAAAGATGACTTAAATATGAGATATTCAGTTTATTAAATATAGAGAGTAAAAGGTGCATGTCACTTTGTATTAATCAGATTTCTATAATAAATTGATAATTGAACGATGATGGCAGAGAAGTGTTTACTACAACAGCTCCCTTACTGGATTTTATATTTTGCCATTAGTAAAAATCTGCTGAATTAAAAAAAGTTATATTAAATAATATCTAACTGGTATTCTTTATGAAACTGAATATATTGGACACCTGGTAAAGTCAGTTTTAGTCAGGTGTACAGTGATTGTGTGGAGTTAACCAAAACATCAATGTTTTCAGTGCTATTCCTGCTTGAAAATAAATGTATGTAATGAATAACTATTCATAATTATCATGGGGATGAGAGTTTAAAAGGAAGTTCTGTGTCTGCTGCAGACATCGATGGATCAGCCCACAAAGGCTATAACAGAAATCATTTTTCAGAAAGCAGACAGCATCTCAGAACTATCTGTCTAGCTAAGAGCAGTTCAAACTAGTCCTCTCTGTTCTTCACCACGGCTATCACTTTAAATTCAAGTCATTGGGCTACAGCCGCCCTAAGAAAGGGACTTTGCATGGCACACTGCACCCAATACATCATCTCACAGTGACCGAAATGCAAGCTTTTTTAATTCTTCCTATTGATCATGCAGAAAGTTAATAAGTGATGGCATTTCCTAAACTGCAGGAACACTCATATTTAGGTCAAAATCGGCTGGTGGTGGGACAGGGTCGCTCCTGCTGGCTGAAGCCCCCGCGTTGATACAAAAGGCACACAGAGAAAGCTCTCATTTCCTTTTAAAAAGGAGGTGGTGCTTAGAAGTACATAAATAGAAATCTCTGGCCCAGTCTGGTACGTGGAACTTTGAAACAAGTTTGCCTTTAAAACAAATAAGAAAGTAACCCACTTCTACTTTTTGCTTTCTTCGCTTTTCTGCAGCACTCGCAGACCTTTTAAAATGACTGTTGTAAGCCTGAGGAACAGGTACTATGGGACCTTTAGTGTGGCCAATATGACGTTCGGACTTCCTGAATCCTCTATGCTGCAGCCCCTATGGGACTACCTCCACAGTAACTATGAGAGCACGCTGAGGTCACCTCTCTTCCCAGTCCTCCTGTCTGTGTCCACTTACCTCCTCCTGGTGGCGCTATTCACAGTCCTGGATGTCCTGGCGCCACACTGGCCCAGCATCAATAGATATAAGATCCACCCGGAAAAGCCTGTCACCTGGACGAATATTTGGAGGACTCTGGGCCTCACCACCTATAACCACCTCATCTACATCTTCCCAGCAGCGGTGGGGCAGTGGCTCTGGCGGCCTCCCATCCCCTTACCCAAAGAAGCTCCAACTCTCACTGAGTTTCTGCTGGGCATCCTGGGATGTACCATCCTGTTCGACTTCCAGTACTACCTGTGGCACCTCCTGCATCACAAGATCGGCTGGCTGTACCGGACCTTCCACGCCATCCATCACCAGTACAACGAGCCCTTCAGCCTGGTCACCCAGTACCTTTCCGCCTGGGAGCTCTTCAGTGTCGGCTTCTGGACTACAGTGGACCCCCTACTGCTTCAGTGCCATTGCCTGACTACTTGGGGCTTCATGCTCTTCAACATCTGGATCTCTACCGACGACCACTGTGGCTATGACTTCCCGTGGTCCTTGCATAACCTGGTGCCCTTCGGACTTTGGGGGGGCTCCGTCAAACATGAAGCCCACCATCAGAAGCCCAACACCAACTATGCACCGTTCTTCTCCCACTGGGACTGGCTAGCAGGAACGGGATCGACTCTCTCCCAGTCAGCCGCCATGAGGAAGAGGGAGGGCAAAGGAGTCTGACTCTCATTGACTCTCGCGTTTGCTAAAAATATGTAAGATTAGTACTAACTTTCAAATGCAATATAGAGGGAGACAGCAATCAAAGGGCGTATTCCTATGTCAAAGGAAACATTTTATAATTGTATTCTATTATCAGTCCAACGGGTTTCTGAATGTATTTTTATTGCCTAATGTAATTTGCCATTTGTAGGTTGATGAATAATATTTATATATTGTTTTGACCTACTGACATTAGGTATAATGCATTTACAAAAAATAAAAAAGATTTCTCAAATCAAAGGGCATGGTATCAGAGTAATTACATAGCATTGGCCAACAACATGTAAACAGTCATAAAGAAAATAACCGCATGACTTACAGACAGTTTCAAAGTTTAGCTGGTGTCTGTATTTTGTCTATGTCCTTTTTTGTTGTTTATAATTTATCACTAATACCACTTTTTTGGTATTTGGATATTTTATATTCGGTTTCCTTGTGGTTGTTTGTCAAAAATTAGAGGAGGGGGGACACGCATGTGACAAAGTAAAACATGCATCGCCGCATATTAATATTTTGATTGCCATGTTCAGTTTCCACAAACTCAGGACATCAGCTTTTCTTCTGCATTCTTGGCAGCAAAAACGATTCTGATTAACAATTAACAAAGTCAAAGGAAGAAACGTTTTGTCAACACAAGACACAGGAACCGACACAGCGAGAATTATAGTGCTGTTATGTAAGATTTTAAAAAAATAGTCAGATTTGATGAATAGACTGAGACTGACCGCTGAGCCTAGTGAATGTTTCTGCTTGTGTCTTGATCCCTAAGGCTCCACAAAAGAGTTGCCAAAAAATATGTGCGCTCCAATATAATTCATGGCAACAATATTAATTAATCATTGCTCTTTCATACACCATCACTGGTTGAACTGACCAAACGAGACGGGAATTTTCCAGGCTTTCCCACCACAAAAACACCTTTGTAATCCGTGGATGGGAGGAAACAAAAACAGGAATTCCAGCGAAGATCCAGTGCTTTTCAAGGAAATCTTGGCGACGCATCAAGAAAACAAAGTATACAAAATCAGAAAAAACGCTGCTTTTTTCCTTCGGATCCCTCTGCTAAAGGCGGTAATTTTGCGATGAGTGCCTGAGACTCTTCGGAAGACGAAACATACGTTCCCTCCCGTTTTACAAATAAACGGCTTTCTTTCGTTTTTATCCGTGCAAAAGATGACGTCTTTCACGAAATATATGGAGACGTGCTGTAAGAGACACGGCGCCCCAAAATATATTCTCCGCAAAAAGATAACAGAATCCGCTGTGCTATTATACAGGAAGGATTTGTATAAACTATTTTATTATTCTATTTTGCGGAAGTGTGTATTTAATTATGTTCTATTGTGGTATGGCATTAATGTCTAAAAAATTTAAATGTCTTATATGACGAGTCTCTGAAAACCATGCAATGATTTTTATTATGGACTGACCTATACTGAAATTTAAAGTATAAGTAATGAGTATTGGTATCGTCTATGCATGAAACAGGCTGAGAGCAGGCGTAAACAGCCTGTTGAAATATCATTAAAAATCGTTCAAAAACACGTCATTTATATACGTGAGCTATTGGAAAGAAATCCAAATCTTAACATTAAATAATATTTTGAAGACGCTCTGACATTTTTTCCGATGTCCTGTAGATGGCGCTCTAAAATATGAAATGTTTTCAGTTTCATGTATTAAATGCACCAGCAGAAAAAAAACAAACGCTGACTTTGTATTACTTTTTGTTACCCTTTTGATTTCAAAATGTATTATAATAACTGATACACATATAGCTATATAACGCTGTTTATTTTTCTATATATTGCTTATTAAGTTGACATATGTAGAAATGGCGTATGTGAAACAGTGATGTGCCAGTTAACTTGCCGAAGTGTGACAGTCCCACGTCACAATCCGGTAATGCAGGTAAAACAGTATTAAAAAGGTCTTACTGCAATCCGCCAATTTTCTGACCACTTACCCAGGACAGTGGGATCGGGGGGTTGGGGGGGGGGGGGGTCCATTACAGGGCACACACAACATCACACACACCAGACACCAGATCGCCTACCTGGAAGTGTATCTTTGGACTGTGGGAGGGAACCACTGTACGCAGAAGAAACGCATGGTCGTTGCTTTTATTTTTAAGCACATCATAACTTACATTCAGTGCCTGACTTTGAACATTTGCAGTGGAATAATAAATACATCTATTATGGTTTGGCTTTGTTATGCTCCTTCTTCATTATAACACTGGAACAAACAGCACTACATGAGACCTTTCTTCCTTAAACAATTGTAGCGTTGATTGCCCACCACTATTAAGGGCATCAAAGTTTTCTGTGAATAGCGGTATGAGTCTGGGTTTGTGTTATGTTGGACGTTTGTTGACAATAAGTCATCACCTTCTGCCTACAGATGCACCAGTTAATGAAACCCAGTTGATCTCGAACTGAATCTTTCTGAGGACAGAGGTTGCTTGGTTAATATAAGCTCTCAAGAATCTTGCGACCTGCTACTAAACTAAACAGACGTCTGGCTGACAGATTGCAGTTTAGTTTGCTGAGGTCTTTTGTATATGTATTGCCACGGGGTAAGGAGAATCAGGATACAGTAGGTGCAGACAAGAGCCCTCAAAAGGGCAAAGCTTATTGAAGAAGACACTTTACCAAAAGGGGGGCTGCGTTGAGATGACTGTCCATTCTAGGTAGTCATCTTCCAGGGGCCCCAGCAGGTAGGTGGCAGTGGTCCCTTCAGAGTGTATCTCCACCCTTACCCAGTCTTGTGCAAAGCATGAAATCATGCAGTTAATGATCACATAAGACATCAGAGTGGGGGGAAATGTGATCTAAGTCACCTTGACCATAGCATGGTTGTTGTTGTTCAATGGGGAGGATTGAGAATTTCAGAGACTGCCGATCTACAGGAGTCTTACATGGAGAAATCTCTAGATGGAATGACGCAAAAAAATCATCCAGTAAGCTAGCTCTGTGGCCAAAAATGCAAATAGAGCTCAGAGGAAAATGGCTAGGCTGGTTCGAGCAGAAAAGAAGGCTACAGTAACTCAGATAACTGTTCCTTACAAGAGTGGTAAGCAGTAAAGTGCCCCTGCATATACGGCACTGATTACTACCTGAGTGTCGTTGCTGACCATTTTGTAATGGGTACTTCCAGCAGGATGATGTGTCATGTCACAAAGCATGTCAAACCTGTCCCATGAACATGACTGTGAGCTTACTGATCTTCACATGTTGGGTGGCACGGTGGTGCCGTGGTTAACACTGATGCATCACCCCTCTGCGACCAGTGTTCAGGGCTACATATGTGTGGAGTTTGCATGTTCTCCGCGTGTTGACCGTTGTGGGGTTTCCTCTGTGCTTCTTCTCACAGTCCAAACACGTACTGAAGTGAAATGGCCTCATCTAATTGCCTGTAGGTGTGAATGGTGTGTGATTGTGCCTTGTGATGGGTCGGCACTCCATACTGGGTTGATTCCTGACTTGTGCCCCTGACCTCTGGGATAGACCCGCCCCCCTTTGGCCCTAAATGGGGCAAGTAGTTACAGAAAGCGAATGAATGGGTCTCCTTGATGTCTCTATTTGGGAATTATGTAGCAGATTTCAATTTGGGCACACTTGAGCAGGTGGTTGCTACATTCAATTGGCTTATACTGGTTTACTGCCTCAAATGTCCCTTGTATATTTTCTGAGGCTCATATTTGAAGGATGAATTCTAAATTCTCTAGGCCCCATACCAGGGATGTCCCATCTGCTAAGGGCCGGTGCATATGCAAGTTTTTAGTTTTTAGGTCAGCTGTTCAAACAAAGGTGTGAGAACTCTTGAGCCAATCAATCCTATAACTAATAATATAATTAGGGAGTTGCAGCAAAAACTTGCCTACCCAACAGCCATTTCTGGATAAGATTGGCCACCCCTGCCTTAAATCATTTCTCAAACAGATATGTCTCTTCATAAGAAAATTCTGGTTTGCTGCATTTTTCAGGCATCTTTTTGGTCAGGTAATTGGTACAAATTTAAGTAAAGTATTAGACAAAAGTAAAGACTTAGGCCAAATAAAATGTCTATGAATCGCAGGGCACTACAGGTCAGATGTTTCACGAGCCTGGGGCACTCTGGGCTAGAGCCCTGCATGATTTCCTACAAACCCGAATGATTTGTTTAACTAAGATGTATTAACTACCATACTCTTAGTTTGAAAACCCTTAAGCCTCTAGGCGAAGCTCTGGACATCTTAAAACCTTAGCAATAGCCCTGTTACAGGTCTATATGTAAATACTTAGTGGTGTTGTGGTGGTATTACCCCTGACTCATTTGTTGCAATCTTCAGCTGAGTATATACAGTCCAGAGCGTGGTGGGATGCCTTTAAGATTCAAGCACCATTGTGTTGTGCACCACTTCTTGTGGCTCTGAATTTTGGACTGCCTCCTAAATTAGAAGTGGATGCCCGTGGTACAGGAGCTGGAGCTGTGTCAGTCCAGGACGAGCGCTGGGGGGCTGCTGAGTATCATAGCTTTTGGTCCAGCGCCATTTTGATGTCTCTTTCGATTGTCATCCATCCACTAATCTTTTGGTCTTCCTTTCTTGCGTAATAATATTAATGTGTAATGCACACCAGGGTGTGATGTTATGAGCATTAAATTTCACCACCAGCTCACCTAATTAATTAAGTTAATTAGTTAATAACTCAGTGTGGTATTGAATACCCTAACATGCCCATTGTAGGTGCTTTCCACAGTGGACAGTGTTCAGCACAAATACTTTGACTGGTCTGTGGCTATACAGCCCTGTATGTCACAAGCTGTGGTGTACAGGGATCATGTTGCTCACGTCACAATACACCTATTTTCCAGCAACTGCAGAGGAACAGGCAGCAGCACTGACTTCATCACTGTTAATCATGTGAACTCATCACAATTATAACAATATGCTTGAGCAGAGTACACTGTAATGGGCAGCAAGAATGGCGAAGGCTCGTTCCTAGCAGAAGAGGCACACCGTACAGACTGGACGAGGTTAGATATTTGTGAATCGGGGTGAATCCGCCTCTCATGACTCAAATGTCTTCTTATTTCGTTTAGGTGTGCCACATAGTCATGGAGTATGCTGCATCATATTACCACCAAACTCGGCACACCAGTGGATGACATGCCCCTGCCTGAGGGCCATGTGCCTGATTGAGTTCACCCCATGCACTAGCTGAGAAAAAAACCCAGCAGTTTTAGGTGTGCATCATACAGAGGACGTAGCTCTGCAGAGAGATGCATGTTCTAGCAGTCATTAGGCAATGAGTTATTTGTGGAGGATGACGCCATTTCTTTGAGGTTGATCATGCACAGACATGAGATCATGGTTCTTTGGCTGTCATCTCAAAGCCGATCCACTTATTTCTCACCTATGTCCTACTATGCCTCTGACAGGCCACTGGTGAAGTTACCGAACACCTGAATGTGATCATAATGAAACGCTAGTTCCTGAGTCAATGCAGACAAAATGCCATTAAAATAAATAGAGAAAAATTCTAACTAACTCAAATGAAGGTCCCACACATAGGACACCTGCTAACCACAGATGGACTAAAAATAGACCCAGAAAAAGTAAGTGCCGTTAAAGAGATGTGATGCCAACAGATATGAAGGCAGTTCAGAAACTATTGGGTATGATAATTTACCTAGCTAAGTTCTGCCCTTATCTCTATGACCATTGCGAGGTGTTGAGGAAATGAACAGCTCAGTTCAATCTGAAATAGAAGCCGTTGATATGGAGGAACACTTACTAATCTTGGAAGAAAGACTTCACGCGATACCCTACACAACAAAAGAGGACAAGACTTCAGATTGTCATTGAAACAATGTGCCAGGGATGGCCAACTGACGGGACTAACACACCTGGCAAAATGCCATACTTCATATTCTAAGAAGAGCTGAGTTATGATGATGATGATGATGATGATGATGATGATGATGATGAACATATAAAAACATTACAACATAAAAAATTGTGACTTGCAACAGGGAGGGAAATGGGGAGGTGGAGGTAGCCCAGCATAGACAAATAGCCATCCGGTCCTGTGCAGCCACGAGGGCGCTGCTCAAGAGAGGGAATATTGTGCAGAGGAGAATACATTGTTCTTCCTGATACAATCAGAAGAGAGATTACTCACCATCTACACTCTGCACATTGGGGTATGGAAGGGTGTCTACAAAAGGGTTCGGGAACACATAGATTAGTAAGGCATAAATAACCATAGATTGACGTGACAAAGTGCAAAATCTGTAGAACAGTAATAAACAACAGAAAGAAACATTACAACCTCATAAAACGCCAAACCGACCATAGGCACAGATCTATTGGGCACAGATCAATTTTTTATTTGATAGCAACAATTATCTTATCACTGCAGACAACTATAATTTTTTTTTGGAAATAGACTATTTGCTAAATACAAAGTCTACAACTGTAATAAACAAACTGAAAGCCCATTTTGTTCAGAAAGGTTTCCCTGACATGGTCATTTTGGATACTGAGCCACAGTACTCATCAGCAAAGTTTCAGAGACTGTGGGGATTTCAGCACAAGACATCAAAACCTAAAGTCGTAGAGGCACAACAGCAGCTGGAGCACAGACGTTACTGACAGTGTGCCTGCTGGAGCACAGACGTTACTGACAGTGTCCCTGCTGAAGCACAGATGTTACTGACAGTGTCCCTGCTGGAGCACAGATGTTACTGACAGTGTGCCTGCTGGAGCACAGATGTTA
>JAODKM010000108.1:10219788-10235226 GCA_026780845.1 Petrocephalus sullivani | reverse complement strand
TCATCAGCATCATATGATCATAATATTCACATCTTGCAAGAGATAAAAGCTGCCTGCATATAAAAACAATACATATTAAAAAAAAAAAAAACAGACCGGCCCACATTTAAAAAATGTTCCGGCCCTTCTGGCATTTGCCAGAATTGCCAGATGGCCAATCCGCCCCTGGCTGGGGATATGCTTCAGGACCTCAGTGACCCTGCACTGGAAGAGGGATACCAGACAAAAAAGTGTAAGTTCTTACAGAAAACAGTACTGGTAGTCAGCAGGAAAGTCATTATGCAAATGTAGGTAAAAGACCACATGCACACACATGCATGTAAGGTTATGCTTCGGAGTGATCCTTCTCTGCCCATCTTGCAGTTTTTGGGGTTTAAAGACACACCAGCCCCTGTATCATATCAGACTGCATGAGAATACTGTAAAGCAACAGGAGGGAAAATGAAACATAATCCCCCATGATTGCCATCTTTTGCTGTTTATTGGAAAATTGATGCTGCTTATACTTGTGGGAGTATATAAGTCACATTATACAAAGTTTACTATGTTAGAAAATGTTTTACAATAGACTGTATTGACTTAGAAATTCTAAAATCTGTATTTTCAACAAAATGTAAAACTTTAGAAATGTCTGCAAATCACTCTCAGTTAATAATTGTATATATAAATGTAATTACACATATGTATATTGCTATTGCTAGTTGAATTAGTAATGAATAATTAAACTCTAGTTTCCAGAAAAAAATGCATCGTTCATATTATTGGGTTTTATGTTTTAAACATAATATAAATATATTGAACAGGTTTAAAAGCAAAGTTAAGAAGATACAATGTTCATCCACCCAGTTTGGTTAGAGGAAAAAAAATCATTTGTACTGGATTACCCGTGACCCATCCAGGGCTGTTCCCTGCCTTGTGGCTCCGGACCCCCCAAGACCCTGAATAGGACAAGCGGATGCAGGAAATGGTTGGATGGATTACCCTTTTTCTCACTCTGTTTACATCTCCCCATACATGTCCCTACTGATATTGTACTGAATGGCCCCTACCAACATATTTAGCGATCTCCAGCATCTTTCAGGTTAAGACACTCAGAGTGTCAGAATTGAAGGCTCTCATGTGCATGACAATCTGTACTGGATGGATCATGTGTTTGGCCACCTGTCCTCCATAGTCACTTGCCCTTTCCAGGGTTGCAGGGGAAGGGGGGTCTTGAGCCTATGGACTCAAGGTAAGGAATAACCTAGGATGGGGCTGCAAGCCACCACAAGGCACACTCACACACCATACATAGAGACACAAGAAAAGTATGTAAAAGCCCCTACGTGTTTTTTTTCCAAATTATTTATTATTAAATCTTTAGCCTATTTTCTTTAATTATTGCACATTTTAATATTTTTGTTACTTTTTTTAAATTGATCTTGAAACCTATTTTTTGAGCTTCCTCTTAATGTAGTTATTTTGATAGGGGTGCAATTCTGATGTTGAAACAAAACCTACTGCCTTGTACAAGATAGATGAACGAAAGTAACTCTTTACATGTGCTACAGAAACATATATCCGCCTTCTAAGCACTAATCCTGGTCAGGGCCATGGGGAGACACTAGAGCCTATCTCAGGTAGCAGAAAGTTGGGGTAGACCCTGGACAGGATTCCAGTCCATTGCAGGCCCCTTACACAAACTCTAGGGACAATTTAGGGACACCTAATAGCCAAACTGGATGTCTTTGGACCACGGGATGAATGCAAAGTATGCAGAGTAAACATGCAAATTTCCACACACACAAAGTGGAAGGGAATTTAAACCACAAACCCAGAGGTTGTTATCGAAAGTCATAATAACACAGTTATAATAAATGTAGGTCCCAAATGAAACACATAGTTACACAGTTGTACTCCTGTTGAAGGAAAATCTATTTAAAAATTAAAATGGCAACGTACATTGGCAATACGTAGCTCATAAAACAGGCTAACATAAAACAAAATGATTCACATCAAGCAACACAAATTCAGAGTAAAAATTCTGTGTATGTTAAATTTCTTTTTTTTATAAAAAAAATTCTGTTACTCCACTGTTCAATCACTACTCTGTGTTTGACTATTATCAGGACTATAGACGTTATTCTTCTTGGAATATTTCATAGAGTTGAAAGACACTTTCAGTCTTTCTACTTGTCTGTGGCTCCTGCACAACAGTGTGTACTTCACGTTATCCCTGAAGTCCTCGGAAACATAGTAGTAAATGAAAGGATCGAGGCAGCTGTTTAAGCTGGCTAAGCAGAGGAGAGTGATGTACAACTTGTAACCGTTGTCTCCGACGCCATATTTGAGAAGCGTATAGTGGATGATCAGTATTATGTTGCTGGGTACAAAGCACACCAGGAAGGTCACCATCACAATGAGAATCAAGATCAAGGCCTTCCTGCGCTTCCTGCCCATGTCCGAGTCGTACATGGAGTCGCCGAGCTTCCTGAGCAAACAGATGTAGGCCAGGATGATAACCAAAGATGGGAGTAGGAACATCAACCCAAACATGAGAATGAAGTAGATGTATGGGTACTTGATGTCAGGAAGGGGGTTCTGAATGTCATGGATGACATTTATATCGTGGCACGTGGTGATTCCAAGATTTTGGAGGCTGGCGGTTTGGTCGTAGAGGTACAAAGGTGTTGTGCTAAAGCAAACTACAATCCATATAGCCAAAGAAACAACACAAGCGACATAATTGTCCCCCTTCTTCTGAGACAGAGGGTAGGCAACAGCCCAGTATCGCTGCACACTAAGGCAAGCAATGAATACTATTGAGCAGTACATGTTCCCATAGAAGAAACCCACCAGCACTTTGCAGAGGCCCTCTCCATAGACCCAGTTATTCCCTTTTAAATGGTAGGAAATTTTTAGGGGGATCCAGATGACAAACAGCAGGTCAGACAGAGCCAGGTTGGCCATGTAGATAGCAGCAGGGTGCTTCTTCTTAGTTCTGAAAACAAACACCCAAATTGCCATTGCATTGGTTGGCAAGCCCACTGCAAACACAATTATGTAGACAACTGGAAGGAAGATTGTAGTCAAACCGCTATTAAGTGTTTCTGCTGTAACACTGCCAATTTCTACTCTGCCTTCATTATCCGGATTTGCAAATGCAATAAACCCACGTGTCTTTGCTTTCTGCAAATCTGGAAAAAACAAATGCCATGGTTAATTATAGGCAGTGGAAGGCATAAGCCCTAAACTTTTAACTCTTTCTCTCTCTCTCTCTCGCTCTCTCACACACACACACACACACATATACATAAATCACCTATAAATGAAAGCCTCAAAGATAAAATACAATTACATAAACAACCAAAGGCATTAATAAATATACAAATGAACAAATATAATAAAATAATAACAACAATAATAATAATAAATAATACCAGGGACAAATAGTAATTGAATGAACTAATAATTAGTAATGTTAATTAAATAGCAACTTAATTAACTTATAATTGCTATGCGGTAACAGCTGTCGATCGGATGAGGTCAAATTAATTATCTTTTCACGTCCATCTTACAGCCCGCCGTAGCAGGGCGGGCAAAGTCGAATAGCTAGGCGTCTATATGCGACACACAAAAAAATGCGTCCGATTCCCTATTAGTATCACGTTGGCGACCACTGCTTTACAGTTAGGTTAATGCTGTAATAATTTTTTGTCTCTGTTTTTGTTTGTGAGTGCTTTATTTTTTCTAGTGGATAAACAAAGAGGCAAGCATGCAAATGTAAATATATGTGAACATATTATTTTATTCGCAATTCAAATTTATTTTCACCTTACATATATGAATCCGCATGGTGGGTGCTTTTACACTATTTGTAACATTTCGAAATGATTTGCACCGCTGACTGTACGAAATGTAGCCTGCACGCAACTCGGTCTACTAACTAAAGCAAGTCCCATGTATAAATACTGGACCTTAGAAAACTATACAATATATAAGTGGGGTGTTTCAGAATTAGATGCCATACCTGTCTGTGCGTTGGCTATGAAGATGCAAGTAAGATAAGTCAACAGCTGAATGGTTGGTGCTGGAGACATTTTCAGAACTTTGTTCTGCATTGCCTTCCGCAGTTCTGCGAGGGATACAGCTCACAGTAAGCTTTTGTTTTCCCGTCCGACCCGATACCTGTATTGCAATTTTGGGACACACCTTGTGAAACAGCACGATGTGTCATCGGCTCAGATGCAGAGCTGAATATAGTTAATTAAGTTTCGATCGCCTATCTGACTAAGTCGTCGGATCAGAAGGTAAGCCTACCGTGATGAACACAGCGACATAGAAACGTAATTTAGTACACCTTGGCGTTACACGGGAAAGTACCGGCAGCTGGTACTGTCTGCTGGCTGAGATGATGTTCTGCTGCGATTCAGTTCCCCGGAAGACTATATAGCGCGTCACGGTTTTTGTATAGATGATTTGGTATATATTTTAAAACGAATAAAATGTAGCATAGCATTGTGAAAAAAGGCCTATAAATAAGAAGAAGGGCTATCCTTAGTGGTATCCAAACAAATATACAGCAAGAAAACCAGAGTAACAATTTGTACCTTTGCTTGTAGCTGGGGCTGTACCCTCAATTAGCTGGTAAATGTACCTTTTAGGGTACAGAAATGGACAATGAGGAACATTCGTGTTGTCTGTACGTTGGGGATATGCCTCAGAGTCAATTTCTGTACCTTAAATTAAAAGGTACATTTAACTACACTTAGCCCTACCCTTTGTACCCTGATGTATCATAATCAGAAATAAAAGCAGATTCACTTTTAAAGTATTTTTATTTTAAAAGAAATAATTTAAATTCAATGCAATGTAAAATTCAACTAAATGCCATTAAAAATGCATTAACAATTTTGTGACAGTAAAATGCCAAACTTGTATGTGTTTAAACTGTTAAACTTTTTTTAGCATACAGAAAATGCAGTGGTCAGTATATTTTTTTACTTCACTGTAACTTGTTCCCATGTCCTGACTGTGCTTCCGCTTCATCTGGAATTATGACAGTTAATAATGTGACACATTTGAAATGTAACGCTGCATGCAAGTAATAAATATAAAAATTGAAAACTATGCATCTAATTGTAATTTTTCAGCCACTTTTGCTAGCCGTCTTTTCTGATTTGGGTCGCTTTTGCTGCGTTTGCTTTTGATACAGATTCTTTTAATTCCAGTTGTGCTTGACATTACTATTTATTTCATTTATTTTATAGTTTAGTTGTACTGATTAATTTATTACTATTTCTTCTATAGTTTAGTTATACTGATTAATTGTAATATGACATTTTCTTTATACTCCTTGCTTCTTATTTTTAATTTGTCGCATATGTTTGTTGCGGTGTATTTTTTTTTGTATATGTAAAGCACTTTGGTACAGCAAGAGTTTGTCTGTAAATGTGATATATAAATAAACTTGAACCATGAAGTCATCATATTGCTCCAATAAATGGTCCGGCTCAGATTGAGTGGAAAAAAACTTTTTTTCTGTCATTTTGTTGAAGCCAATGAGATCATGGTTTCTAGACTCGATACATATAGGCTTTTCAAGCGGCACAATCATCTGGGATGATGGGATCCAGCTAAGCTAATTCGTTCCTGAAGTGTGTTCAGGGAACAGACTTAACCGGATGATTTTCACCGCCATTAACTGATCCAAGAAGAGGCTTCTGATCCTGGATGATTTAAGCGACGTACGGAGAACACCCCCCAGAACTGGGGAAAACTACAAAAGAAACAGGCCACACACAAAAAAAAAACCTAGGAGGCAGGACTGGGGAAAATAAACAGTGCAAACAATTCGCACACAATACCACAACAGACTACAATCAAATGACCGTGTACTAGTGAAATAGACAAAGTCAAGCACTTAAATACAAAGAAACAGTGGGGAAACAAGGAACAGGCACAAATCAATTAACCAATCAAAGGGGAGCACAGGAACAAGCAACAGGTGAAACAAGTCACAAACTCACATACCTAGGGAAAACTATATACAATAAAACCAGAAAACACCAGCCAATACACTGGGATAATAAATGGAACAAGGTAACGAAAAATACAAGGAGGGTAAACCTACAACTAACAAACTCAAAAGGGAAAACAGAACACAAGGGAACAAAAATACGTAAATACAGAATAACAAATGAGACTGGCCAGCCTTGAACCCATGACACAAAGAGTGACTGGGCCACACACTGGGCAACTGAGCTATGCAGCAGTGGGGAGAGTGGGGGCAGCACATTCGAGGTATGTAACAAGGAGGTCAGGATGGCCAGTAACACTTGCTGGCCAACAAGGGTGGAAACACAAAGGGAATCATAGGATGGGTACTGACCGAGACAGGGTACCATCAAGAACTAACTCGTAGGAAAATGAATACTAGAGCACATCAAGGGGAAACATAGGTAAGGAAGCCATAAAGGACAGGAGCAGCACACAAGCACAGAAACACAGGAAGCAAAACACACAGAAGTACAACAGGGAAAGTGCCAGGTCAGGGCGGGGAGCATGCGCTGGCACAGCGTGTTGCTGCACCCACCCCCCGATGAAACATCTCGGGATCCCAGGGTAGTTGGAGTAACTGGAGCTCCCTCATAGTACAACTGATTGTTCGTCACAAAGTCAAACTGGCGGTACCCAAGGATTCTCCGAAGAGACACAGTACTAAAGGTGTCCAGTCTTCGTCTCAGGTCACTGGATAGCATCCATGTCTCGCAGCCATAGAGCAAAACAGGGAGCACCAGGACTCAAGACCTGGAAAGATACTGTGAGTGACATACACCCCTCTCCAGCGACCTCATGACCCCCCCATGCTCCCCCAATCCATCTACTGACTTCATAGGAAGAGTCATCAGAAACATGAATGTCGTTGCCGAGGTAAGTGAATCTCTCGACTCAGTCAACACTCTCCCCGGATGCCTCAGTACCACGCCAGCTCTGATCTGCAGGAGGCCTGAACCTATTGGCTCTCCGGCGGTTTTGACTCTTTCAGGGATGGGGTTCCTGAATGCTTTCCTCAATCACTTTCACAATGTGTGCAGCCATCCTAAGGGTTTCTGCAGCAGAGCTACTCCCACGGAAAGCAGAAAGGTGTCTTTGCAAGCTTAATCAGGAGGTGTTTTATGGTGCCACCATAAAACAGCATTATATCCAGGAACAGCTTGGTAACCACCTCAAGTCAAGTAGGTTTGAAGACCAACAAAAGGAAGACTAAGATCCTGAAGGTCAGTTTTACCACAGTTCACCTGATCAGATTGGATGGTGAGGCTTTGGAAGAGATAGAATCTTTCATCTACCGGGGCAGTGTCATTGAGAAGCAAGGGCAGCATTCCTGCAGCTGAAGAACATCTGAAACTCTAAGGAACTGACTTTACAAACAAAGGTCAGGCTGTTCAATTTAAACATCGTCAGTTCTTCTTTATGGAATAGGGATCTGGAGGACAGCAGTGGCAATAAATGAAGAAAGTGCAGACCTTCATTAACACTTGCTGGCAAAATATCCTCCGGGTCCATTGGCCAAACACCACGAGCGATCAGGACCTATGGCAGAAAACCAACCAGCTTCCTGCGGAAGCCGAGATTCTGAGACGGCACTGGAGATGGACACAAGCGGTAGTAAGAAGAAAAGGAGGAAGAGGAAGAAGCTCACTCAACCATGTGTTTGTGAACCTGGCTTTGCGCATTGGAGCACAGTCACGCTGGAACAGAAAAGGGCCTTCCCCAAACTGTTCCCACAAAGTTGGAAGCATTGAATTATCCAAAATGTCTTGGTATGCTAAGGCATTAAATCTTCCCTTCATTGGAACTAAGGGGCTTAGCCCAACCCCTAAAAACCATCCACATAACATTATCCATCCTCCACCAAACTATATACTGCCCCGGAAAAAATGAAGGCACAATATTTTGTTTCACTCATTCCTCTATTTATGGTTCTGTGTCTGTGTAAAATATACAGTACATGTTTTTGCAAACTGTAGCCTGGTTCTTCTCTGTTTCTTTTTAATGAAGGGCCTCTTCCTTGCTTTATGGGACCTGAGTCCTGCTTCTAGGAGCCTGATACTAACTGTCCTAGATGTCACACCACTTAATGTTTCCCATTCCTTATGAAGGTCATGTCATCCTCCGAAGCACGAGGCTCTGCTGGATAAGCTGACAGTCATCTATGGCATTATAAAGTCGCTTCCGCCCATTACCTGGCTGGTTCCTGGTCATTCCCAGTGTCGCCTGCTTCACATTGTTCTTGTGTAGGCTACTGCTGTCTTAGAAATGTTGAACCTGGAAGTAACCTGCCGCTCAATGTAGCCTTCTGCCAGCAGAACCAGGATTAAACCAGGATTTAAAAGTGATAAAAAAAAGTTTTTTTTTTTTAAACTGTGGTGTCTTAATTTTTTCCGGAGCTGTAGTTAGCACAATCCAGTCAGGCAGATAATGTTCTCCTGACATCCAAGAAACCCAGGCTCATCCATCACACCACCAGACAGAGAAGCATGTCAGAGTCCAATGGCGGCATGCTGTACACCACTCCATCTGACGCTTGGCATTGCACTTGCTGGCATGCAGCTACTTGTCCATGGAAGCCCATTCCATGAAGGTCCGGCATTCTTGACCTGGGATTAAGGCAGAAGGAAGTTTGCGGCTCTACAGTTGTTGTGTCAACAGAGCATTGACGACTTTTACGCACTATATACCTCAGCACTCGGCGACCCTGCTTTTACTTTACATGGTCTGGCACTTCGCGGCTGAGTTTCTGTTGTTCCTAAATGCTTCCACTTTGCAATAACTCTACCTACATTTGACCGTGGGATATCTAGCAGGAAAGAAAGTTCACAAACTGACATGCAAAGGTGGCATCCCGTGACAGTACGAAACTTGAAATCTCTGAGCTCTTCAGAACGACCCATTCTTTCACAAATGTTTGTAACGTAAATCTGACCACATGGCTAGGTGCCTGATTTTCTATATCTGTGGCAATGGGTCTGATTGAAACACTTGAATTCAGTGATTAAGAGGGGTGCCCCAGTATTTTACACTGTACAACTTCAAAGGTACTTTCCTTGCTAACCATCAGCAAGTGCCCCCCATTATGAAGTTGTCTATGCCGTATTTCAACGACTAGTTATCACGCAAAATTTACCAAGCAGGACTACCCCCGGACAGACAAACAATCAAACAAACAAACAAACATATAAATAAATAGGCTAGTCAAGCTATTCTTTTCAGTATATGCACGTTTCTGTTTGCCCACTAGGGGCGCTGTAGATGTAGATGGGGCTAGGAGCTGTATATGGACTTAAGAAAAATACTTTTTTCCTCAGGAGGAGAACAGCCTGTAGGGTGGAGGCATAGGAGTGGTCATATTACATGGAGAGGGCCCAGCCTTATTATTAGCCAATGATATATTTTGAATCAGTGAGCGACAGGGGAAGGGGCCTCTGGAGATCAATCAGGTTTCACTAATCTTACTGGTGTTGGGTAACAAGTCTGTTGTTATTTGAAACAGAAAACAGGCTTCTCTGAGTCAATTGAAACAAA
This sequence comes from Petrocephalus sullivani, assembly GCA_026780845.1. Taxonomy (NCBI): domain Eukaryota; kingdom Metazoa; phylum Chordata; class Actinopteri; order Osteoglossiformes; family Mormyridae; genus Petrocephalus; species Petrocephalus sullivani. Next base: position 10,225,659 of record JAODKM010000108.1, on the reverse strand, counting down.
TACTGATTTTAGTTGTTTTACTGTATTTCCCGACCATGGAATAGATTTGGTTTTGGGACCAATGTCCTGTCGAAATGTGCTATCGAAATATGATAGCAAGTGTTTCTGCGCTTGCATGTTTATGTACATGCAGTCACAAATTTAACAATGTTGTCATGCACACTGTACATGTGTTAGACTTTGCATTTTTGTAGAATAGTTTCAAAAGCTGCAGCATTTGGCACCAAATGATCCCTTGTTCATCCAAAAATGTATTCAAGTGTTCAAAAACTCTCCAAAATTGGCAGTGCATTTGTTGTATTATTGTAGAAACAATAACCTATTAATATATTAAAATATAAAAAACACAAAAATTTGCAAGTAGCATCACTCGGTTACCGGTTCAAAACCAGTTTTTTGTTCAGGCAAATAAAGTTGCTACCCTACCCCAGCACCAGCACCACCAGCACCTGAAAATATTTACTTGATAAACCCTGTAGACTGACTTTCCCCACTTTGACTCTGTGTCTCTAGACCCAGTGAAGTGTAAAAGGTCACCAGTGATGGGTGGTCAGATTAGATGGGCGTCTAGTATTGTGTATACAGATATTTCATATGACCTCCGTGACACTCCCGAGCTTGTGGTTGCTTTGGACAAAAGCGTGTGCTAAATAAATATAAATGTCTTAGTGTGGTTAAAGAATAATGTGTGTGAGCACTAAATATTCTTCAGGTTGTCATTAAGTCTGTCAAGCCCATTGTGCTTTTTAACCCAATGGCAAATGAAAGTGCCTATGAGTGAAAATTCCTGTGGAACTGGAGGTAACTGTTTGTGATAAAGTGTCAGCATCAGAAACACATGCATAGGCAGATTTTAAGCTTAACACCTTTGAAGTTGTACAGAGTAAAAATGTTATGCTTTTTTTCCCCTTAAATAGAATTTACCTGAGGCTACATCACGGTGTGAGTCCTTCTGTTCATTTTTATTTGAACAATAATTAAGAATTTCTTGACGATGACACAAATGCGAAGGGCAGGGAACAACATGGAGATTCCTCACTGCCAGCAGCTGGGGTGAATTTGTGTTGGTGGCGTAGTTATCATCGTCGTGCTAATGCTCTAGGCATTTATAAATAACTGAAATTACTGATACCAGCTAAAATGTTATTTTGCAGTTTGCTGAAGATTATCTTTTGAGGGGAAACATCAGCAGATATCTCCAGAAGCTATTATTGATACGTAAAATCAAGTAGCTTGTACTCATCTTCAGTGTAAAGGTGGGTGGCCTCAAAAATATATTCTTATACATTTATATGATATGCATGTTTTCCCACTAGTATATGATAATATATGATATTTGCAGTGTACCATGATTTATTTACTCATGCAGACAGCAGCTGTGCCAGTATGCTGGTAGGTACTATGGGGGAGCTACTGCAGATTATTCAGTGCAGGCACGTTAACTTTTAGGCTGCAAGCAGACCCGCAGCTAGGGAGAGGGTCCCTCAGTAGATTTCACTGACCAGGGGGTGCTTTCCCAGGTTTATTTTGCTAACTGGGAGGGCAGATGTAAATTTAGATTGGGGTTCAAACTCATAAATCTACCTGCATGGCTAAAAAAGTATAGTGTATAAGCATACGCTCCAATAAGCTATGTAGAATACTAAATAAATTTTATCATTTTGCACATGCAGTCCCTGTTTGTATTTTGGACAAAAAACATACAGTACTGTATGTAAATTAAGTATAAAAACACATCAATCCTAAAGCCCTTCAGAAAGTTACTTAATTCCTTTCTCTCAGCAAGACAAGTAAAACAACACATTTGCCATGTTATAGGTCTATATTTAATTGAAAAATTCAATTTATTATAAGGCAGAATTCGGGAAAGCCAGTAATATCTGGGCTTATATGTGAGAGTAAAATAAAGAAGTTTCAAAGCTACCATTTTCTTTCACTGTCTCATCTGTTGTTTCTGGATGAGGCAATTTTGGAATTAGGTTTCGGTCCAAGAAAGGGGCAAACGCGCAGCGAACTGTCAGCCAAGGTCACAGGAGACGGCTGATGCCTTCACAATGATTTTAAAACTTTTAATAGAGGGATTATATTGTTTACTGATTTTGCAGTTATTTTTGAAGAAAAAGAAAGAAACGAAAAAAGATTATAGCTGGTGCTATAATCACTGCAGGAGGAGCTGAAGCACCCCCAAACTTCTCTGTGTGCCCGAGTCCGACTAACCATGTACTGGCCCACCTCTTCATGTAAGCCTGGGCACCGTTGTGGTACTGTGCCCAGGCATGGTACAGAGCAATCACACTAGAAAAACAAATTGGACTTTGGGGGTCAGACATGTTTGGACATGGTACTGATCAGCTAGTGTGAGTACACCCTTTGTGAATGCCAAACATTATTTGATGGATCATATTACTACTTCAAAAAAACCTTATATGAATTATATTCATTTTCAGGTGAATTGCTCCAGAAATGAAGCGCTGTGTACGAGGAAGGGAAGGAAATAGCAGCTGTAGAAGACACTTGATTTCGTAGACAGAGCAACTGTAGAAGTATTTTATTGATCTTTTTCAATCTTTGCTTGCATATTGTAGGAGTGACAAAACTGGAAATTCTGATACATGTCTCATGTCTATAATTAGGTCGGTTACTGCTGCACTAAATTTCCCGGAGGAACCTTCCCGAGGGATTAATAAAGTACTATCTATCTATCTATCTAAAATTGAAGCAGCGCTGCATAATAATACCAAAAACAGGGTCCCATCAGACATTTAATTCCATTAGCATGATAATTCAAAAAGTATTTGAGAAATCTTTTTCAACCTTTGCAGAGGTGGAGACCTGGACATGTTAAAATGAGACAAATCGCATCAGAAGTGAAGCAGCACCCCATAGTAATAGCAAAGAAAAGGGCAGCTCAGACACTTCATCTTCTCAGCATGATAAATCAATAATTAATTAATTAATCTTTTCAAAGCTTTGTGTGTACATTGTGTGATTGAAGATCTGAACCTGTTCAAATGGTGCTTAGAGACAGCAAAGAAAGATGAGTTTAGGATGAGTTAAGCTTAAACTTAACCTTGTAAGAATAGAATTTTGTTTGTTTTATTACTGTTATTACTTATTATTACTATTATTTACTGTATTAGATCTTGATGGATGTTATTACCACATCACGAAAAAATTATGTAAATGAGAATCTACACCTGAAAATCTTCCCCGTTATAAACCCCAAATCAACCCAAAACTGGAACTTGCAGGACCAGGTGCATGGACAGCTATGAGATCACCAAGGTCATTTTTTAAGAGCTAAAAATAAAATTTGAAGCTAAATATCCACCTGAATTAAAATGGAAAAGATTAGGCTAACATTTCACATAACTAATTCATTTAAGGAAATACACAGCTTATGTGGACAGTATCAATAATGTGACTGATGAGAACCACCACCCCATTTTTCAACTGTGGTGCATGAGATGATTTTCTGAATATTCTGTAGTAAGGTTTATGTTGTTTCTGTCATTGCTGGCATTATTAAAGATATAGGCTCAGACATGTATGCATATATCACTTCTTACCACGCCTGATATTGGATGGCCATAATGCCTAATTACTGACAAAAAATTAGCTCTGTGAAGAAGTTGGAGTAGGAGACATTTTATGCATCATTACAAAAATCTGAGATAAATTTTCTACCATAAAACCAAGTATTCATATACTTTCCTCCAGCTTCTGGCTTTCTAGTCACATTATCTTCAGGCAAGAACACAAATAACCAAAACATTACATTTGATAAAATTTGAAAATGTATTCAAGAGCTCAATACAGCAAATTGAGAGCACAAAGAAGGTAAGCCATCCATCCATTCATCGTCTGCCGCTTATCTGGGGCCGGGTCTCGGGGGCGGCAGTCTGAGCAGGGATGCCCAGGCATCACATTGAGGCAGTAACTTATGCCACATCTGAAGAGGGCAAATCACCATTTTACATTTGAGAACCATGACTTAAGACTTGGACAGGCTGATCCTATCCCAGCTACTTTACACTCAACAGCAAATTACCCCCGTGCATGCTGCAGGCCCCAGGCAGTCCCAAGCAGAAGGCACTCGCCCATGAGCTCCCCCCCGGCCTAGTTCCAGGGCAAGGTCCCAGTCTCCCCAATCTGGGCAGGGTCACATGGTCCATTCTGGTCATCTTCTTGAAAATCATCCATCCAAATTCCATTCGCTGAAGCCAAGCAGGTTACAAGTATGATACAATCAAAGAAAGTGAAATGTGTGGGATTATTGTAAACTCTGCCAATCACAGAGGAAATCCACCTCTTATGCCTTTTTCCCCAATAACATGGTGCCAGAGTTGCAGACTTTTCTCCAATCCAGAACTAGCATTTCCACCACAAAAAACCTGGCTCTGGGCCAGAAAAAAGGGCTTCAGCATGACACCACAAAAAAGAATTTGGATAGAGACAGGGGTCTTCAATTCAAAACAGATCTAAATAAATATAGAATGCATGGGAACCTTTACTTTACCCTCACTTCTGCCTATGTGTCATTTCTGTTCCATTCTTTTTTGGAACCGGTGGAAATGTGGGCAGATTCCCAAAAAGCACCAAGCGAAAACCAGCCCATTATCGGCACCAGCACCAGATCTGTTTGTGGAAATGAGGCATTAGTGTTGTATTGGTTCCTGACAGTTACTGGAAATGAGGCATTAGTGTTGTATTAGTTCCTGGCAGTTACTGAGAGCAAATGGTGAGCCCACTATAAAAACATCATGTTTTTTTTTTTATTAAGAATCTATTTCAAAAATGAATTACAACACACATTGAATCCTACAGTAAGACATATAATGGGCTCAAATTCATTTTCTATAGCACTGTGTGCATTACTTCAAACTACACTTCCCTCACCTGGCTTTGTCAAAAACTGGTAAAACAACTTTCCTCCAAAGAAATACTCAAGAAAAACACATCTTGTCCAGTTTATTTTGTACAGTGTAAAGAATAAGGTCCAAAACATTATTATCAAAACATAAAAGAATTTATCACATTGTACGTGGGGTCAAACGCGATTTAAAACAAAAAGCACTCAAATTGTAAAGGGGCAGAGTCCAGGTTTTACAGAATACACAGTAATACTATCTGATGGATGCCTGAAGCACCAGGAGAGGCAAATACCACATAATAATTCGAGGCTAGCAGGTTAATGACGACAAGCATATACTGTTACTCCCTTCCATAAAGAACAATTGTACATTTTCAGAAAGTGAGAGGTCCTTTGCTCTAGAATTTATAAAACACAACCTTCTCAGGATGGAAAAAGAATGGAATGATAAAAGACATATACAAAAATAAAAAAAATATATAAATCAAGAGCAACATATGTCCAAACAGGTGCCTCCCCTCAGGAGCTACAACTATTTGTTAGCAGATCCTGAGGTGTCCCTGTTGCTTTTCTTTGTCGTCCTCAAACCAGAAAAGGAAACCCTCATTCTCTCCACTGTCCGCACACTCCTGCAGATGAGGGCGTTCCTCACATGGTCCCGGAACTCCTCTGAGATGAAGTAGTAGACAAAGGGGTCCACACAGCTGTTCAGGCTGGCCAAGAACAGTGTGCTGATATAGAAGCCATAGGCTTTATTTTCCTGGTCATTTAAGAGGAGCCCGTATTGGACAAGCAGCATGATGTTGCTGGGAACAAAGCACACTAAAAACATGACAAGGACGACCATGATGAGGTAGACAGTTTTTCTGCGTTTCCTGCGGATGTTTTCATCAGACATGGAATTTCTCAAAGCCCGAAGCATTAAAACATAAGCGATGATGCAGATTACTGATGGGATGGCAAAAGTGAAAATTCCCATGGAGAGGAAGAAGCCACTT
>JAODKM010000108.1:10200195-10212413 GCA_026780845.1 Petrocephalus sullivani | reverse complement strand
TAACAACCCAAACTGCAATTGAAACGGCAAATCCAATCTTACTGTTCTTAGTGTAAACAGACATGGGATAGACAACAGCCAAATACCGCTGCACGCTGATGCAGGTAATGAATATTACTGAGCAGTATATGTTCCCATAGAAGAAACCCACCAACACTTTGCAGAGCCCCTCTCCATAGACCCAGTTATTCCCTTTAAAGTGGTAGGAAATTTTTAGGGGGATCCAGATGACAAACAGCAGGTCAGACAGAGCCAGGTTGGCCATGTAGGTGACAGCAGGGTGCTTCTTCTTAGTTCTGAAGATAAACACCCAAATTGCCATTGCATTGGTCGGTAAGCCCACTGCAAACACGATGATGTAGAACACCGGAAGAAAGACTGTGGTCAATTTACTTGTAAGTATCGCCACTTCAGCATCAGAGACTGAGGTCACGTTGCCAGTTGGTTGACCAAGGAGTGACTGGTTACCTAGAGTTAGAGAGTATACAGATTCAGTTGTTGAGTTAAAAATCAACAATACACCTCTACATATGTTTTTGTGAACAGCTAATCAATGTACCAGACATCCCCCCTCTGCCAGAAGTTATTCAGGAGGGGCAAAATTAGTTAGCATGAAATATAACAGCCACAAACCCAACCTCATGTTTTAGTGACACCCTCTAGCCCATTCAGCAAATTTTACCCCAACACCCAACCCTCCAGCTAGCAGTAGGTTTCAGCTGCATCTAATTTTTATTACCGTTCAGATACTATACTGCGGAATATGGTAATCTGACAGTATTTTAAAAAGCAACTTCATACCAGTATTATCCGGTAAAATCTTCAAGTGGGTCGGGGTATTTTCAAACTATAATCACAATGGTATACCCATAAATACCACATTAAAGTGAATTATTAAATTGGCTGTGACTAAAGGTCTGGTGGAACGGGGAGTGTTGGTGTCGAGTGTGCCCACGGTGGGTGGGGTCCTCACAGCTGAGGCGCCAAGGTTCGGGAGATACTGCAGACACAGGCTGAGGTGGATGTGGATCACGACAGAACACCATCCAATGGTGACTGAAGCTTACAGGCATCACTTTAGGAACCACAGGATCGTGCCAAGAGAGAAAGGCACTCTCTTTGATAAACGCGGTACTACCAGTAAAGTGTCAGACCTTGCAATGCTTTCCCCATGTCACATCAGGATGCTGGAGAAGTGGTTCCCCTTATCAGGAAGTTGTCTTGACTTCACCACACTCAATGGCTGAATGCAGGGGTCCACTACTTTTACAGGCATGTTGGGGGCAGGGGGGAGGTGAGGCTCATATTTCGCCCAGGGCACCAAGTATACCAAAATCGCCCCTGGGCGCATGACAACCCATGAGATTTGAATCTCCGAATCATAATCTGGTATATTTGGCCAAAAATTTTCACAGATACAGAGAAATTGTCTCCGTTTGTCAATGGCTCACACACATTCAGTGGTAACACTTTACTTTAGGGGACAGAAACTGTTAGTAGTAACACAATTACTACTGAAGAACAAATCATGAACAAATATAGTTACTACTTAAGATGAAAGATGTCACGATTCATTAATGATGAACAAAAACAAGATCTGTAACAGAGCACTTGTGTTATTCATTACTTGTTCCTTTAATAGGGCCATAGTTGTTCACCAAGATTCACAGATATAGTAACTGCTTGCGACAACTGATGCATCACAATTCATTAAGGACAAACATGGGAGCAGTATTTTACATGTGCTACCCATGATGAGTCCCTACAGTACTTCCTTCAGTGGTTCACTAAGATTTACATGATTAACAGACATGGTACCAAATATAGTAATTATTGGGATAAAAGTTGTATCATGATTCATTAATGTTCCAAAAACATGACATCAATTTGTAATTAACACTTAGTTTATGAACAATTAATACATACGTAATAGTATATTACCAGCAAAATAAGAAAATGCTCACGTACGATTCTGCTCATATATACAATGTGGACGTGTTGTTGATAAATGTATAAAAAGTTCCAAAATGGACTAAAAAAACACGAGTCTCACGGGTAAACCGTGACGCTTGACACCTGCTCTGTCGAGTGGCCGAACTTGATTTCCAGCCTTGTCTGTACCTTCATCCGTGTCTCATCATGTTGTGTGTAAATTGTCAGATTGCCGGTATTTAAAATGCCATATTTATATTCTGTTTATCACTGATTTTATGGCAGGATGACAATTTAGAATATATTTAGAATATTACCTATGGATCATTAAACTGAAGATCACAATAAAGATACTTTGATTTTGACTTGACAGACCTTACATGAGTATCCTGCAGCCACGCGTTTTAAAACAAATAAAAAAAAATGCCTTACCTCCTTCAGCCATAAAAATACGTGTCCAAAGTAACAATCCGATTATTGTAAGTAGCTTCATAGCTGTATAGATCCTTCTTCGTAAAGCAGATAGCTGAATCGCCTGGTGTTATCGCCTGGCCTGTCGGAAAATGAGAAACGTGTAAGGGGAGACACACTAATGAAGGCGGCGGCGGGCTGGGCAGGTTTAATCATGTGATCCCGCTGACCTGTGTTTAGAACAAGGGCATTGGAGAAACTTTGATACGGGGGGCGCGTCAACTGAATAATTTAAAAACAAAGGTAAATTTATAGGGGGAGCGAATGAAAAGTACCCTTACACTCTGTCCTCCCCCAAATTCCCACGCCAGCAGTACATTTCTGAAGTACAGCTGACGTCTTTAAATTAAGCATAAATCAGACTCCATAAAAGTTGTATAGTTAGTACAATTAAAGCTCATTCATGTTCTTTTTGGTGCGAAAGATACAAATCACAACTAAAGCTTACATATCTATTGCTATAACTACCGTCTGAATTACAGTGTGAACGTGTGTCCTTGTATCTGTAATAAAGTTAACGTAAATACTGCACGCCAAAACGATCAAGGATGGGTGGTACTATGGTAAATGTGGTCAATATTTTAGCAGTGCAATATATCTCTATGACTATGTATTTGAGAAAATCACAATATTAGCTATTGTACTCATACGTAATGTTTTAGCAATAAATCATACATTTATTTTATATTTCAGGAGTAATCTATACCCTTATAAAAGCTCCGGTCCTTGTTCCCCATTTGTGAAGACAGCCTGTGACCCCTTTCAGATGACAGATTTTCTGTTGGTGCATTGCCCCAACTCCATGTTGTTTTTGATGTCTTGCCTAGGTTTATTGATTTATTGCTGTGCATTCAATGTTAAACCAAATATTCATCAAAGACGAGCTCAGCTGTTATGGTGCATTATAAGGAATTGTGGTAATATTTCCATCTGGACCATCTGGCACGTGCGGGAGGCTAGAGGTGCCAGGGCACCTGTCCCTTTTACCTGAACAATTGAAAGTGCTGCAGTTTTGAGGCTGAAAATGCTGCTATTTGTTAACCAACAATCGCACAAAATTTACACAGGGAGCCCACCCCCTGCAGGTAAAACCTACCTCCGGTCGTGGGCAGCCTGGGGGTAATATTCGGCCTGACGCATACACTCTCAGTGACAAGCAAAGGTACAAATTGGTACCCTATTCTCTAAGAGTGTAGGTGGGGGCGGGAGCCTTGATAGGTCTTTGCTCGGGGTTTGTGTTTTCTCCATCCAAGATTGCCATTATTCTTGGTGATTGTGAAACCCACGATAAAAGTGAGTCTAAAAATGAAGGGAAATTTCCCATAACTGTATGAAAACATCAGTCAGCTAGTATGTGTGGTGCACTTAAGGAATTGTGGTAATATTTCCATTCGGACCATCTGGCACGTGCGGGAGGCTAGAGGTGCCCGGGCACCTGTCCCTTTTGCCTGAACAATTAAAAGTGCTGCAGTTTTAGGCTGGAAACGCCGCTATTTGTTAACCAACAATTGCACGAAATTTACACAGGGGGCCCACCCCCTGCAGGTAAAAGCTACCCCCAGTCAGCAAAATTAATAAAAAACAAAGGAATTAATGAATTTATTAATGAGCCACACACCATCTCTTTTCAGTTGGTGTAGTTTTCAATTTGCCCACTAGAGGTGTTGTGGTTAGACAGGAGCATGGCCAGTTTTTTTATCCATAAAAGAAATCCTTCAGTAAAACTGCTTATTTTTTACAGTATAAAGAACTAATCTTATTGTACCTGGGACAACACAAGCATGAGTTTGTGAAACATAATTTAAGCAAAAAGTGCTGGAGTCTTAAAGGGGCGGAGTCCAGGTTTTACAGAATACACATCAATAGTATCTGATAAATGCCTGAAGCACCAGGTGAAGCAAATACCACACAATTCGAGGTTAGCAGGTGAATGCAACAAATATATACTGTTACTTCCTTCTATAAAGAAGATATTTCTGAAAGTCTGCTGCTGTCAGAGGTTCCTTTTCTGTGGAAGAGGGGCGTAGTTATGAGTGGGTCTATCTCCAGCCACTTTTTGCCTGGGCCCACCAAATCAAATAGCTGCTTTTTTGGTAATAGATATACCATTATCAGGCGCTTTCCTACCACAGGAACCTTTTCAGGAACCAGAACCTTTTCCCACAGCCGGGAACTTTTGTTGTGTTTCCACTGCAGAAACTCCATCTGATTGTCACTCCTCAGAGGCAATTCTGGAACCTTGTTTAGTCCCTGCTCCAGACTAGGGCTGTGTTCAAAATGTCTACTTGTTCACTCAGGCACTATGTAGTCCTTGCTACATAGAACACTCACTAGGGGATAAGGACATACAGTGGTTGATACATTTTTGACAAGAGGCAGATTTTACGCTTCTACACAATTATGCAGTGGATATTCATAGTTGTTATCTATGTTGCATAAACAAATGCCAGAACGTGACATATAGGCCATCAAAATATGTTAAAGACAGAATTAAGCAACATGGAACATGACCTACACATATCATGCACTTTGGCACTTGTGAAACCTGTGGATAATTTATGAGGTTAACTTATATGACACATATTCATTAGTTTCTCTCTAGGTGGCATTTAAGCCATCGGAATGCTCTGAAGAAACAGAACCCAGCAACTAAACACATGATTATTTGCATTCACATACACGTCTTACATACAGTATCCTATTATTTGGTTTCAAATATAATATCATTCTCTCGTATGTGTATTAGACCTTTGTTTCACTTAAACAATTAACTAAATTTACATACACTATCATACTTGCAAATCTATACTATTAACAAATGTTACACAGACTATCATACAACTATATAATGTGTATATGTATAGTCCTTTGTGCTAGAGAACAGTGCCGTGTGTATGAAAGTATGATAATAAATAGTAGAAAGTATGATTGTTTGTGTAAGAATGTATATTATTGTTTGTGTAAATGTTTAGTGGTGTATTTATGAGAATGCTGTATGTGAGACAAAGTATTAATTATTTCTCAAAGGGCCTCTCATAGTTTATCAAAGGCCTTTGACTACAAGCTGATATTAAGTTGCTGGACTCTCTTCAGCTTTGGTGCATGAGGATCCACCTGCATAGAAAATAACAGATGTGGAATTTAAGTTCCATCCATCCATCCATCCATTTTCTACCACTTATCCAGGGTTGGGTCATGGGGGCAGCAGTCTATAAGCAGGGACTCCCAGACCTCCCTCTAACCAGCCACCTTCTCCAGCTCCATCGGGGGAATACCAGGGCGTTCTTAGGCCAACCGGGAGATATAATCTCTCCAGCATGCCCTCGGTCTGCCCCGGGGCCTCCTCCCGGTTGGACATACCTAGAACACCTCCCCAGGGAGTCGTCCAGGAGGCATCCGAGATAGATGCCCAAACCACATCAACAGGCTCCTGCGGCTCTACTTTGAGCTCCTCCCAGATGTCTGAGCTCCGTACCCTATCTCTAAGGCTGAGCCCAGCCACCGTCCTTTCTCATTTCGGCTGCTTGTATCTGCAATCTCATTCTTTCGGTCACTACCCAAAGTTCATGACTATAGGTGAGGGTAGGAACGTAGATCGACTGGTAAATTGAGAGCTTTGCCTTCTGGCTCAGCTCCCTCTTTACCAAAATAAACCAGTACAGCGTCCACATTACTGCTAACGCTGCCCCAGTCCATCTGTCAATCTCACGTTCCCTTTTTCCCTCACTCATGAACAGGACCCTGAGATACTTAAACTCCTCCACTTGGGGTAGCAAATCATTCCCCACCCGAAGAGGGCAGTCCAGCTTTTTCTGGTCGAGAACCATGGCCTCAGATTTGTAGGTGCTGATCCTCATCCCGGCCGTCCAAGTGTATACTGAAGGTTACTGCTCGATGATGCCAGCAAAACCATATCATCTGCAAAAAGCAAAGATGAGATCCTGAGGTGCCTAAACCAGACCCCCTCTGCCCGCTGGCTGCACCTAGAAATACTGCCCATAAAAATTGTGAACAAAATCGATGACACAGGGAAATCCTGGCGGAGTCCAACACCCACCGGGAACAAGTTCGACTTACTGCTGGCAATGCGGACCAAACTCTCAGTCCCCTTTCTTAAAGATTGGGATCACCACCATAGTCTGCTAATCAAAAGGCACTGACCCCAACATCCCCACAATGTTGAATAGGTGTGTCAGCTAAGACAGCACCACAACATCAAGAGCTTTCAAGAACTCAAGGCGAATTTCATCCACCCCCGGAGCCTTACCACAGAGCAGTTGTTTGACTACTTCAGTGACCTCAGCTTCAGAGGTAGGCAAGTCCCCCCTGAGTCTTCAAGCTCTACTTCCTCCAAGAAAGGTGTATCAGTCAGATTTAGGAGATCCTCGAAATATTCCTTCCACCACCCGACTATATCCCTAGTCAAGGTCAACAGCTCCCCACCTGCGATATAGATAGTATGGGCGAAGTCATTCTTTCCCCTCCTGAGCCGCCTGACGGTTTGCCAGAATCTTCTCTAGGCCAAGTTTTTGCTTCAGCAACCGCCGGAGCCACTTCCTGCTTAGCCTGCCGGTACCTTTCTGCTGCTTCTGAAGTCTCACGGGCTAACTAAGCCCTAAAAGCCTCCTTCTTCAGCCTGACAGCTCCCTTTACTACTGGGTTCCACCACCGAGCTGCCGCCGTGACTGGCACCAACGACCTTACAGCCACTGCTCTGCACCACCGCCTCAGCAATGGAGTCCTGGAACTTAGCTCGTTCAGGCTCCATGTCCCCTGACTCCCTCGGGAGAGAAGAGAAGTTCTGCTGGAGGTCTGGGGCTTCCGCCAGACGTTCCCAGCACACCCTCACTATGCGTTTGGGTCTACCAGCTCTAGCCGGCATTTTCCATCAAATCCATCTCACCACCAGTGTCATGCCCTGCCCGTTCGATCCTCCTGTGTGCCACGCCCCCTCGCTACCCTCGTGGGAATCCTAGTGTTTCACCGCCTGTGTCTCATCATGTTGTAATGATCTCGTGTATTTAGTCCGCGTTCAAGTCTGTTTCCCCAGTCCGGTCATTGACGTTAGTCGTTGTGGTGTGTGTTCCCTGCCTGCCACCAAATAAACCCCTGTGTTTGCTTGGAATCCTCCGTGTCCTGCTCCTGCTTCCCCGCTCTGCACCCTGCACGCCCGACGTACCATGACAACCAGGTGGTGGTCAGTTGACAGCTCAGCTCCTTTCCTCACCTGAGTGTCCAAAACATATGGATACAGATCCGACGATACGATTACAAAATTTATCTGGTGCCAAGTGCACTTATGAACACCCTTATGCTCGAACATGGTGTTCATTATGGACAAACTTTGGCTAGCACAAAAGTCCAATAACAAACCACTGCTCAAATTATGATTGGGCAGGCCATTCCTCCTAACCAGCAGAATAATGGACTCCCCGGACAGGGCGCTTTCTAGCACTCCCTCCGAGGCCTCGAAGAAGGCCGGATACTCTGAACTAGTGTTTGGTGCACACACACAAACGTCAGAACCCGTCCCTCGACACGAAGTCAAAGGGAGGTGACTCTTTCATCCACCGTGGTAAACTCCAGCGAGCCGGGGGACTAAAAGTAGCCCCAGCCCAGCCCAGCCCGGTGCCTCTCACCATGGGCAACTCCAAAATGGAATAAAGTCCAGTCCCTCTCCAGGAATTTGGTTTCAGAGTCCGAGCCGTCAGGATAAGCCCGACAATATCTAATTGGTATCTCTCTACCTCCCGCACCAACTCGGGCTCCTTTCCCACCAGAGAGGTTATGTTCCATGTAGTTAAAGCCAGTTTCACTAACCAATGCTTGGGCCACAGAATGCACATTGCACCCGACCCCTGCGGCTCCCCCTGCAGGTGGTGAGCCCACAGGAGGACGGACCCATGTCAGGTGTTCAGGCTATGCCCGGCCGGACCTGATGGGTAGAGTCCCGGCCACCAGGCACTCGCCCTCAGGCTCCCGCCCCAAGCCTGGCTCCTGGGCGAGGCCCTGATCTCCTCAATCCGGGCGGGGTAATATGATCCTGTTTCTTTTTTGTCATCATAAGGGTCTATTGGAACCGCACTTAGTTTGACCACTCACCTAGGACCAATTTGCCTTGGGAGACCCTCCCACGGGCAATTGCCCTTGACAACATAGCTCCTAGAATTATGGCGGCACACAAACCCTTCCACCATGATATGGAGAGGTGGAATATGTTAACTTCACAAATTGTGTACAGGTTTCACAAGTGCCAAAATTCATAATATGTTAGCCTAGTCATGTTTTTCAATCTCATGTTGAAATTTACTTGTTGGGTTCTGTATTTTTAGAGAAGTATGATGGCCAATATGCCGCCTGCATAGAAACAAACGAATATGAGACATATAACTTAATTTCACAAACTACAGGTTTCACAAGTGCCAAACTGCATGATATGAGATGTGTAAATTTCAGCCTGTGTCCTTCAACCACAAGTTGTAATGGAGTTGCTTAGTTCTGTGGCTTTAAAATAGGGGTGGGCAATCTTATCTGCAAATGGCCGTTGTGTTTTTGGGATAGCATTTAGATCAGCTGTTCAAACCCAGGTGTGAGGACTTTTCAGCCAATCAGTCCTCTAATTAGTAACCTAATTAGGGAGCTGCAGCGAAAACCCGCATACACAACAGCCCTTTCTGCCCACCCCTGCTTTAGAACATGTACCACCTGCATAGACAAATGATGGACTTGTTGGGATCTACTATTTACAGGTTTCATGAGTGTTAGTGGGTTCTTTATTTGTTGGAGATTTATGTACGTATTCCACACATTAGAATGGAGTTTCAAAGGGTTGTATATCTTCATTAGCAACCATTTGTTAAGAAATTTCTTGTCCATTTGGGACTTTTATCTTGAAATATTGTGGATAATGTTGAGCGAACCCGAACTGTAAAGTAGGGTTGCCACATTTTATGCAGAAAAATAAAGGACGCCTACCATAGTGGGGCATTGCCACAACCACTATGTGCCAAGTGACGCACCAGTGGTGGTAAATCGAAACTTAAACCACGGTCTCAAGAAAGTATTACGATTCATACCTAATATTTTAAGTACTTTATCATCAATGGACATAAAAATAAACTGGATAAAAAAACTTTTCAGTTATAAACTCCAGTTGGTAATGAAATTAGTGTTGACATACAAAATCATTCGCTTATATCTAAACTTAAGGTGCATAACACTTAAATCAATATTCAGGATAAACATTGTTAACTCAGCCATAACCTATTAATATAAATAAGACGAATGAATCTAATCAGTCCAACTGCGTTATCATACAAACTGTGAACGGGATGATGCTGCCTTTATCGCAACTCGGAGAAACTATCCATTTGTTTGGGCAATTGTCCTTCTCTTACCCACATTTTGCAGCCATGTAGCCCTTTCTATGAATTTTTAGAGGCATCTTAGTGCCCCAAATTTCGGGTCCCTTTTGACTTCAATGGGGTTTGGGTTCAGGGTCAAGTTTGGGTCCCAAACTCGAACTTTGTGGCGCAGTTTGGCTGAACCCAGTGAACTTGAACTTCCAGGTGTTCACTCAACTCTAATTGTGGACTGTCAAGAGCCCAATGAGCATGTGAATGCACAACAGAAGCAGGATTTTGTCACAGTTCATTTAACTGATGGTGATATTCAGTATTGATAAAACTAGTTAGCTGTGCAACAAATTTGGTCTGCAACAAGAGAACGTTCCATAATATAATAGCTGTTGAAAAACATTGCTAGGGTGTTGGTAGGTGGTTGCCCGAGTAATGGTAGGTGGTCGCTAGGCATTGCAAGGTGGTTGCTAGGGTGTTGCTAGGTGGTTGCTAAGGTATCGCCAGGCATTGCTAGGGTTGTGATGAGTGGTTGCTAGGGTGTTCCTAGGCATTGCTAGGTGGTTGCTAGGCGTTGCTAGGTTGTTGCTAGGGTGTTAGTAGGCATTGCTAGGGTGTTCCTAGGCATTGCTAGGGTGTTCCTAGGTGGTTGCTAGGGTGTTGGTAGGTGGTTGCTAGATATTGCAAGGTTGTTGCTAGGGTGTTTTTTTGGTGTTGCTAGGTGGTTGCTAGGGTGTTGCTAGGCAGTTGATAGGTGACACTAAGGTTGTACTATGTGGTTGGTAGATAATTATGTCTTAAAGCCGTAGTATGAACACTGGCCAAATAGGAAAACTTTTAAGAAAATGCATTGAAGTCAATGGGAAAGAACGAGAGACAATAAAAGTAAGAAAAGATGAGTGCGGGTCAAGATGGTGGTCAGTAGGTGGTAGCTGATGAGGCCTGACGTTGGTTATCGAGTCTTGTAGCTCTGGCATGAACAGTGGCTAAGTAGGAAAACTTTGACTAAAATGCATTGAAGACAATGGGAAAAGGTTTATGCTAACCCTACTACCATTAGCACTCAATGCATTCCTATGGGACTTTTTCTGTGGTTGAGCGCTTATAGCGTCGCCATGGTAATGCAAACTGCAAAGAAAAGTAATAGCACACCTCACACCAACAGGGAGAAACTTTTGATACATAGTTTGCCTGGGTGCACGCTATGGTACGACCCGCATTAAATGCCGAAATTCTACGGAAGAAGAATAAATAAGTAAATGAATAAAGGTTTTTTCGATTTTGGGATAGAATTGTACGCAATCCATATGGTCTACCGAGACAAACGATATGTCAAACCGTTCGTCTAGGTAAGGCCTATGACTTTAAAGTGAAACCGGCTCCGTTCATTTTAATAGCTGAGTGGAAATTCGGAAAATGTCGTTAAGCAGGTGAAAAACAATCTGTGGTACAAACATTAGACATCTAAATTATTTGTGGTGATGTCTTATTATTGAACACAGCAATACAATGCACAAAGATTTCTCGTATAGCAATCCGGATCAAACCACTTAATAACATTAAGATTTGTATTTAAATATAATTCACCAAAACATGCTTAATCTGTTTAGGAAATAACAAATGATCAGATTTAATGATTACTTAATCTCCAGTAGTAAGTGTAAGAAATGTAACATCCGATCGATCTTACACACACAAGGTGCTGACCAATATGAATACATGAGACCCGCGAGTACCGCAATGTACCGTCCCCAAGTACATACTGCTCCCCAGGCGATTAAGTAGTTGCCCCCTGCTGTGCCTCGATGTCACATGAGTTAAAAGCGAAACGTTTTGTGAAAATCCAGCATAATGGGTAGGTTAATTTAGAATTTATACGTTTAAAGGAATGAACATTGCACTAGGTTTGTGAATGTCATTGTATGTTATTAAGAAAATATTTATGGTTAAGCAGCTTACTCATTTATTTTTTTTTTTTTTACTTAAAAGTATTGAAAAAAAAAACAGCACCGACATCTGCCACTGAAAAAACAGTATCAGTCTACTTCTACTGATAATATTGTCCACAAGATGGCACAAGGCCTCGTTTTTCTCTTGCTGTACAGCGAAAAGATAAAGAGTACCATCCGAGGCTTTTCTAACTGTTTTTAAAATCGAGAGTATGGGTTTATTTTGGTTTACAGAAAACAGCGAATAATGAGCTTGACATGTAGCATCCAGTCATTTTAAGTATGCCAATCTTTTTTACTAAAAGCTCCAACATTTACGTTCATTATATGCAACTGTGATAAGTTGTGATAAGTTGTGTCAAACTGTGATTTGATAAGACAAAAAATTACTATTCACATAACTGACAGCAGGTCACATCCAATATCCGTTTTCTCTAGTGATGTCAAACGATTAAAATTTTTAATCAGATTAATCACAGGGTAGCTGTGGATTAATTTCGATTAATCACGA
>JAODKM010000108.1:10189558-10200095 GCA_026780845.1 Petrocephalus sullivani | reverse complement strand
CTTAACTAATAGCTCAGAGTTGTTAAAATCTTATCTAGCTCTGATTTAAAGGAACCTAAGGATTTAGCTTGCATTGCATTGATTAGTTTTATATATACTAGTCTGATCCGCTCACCAGGTATAATTACCAGTTTGCGTAAGTGACCCTTTCGAATCAATCTGTTTTTAACCTGGGTCTCATTTTATCACGGGGAATGCAGAGTGTTTAGCAGTTTGTTTGGGGGGAAACCCATGATAAGCCATTAGATATCGCTGCTCTGCCTGCTTCACTACCGCGGCGGCTCTGCCTGCTTCACTACCACGGCGGCTCTGCTTGCTCTATAGCTGCTGATGCTTTGCCTGCTCTACAGCTGCTGATGCTTTGCTAGCTGCTTTGTCTGCTCTACAGCTACTGTTTTGCCGATTGTTCTATTGTGAACATTGGACTCTGTCTAGTTTCGTATTTGGTCTTTATTGTTTTTTCTGGGTTTCTTTCTTTTGTTTTTGGTCACACCACTGGTAGGAGGCCCCTGGTCCCTTTTCGAGCGGCTGATGATCAGTGGTTAGTGGTGGGCAGCCGTAAGGTGATTTCTGGGGGGTAGTCCCACTGATGGTGTGTGTGTGTGTTAAAAGTTGAGAGCCCTAGGAGGGAGGAATCTTGACGTGGTTAGGTTTTGCGTGTTTTTGTGTGGTACTGGCTTTGCATGTGTGTGTATACAGAGGAATTGTAGTGCGTGTTTGGGGATGCAATTGTTTCCTTTTTTTTTTATTAATCAGTCTTTTCTCCAGTGTGCCCCAGCTTTAAATGATTATTTTATTGGGGATTGTGCATGTTTATTTGTGATTTGTCAATAAAAGATTGTAAATGGAATCACGTCTCTCACTGCCTGCTATAACGGACCTGAGTGCCTTCTGGGTTTACTCTGTTTGTTAAATATTTCCCTGGGTGAAACTCCCAGGTGGGCGTAGTCGGTGTCTTTTTAAGGGGTGGTCCCTGAACTCTAACCCTTCCGCTGCAACAGTAAGTGTTTAACTGTTAGTGCGAAGGGTACGCATGGTTTACAGGGGTCCGCTTTCAGTACACTCCACACAGCGATCCATAGTGCTTCTAGCAGCAAATGATATTATATAATTTGCTGTCTATTGAAGCGTTACAACTGTTGTTTCAGCTATGCAATGGTATGGTGGTATATTAAAAATTCGCTAACATTATACTTAAGGGTGCTCTATGACAGCTACATGGCACCAACATAAGCCCATAATGACAGCCCACATAACTTGTCAAAAGCATTTATACTGTAAATGTTTAAACTTTTAAACTTTAAACTTTTGTGGCTGCCATAAATGCTGACATAGGGAACTCCTGTGTCAAGTTCCCTATATATAACAGTATAATAATAAAACTGTGCAAATGAATAATGCCATGAATGACAACAGTACAAAAACAAGGTGTCTCTTGCGATCACACATAAGAATTGCAAACTGCTTGAATCATTATAAACTTCCAGGTCGTGTAGCCAACAATGAAACTATTAAAGTGAACGAATTAAAATTTCGAAAGGATTTGAAATTTCAAAATTGTGTAGCACTCACACCACACACAGGGTTACCAAACCCAAGGGCGTAGATTTGCTCTGGACATTGGTGGGGACCTATGACTGGATTAAATGGAAGTGGATTAAATTATTGGTGGGGACATTTCAATGGTCGGAGGATATTCGTGGGGACACGTCCCCTCCGTCCACCCTAAATCTATGCCCTTGACCAAACCCATCAGAAAACGTGAGGGTAGTCTCAAATCCATTCCTCTTTAGGGACTACATATGGATCCACATTTCCGATTATTTTAATTTCTCCATATACCATTAATTTAGTTCTGGTTGGAATTTCTCGCTGTACAGTCCCCTTTCTTTTTGCCAAACTTTAAGCATGATCCCAAACAGCGCGCAACACAATGAATCCAGTCTAAGCCTCATCGCTGCGAGCTTGAAAGCAAGACAAAGCTTCATCCCTCATCACCGCTGCAACCACGTAAACTCACCTTCAATTCTTCCCCATTTAACTGGTTCCGATTTATCTGTTGTGTAGTTTGGGTTGCCTGTTCAAGTCCTAGGCTTGCCTTTGCAGAACAGCATTTACAGTTATATCTAATCACTGTTTCTATTTCCATCTGTTTTGCTTAATTTCAGTTTGTGTTTGTATCATGTTATGTGTAATGTCTGTCCTGTTCTAGGTATAGTAGTAGCAATAAACATATACTTTTTCACCTTTTAAATCCCCCTCTCTTTGAAGTGCTCACAATAGGTCACTTTTTTGGTGCAAAACCGCTACTGAGCTTTTAAGTCCTAATCTGGTCCACTATCGCGAGACTCTCACTTCGGCCGAAAGCAGAGTCGCATACTGTAGGCCACAGAGTGAAACTGTTTGCTGGATAAACAGACTAACGATACTGTATGGGTGAATTCCATTCGCAATTGACTAATTGGGATCAATATAAAAGACTTTGATATTGTAACAACTACTCAAACATAATATTTAATAATTAATTACTGATTAATTAATTCATAATTAATCAATAATTAATTCCCCTAAACATTGGAGGAAACCCACCTCCATTTGAGCTGTTATTTCGTACAGGTATGAATGTGGCCATACGAGAAAAAACACTGACTTGTATTGAAAATATATTAAATCCATGAATAAAAATCCAGGCGAACCGGGCAAACCAGGCTGCCCATCTGGCCTGGCGGGCGGACAACCTTTTGGCGCTTTGTAGGTATTCCAGGTTTCGATGGTCTGTAAAGACTGTGAACGGATGGCGAGCTCCTTCGAGCCAGTGCCGCCACTCCTCGAATGCGAGTCTCATGGCAAGCAGTTCCCGATCCCCTTGCGTAGTTACGTTCAGCCGGGGATAGCTTACATGAAAAGAATTCACAAGGGTGGCGACGGCGGGTGTCCGGGTCTCTCTGGATCAGGACTGCCCCCACTCCGGCCTCGGATGCGTCCACCTCCACCTCGAACAGTAAGTCCGGACGGGGCTGGGCGAGAACAGGTGCCGAACAGAATGCAGACTTCAGCCGCTCGAAAGCGGAGGCCGTGGCAGGTCCCCACTGCAACCGTAAAGATTGCCCCCTGGTTAAGCTGGTAAGCGGGGCAGCGATCTGGCTGAAGTTACGGATGAACCGCCGGTAGAAGTTGACAAAACCCAGGAAACGCTGCAAACCCTTCACCGTTCGTGGACGGGGCCATTCCTGGATCGCGGTTACCTTCGGGGGTTCCATGGCTACGACTCCGGGTTGGATCACATAGCCCAGGAACCGTACGCTGGGCTGGTGGAACTCACACTTCTCACCTTTCGCGTAGAGCTGGTGTTCCCGGAGTCGCTGCAGGACCTGTTTGACGTGCTGTACGTGGGTCACTTTCGAGGGGGAGTAAATGAGGATGTCATCAATATACACAATGACGAATCGACCGAGCATGTCGCGGAACACGTGGTTCATGAAACTCTGGAATATGGACGGACTGTTGGCCAACCCGTAAGGCATGACCCGGTACTCGTATTGCCCCCTACTGGTCACGAAAGCGGTTTTCCACTCGTCCCCTTTGCAGATGCGAACCAAGTTGTATGCGCTACGGAGGTCTAGCTTAGTGAATAGGGTTGCCTCCCGGAGCTGTTCGAGGGAGGACGGGACGAGTGGGAGCGGTTCTCTTCTTTTGACTGTGATGGTGTTCAACGCCCGGTAATCAATGCATGGGCGGAGACCCCCGTCCTTCTTCTTAATAAAGAAGAAGCCGGCCATTACCGGAGAGGTAGAGGGCTGGATGATGCCTTGAGCAAGTCCCTCTGAGATGTATGCTTCTAGCGACTCCTCTTCCTGTACAGACAGGGGGTAGAGCCTTCCTTTGAGTAACACAGCACCTTCCAGCAGGTTGATCGCACAATTGCACTCACGATGGGGCGGCAACCTGAGGGCGTCACTCTTGCTGAACACAGCGGAGAACGCAGCGTACAGCGTACGGGATCCGGGACAGGTCCTCCGGTTCGGGGCTCTCCACGCGGGTTGCCTTGCAGGGTACACACATACACGAGGTGAAGCACTCACGGGACCAGGCAGTCAGCTCAGCGGTTCTCCAGTCGAAACTGGGATTGTGCCGTCGGAACCAGGCTAAGCCGGGGATCAGCAGGTCCTTGGTTATCGGGAGAACATACGCCTCCATCTCTTCCTGGTGAAGAACGCCCACCTGTACCGAGATGGGTCCGGTCCGATGCCGTATTGTACCCTCCTGCATCTTCTCCCCGGTCACCCCTATGACGGAGATGGGGTGCGATAAGGCCTGTAGTGACAAATTGAGCTGGCATGCCAGGGAGGCAGAAAGAAAGCTGCCTGCAGCTCCACAACTGATTAGTGCCCGGATAGGAACCCGTTTTCCCCCCTGTTGTATTATGACGGGCACCGTGGCCTGTGCTTGGGATGATGGGGTGAGGGACGAGACACCTACCGACAGGCTGGGCTACTCCCGCGCTGGTCGCACGGGACAGTCTCTCAGAGACAATCTCTCCCCGCAGTACATGCAGAGACCGCCCTGGGCTCTTCGGCGGCGCTCTGTGGAAGTAAGCGGAGTCCGGCCGAGTTGCATGGGTTCAGAGCGGTCAGTTGTCAGTGGCTGGACAGCCTGGGCCGTCGGAAGGTGGTGTCGATGACGGCGGCGGTCCCAGACCATGTTGTCCAGCCGGACCGCATGGCGCACGTACTCGTCGAACGAACCGGCGTCACCACGGGAGGCTAGCACCTCCTGAAGCTCCTGATTGAGCCCTCTTCGGAAGACGGTGCGGAGGCAGTCCTCTGGCCACCGTAGTCCAGCCGCGATGGTCCGAAACTCCAGAGAGTATTCCGAAGCCGATCGGGAACCCTGTCGGCAATCGAGCAAACGGTCCCCCGGACCACTGCGGGATGGTCAAAGACCTCCAATAGCGTCTGGTGGAAGGCTTGGGCTGAGTTGAGGAGGTCACTTTGTTCGGCTCACAGGGCCATGGCCCAATCCAGGGCTCGTCCGGTCAGGAGGGAGATCACGAACCGGACTTCGGTGGTCGGGTCTCTGAACATCTCTGGATGATCCTCTACATACATCCCGCATTGCATGAGAAACCTCCTACAGTGATTGGGGTTGCCGTCATAGCGCTCGGGGAGCGCCGTCTGGAGCATTGCAGCGCGGCGAGGTGGGGTGATAGACAATGGGACGTGAGCAGCTTGGTTTTGTAGCACCTGCTCCAGCGCCGCGATCCGTTGTTCCAAGGAACTGGCTCCTGCTGGGTCCATCGTAGGCGAAGTATTCTGTGAGTTCCCGTCGAACAGAGGAGGTCGGACCCAGGAATGCAGGAGCATAGTGACTTTATTAACTATCGGCTGGCAGATCGAGCCGGGTTGGAAGGTCAAAGCGCGTGGTTGGAGACGTAGCAAGAGGTCGGTAGCCAGGGAGGTCAGTCCTACGGATAAGCACGGGACGGTGAGACGGAAGGAGGGGGAGACGAGACGGCCGGGGACTGGCGGGGAAGGCACTCAGGAGAAGTCAGGAATGAGGAGGGTTCTAAGGGAGGAAGGCAAACAGGGCAAGGTGAACACACGAGGTGGACAGACGTGGCGAGGAAGCAGGGTAGCATGGGAGACAAGAAAACGCTCAGCAATGCTTGTAATCATGGCAATACTTTGCAGGGATCTCATGGACACGTCTACGTTATAAGGCGCCCGTAATCACTCCGGATCGGGCGCACCCGTTGGGTTCCGCCCCAGGGGCGTGACAGTTGCAGTGTATTTTTTTAGTATATTTAAAGCACTTTGGTACAGCAAGAGGTTGTCTGTAAATGTGCTATATAAATAAACTTGAACTTTGAAGTAATTATATCGCTCTATTAAATGGTCCTGCTCAGAAAGAGTGAAAAAATGCGCAGTTTTTTCCGTCATTTTGTAGAAGCCAATGAGATACTTACCGATCGTATTTTCTAGACTCGATACACATAGGCTTTTCAACCAGCGCAATTATCTTGGATGATGGGATCCATCTAAACTAATCCTTTCCTGAAATGCTTTCAAGGAACCGACTTAACCGGATGATTTTCACCGCCATTAACTGATCCAAGATGAGGCTTCTGATCTTGGATGATTTAAGCGACGTACGGAGAATACCCCCCTGTTTCAAAAAGCAACATTCCTTGCTGATGAACTTTTTAGATTTAAGGTACCCCAGTTTAAATGGCCTTTGGGCTCTATTTTGACTATTAAAGCAAAGCGTAAAGTGCAAAGTGCAACAAACATTTATGGGCATGTCCGAATCCATTTTGCTATTTTTACAGTGATAAAAACAGATAACATAAAAACATGCTCACCTAGTTACTGTCACTTTGTAACCTACACAGTTTGAAAATGAATGAATGGCCTTGTATTGTGAATATAGATTTTGGAATTTCTTCAGATTGTTTTTGTAATGAGGGGATCTGGGATGTTTTATGTTGTTAAAGGACTCTTTGAATGTTGTTTGTTTTTAAGCTGTTGTAATGTCACCCTGAAGTGGTATGTTTTGAAGTTTAAACTTTGTTGTGTATCACTCTTTGTTTTGTTTTGTGTTTTTTTTTGTTTATATGCCTGTTTGTTTAATGCAGACGTTGATATCACCACCCCAAATATATATAACAAACTGCAGTATACCAAAACAAGAAAGAACTGCTGTGCGCGCTCCCCATAGGGGGTGCATTTCATGGCAGGGATGCCGAATTCGGCACAACACCGGTAAAATTTCGATATGATATCGTCCAGCCCTATTGGCCAGTTAGTCAAAAAGTTCATTTTGGACTCTGCTTACAAGTGTTTACCTGTGTTATCACTGGAGAAATGGAAAACATGAATGGTGGACGGCAGCAGACAACTGTTTAGGTCTTGATTGCTTCACTCGGCTGTGGGCCTGCATGAACTTGGAGAAGGCAGAATGCCAGTTAGATACCACAGTGCTGAAGCCACAGAAAGAAACTGTGACAAAGGAGGCTCACAGGACCAACACTGAAAAGTACAGTTGAAAAGCAGCTGTCCAGTATTCATCCTCAGGACAACCAAAGAAAGCCGATGTTAATCAGAGGAGACATGGCAGGCAGTGCAGGAGCTCTGCCAACAAAGCAAAGGAGGACTGGAATCAGGTCAACAGCTAAAATACATATGCACAATTATTAATTGTGAAACAGAATAAAGCTAATTATAATCACTTACAAGTAAGTTATATGTAACAATCAAGTTTTAAAAGGCGCTTATCATGTTACAGACATGGACAAAATTGTTGGTACCCTTCTGTTAAAGAAAGAAAAACCCACATGGTCAATGAAATAACTTGAAACTGTCAAAAGTAATACTAAATAAAAATTTACTTAAAATTAAATAATGAAAATCAGACATATGAAACTGGCCTGGACAAAAATTATGGTACCCCTGGAAAATATTTTGACCATAGGAATATGTTAAACTAAGGTGTGTCCTCTAATTAGCATCACAGGTGTCTTCTAACTTGTAATCAGCCAGTCTGCCTATTTAAAGGGTGAAAAGTAGTGTACCACGCTGAACATGGACCACGGAACGCTAAGGAGGGCATTGTCTCAAGACATTAGTGAGACAATTATTGAAAAGCATGTTAAAGATAAAGGCCATAAGATGATCTTCAAGCATCTTGATGTTCCTGTGACTACAGTTGCTCATATTAGTCCGAAGTTTAAGGTCCACGGGACTGTAGCCAACCTCCCTGGACGTAGCCTCAAGAGGAAAATTTATGACAAATTGAAGAGATGGATAATATGAATGGTAACCAAAGAACCTTCCAAAGAGATTAGAAGTGAACTCCAAGGTCAAGGTGCATCAGTGTCAGATCGCACCACCTGTCACTGTATGAGCAAAGTGGATGACGGAGGAGGACACCACTGCTGAAAGCAAATCATAAAAAAGCCGGACTGGAATTTGCCAAAATGCATATTCACAAGCCAACAAGCTTCGGGAGAATGTCCTTTGGGCTGATGAGACAAAACTGAAGCTTTTTGGCAAGTCACTTCAGCTCTATGTTCACAGACACAAAGATGAAGCATATGAAGAACCTACTGTGAAACATGGAGGAAGCTCGGATTTACAGAAATAGCTTGATTGCAGTAATTGCCGTCGTGCAACAAAATATTAAGTTAAGGGTACCATTTTGTCCAGGCCAGTTTCAATAGTTTGTTTTTTAAAATGATTCTGTTGAACCACAATTCAAAAGCAATGTCTGATTTTTATGAGTTAATTTTACATACATTTTTATTCATTATTACTTTTGTCAGTTTCAAGTTGAGTTTTTCTTTCTTTAACAGAAGGGTACCAACAATTTTGTCCATGTGTGTATATAAACATACATCTCAACCCCAGCTCCCTGGGCGCGGCAGGAGTGGCTGCCCTTCACGGCCAAGCTTACTCTCATGGAGAGCAAGGTTGGGGGAGGTGAGAAGGAAATTTCCCCATGGGGATCAAGTGTATAAAAAAAATCATCCAAGATCAGAAGCCTCATCTTGGATCAGTTAATGGAGGTAAAAATCAGCCGGTTATAAGTCGGTTCCTCAAACGCATTTCAGGAACGGATTAGCATAGCTGGATTCCATCATCTGAGATGATTGCACTGCTTGAAAAGTCTACATCTATGGAGTCTAGAAAACATGATTGGCAAGTCTCTCATTGGCTTCTACAAAATGACGGAAAAAACGGCACATTTTTTCACTAAATCTGAGCAGGACCCTTTATTAGAGCGATATCATTACTTCAAAGTTCAAGTTTATTTATATAGCACATTTACAGACAACCTCTTTCTGTATCAAAGTGCTTTACATATACTAAAACAATAAAAAATACAGCGCAGCAAACAAAAAATAAGTCATGTTAATGGATGCGTATGAATTAGTATAACTAAACTATAAAATAAATAGTAATAAATGTCAAGCAACTGGAATTGAAAAAATTAATCTGTATCAAAAGGAAATGCAGAAAAAGCGACCCAAATCAGAAAAGACAGCTGGCAAAAGTGGCTGAAAAATTAAATGCATATGTAGTTTTTAACTTTTATACTTATCACTTAAATGCAGCGTTACATTTCAAATGTGTCACATTATTACACTATGTAACAAATTTTTATTTTTTTTTTTGTTCCTGGGTACAAAGTGTGTTTTCTTAACCCGTTATGGCTAAAACAAACAGAAAATAGCTATTGTTTCACAAAAACTTGCTATTTTTATTTGTTGTTTTAGGCAAATGGGTTAGGAAAACACACCTTGTTTTTCTGGGCTGTGGTCATAAAATCAAAGTTTGTGCTGAATGTAGTCATTTTTCGATAGGCTTTAGACATAAGCAGTTGAAATGTAACACTTGGAAGCCAGGAACAAAAATTGTGTTACATTGTGTTATTTAATTGTCATAATTCCAGATGAAGCGGAAGCACAGCCACGACATGGGAACAAGTTAAAGTGAAGTAAAAAAATATACTTCAAACTGGTAAAGAGTATACACACACACGCGTTCGCACACACACACACACAGACACACGCAGGTGTCCAGGACAAACTATGGAAACCCGGAGAATCTATTTCAGGGCCAGACAGACTTTTTAATAATTGTTGACGGTTAATATTTCATCATGGTTGAAGCGGTATCTCTCGAAAAGAATATTATGCGGAAACAATAAAAGATCTTGCCAGTCGTGCGAAACCCTCTTCATTTGAAATTCCTTTTTTTTTTTTTTTTTTTTTACAACAAACACTAACATTTCCCAATATCTGTTAAAATTGATGGCTGGGTGAAGTATCATCATTTACTCCATGGTCACCAAACACAGCAATACTTTTACATATCATGATCAGTTTGTTAGATATGGCAGTGTTTTTTCAATTAGTGCCCACGTAAACTGGCCATTTAGTAGACACTTAAGCCTCTTAGTGATCCTCCTTAATGAAAATACTATGTATGGCGAATACAGGCTGCCAGACATGAATGTACTCACTTACCAAAACATATAATGGGGTGGACAGACCATTATATTAGCACAGAGGCAGCAATATGCTCACTACTGGAAATAAAACAGCTTTAATCCTTTAAGATCACCCAGTCACTAAGCTTTCCAAAGCAAAACACCTGTAAAATTTAAGTATGTCTCGCTGCAGCCTGCGGGAAGGCGGGGTTGGACATCCAACCCGCCCACATCCAACCCCGCCCACATCCGGGCTGGCCTACCTTACGTCACCTCACAAGCCTGTCAATCACGCCGTTCGCTTAAGCTTGGTTACGCATATCACGCTGGCGTTCTCAAGGAGCACTTTGCAGTGCTTGATTTTCGCAGTAAGAGGCGTTTTGTTTAACAGTAAAATCTTTCTTTTCAATACGCTGAAAGAGTACACTCAAATAAAAATACAAAGTACCGTAAATACATAAAACATATCTGTTTATTATCATTATCAAGTACAGTATCATTACGACTTATGATTATTTATAATCTTATAGGAGCACCCTCAAATATG
>JAODKM010000108.1:10144884-10162205 GCA_026780845.1 Petrocephalus sullivani | reverse complement strand
CACCCCACCACCCCACCACCCCCATCCAGAGCAGAAACAGGATGTAACTTCATTGTCATTTGCAGGAATCGGCGGGACCTTACAGGCAAAACAAGCCTGTATGTTACTGGCAATGGGAGACATGGCCTCTTAGTCTGGGCAGCTTGCTTTCCATTATGTAGCACTGGAGTAAAGACTGAAGAAGTGAAACAACAGAGGTAAAATATGGACAAATTACTACCACTACTCATATATTTCACTGTTCTGCAGTCTTCATGGCATGTTAAAGGTAAGAGAACTAATTCAATGTTATATACAATGAAGTTCCATCACAATTATTTTCATGTATACATTATCATCTTTCTCGTTAAGTATTTTAAAGTTTTCTGTTGTTATCATGATGATGTTAATTATGTAAACTTTTGGTGTACCTCTCCCAGTGAGGGCCATAATGCTACTCTAATTTGCTTCTGTATTTTTACAAGTTTTACTCATCAAGCAAATATTAGCCTACAAAAGCCAATCATTTCTCTTAGTTGCTATAATACCACAATACACTACTATTAGCTAAGCGGTGCTATAATTATTTGCCTGTCTAGTTTTTATTACGTTCATTTAATTGTATGTACATATACAAACACACCAGTACTTTTACAGTAGCATATGTCTTATGCATTCTTTTCTCTTTTACTTGTAGGGAATAAAACAACAAATGCTACCGATATAGTTAGGAGCTTAAGAGGAATCTCAGTGAACCACACGGACTATATTTCTCTGGATGAGCGTGATGTTGAGGCAGTCAGCTACCTAAACAGCAGCCTAAGTTCTCGGCTCATTCCTACCACCTACTTAGTGACGATACTCATCGGTGTCCCATCCAACATTGTCATCATTATAAAGCTCTGCAGCAAAATCAAGAAATCTAGTACCATCCTCTACATGTGCCTTGCCGTATCGAACCTTTTCACTCTGCTTACTCTGATACTTAAAGTTTACTACTACTTTAATGGCAACGACTGGGTATTTGGAAAGCCTTTGTGCAGTGTCATGACAGCCTGCTTTTATGGAAACCTCTACTGTTCTATCTACATGCACATGTGCATCAGTTTTAACCGCTACATGGCTTTAGCCCATCCTTTCACGTACAGGAGCCTGCCCATGCTTCGGTACAGCATCTGGGCCGCCTTGATTGCATGTGCTGTACTTCTCCTCGCCATGGTACCAGAACTACTTGTCCAGCAGAGCTACATCCTCCGTGAACTGAACATTAGAACATGCCATGACGTTATTTCAACAGAAACCAAATTCAGTTTCTTGCTCTACTACAAACTAGGTCTTACGTGTTGGGGATTTTTCATACCTTTTCTGGTCACCATCTTCTCCTACGTGTCTATAATTAAAGAGCTGAAGAAATCTCACTATGACTGGATGCCCTACATCAGGATCAGCTCCTTGGTATTTGCCATTTTTCTCATATGTTTTACCCCCAGCAATGTCTTCCACTTCATTCATTACATAAACCTGCATGCTGGCAAGGAGGGCTCCTTCTACATCTATTACAGCACAATGCTGTGTTTGTGCAGCCTACACTGTGCTTTGGATCCAGTCTTCTACTTCATGGTTAAAACAACGGGCTCAAAATTAGCCATCATTACCCGCGAGGGAGAAGACGTGCTATCGAAGGACAGTGTTTCATTCTGAAACGAGCCTTATGAACTCTGACCTTCCATTGCTTGAAACGCTATAGCGGAGATGTTCCTTGTTCAGATGAGATCAGACGTTTATCATTGTGTACTTGGAGCAAGTCTGGACACTATGCACAGCATATATTCAGAAAAAAAGTTTTCTGACCTGCTGTCTAGCCATTTTCATGAGCTCTCTGTTAGAAAATTCTGTTTTCTTCATTAACATGTGATATATCAGGATTATCAGATCTTGACCTGCACTATTAGGGCTGTGCAAACCTGAGACAGGCTGGAACGTGCCAAAATTTTTTCTCTGATTTAGGCAGGGAGTCTCTTGCTAACACACCTCTTCGGGCAAGTACCTATGTGTTCCTTACAGCGTGGACTGAGGATTAAGCTTAGTACAATGTGGAATCAAAATCACCATGTTGTTTTAGCTGTATTTTACCATAAATATTTGTTATGTGTTTCTTTAACAGAGCTATAGTTCGTATATACTAATTTAATGAACTAAATAAAGTACTGTATGAAAGTTATTAAATATAAAGTTTATGCAAAAAGTACTTCTTTTGTGTATCTTGTACGAGCAAAAGCAAAACTCTAATTGAAGAGTAAATTGTATTTTTATGAAAGACAGTGAGTTATGGGCAGTAACTACTGTACAAGGGCAGTGTATGGTTCACTGGGTTAGGAGACGGTGTCTCTCATCAGAGGGTTACTGGCTCACATCCCAGAGCCAGCCGAGTGATGTCATCGTCCTGCTGGACAACGCAACAAGGTGCATGAGTGCCGATTGCTCCAGGGACTGGAGCACAAAAAAATATATGTTGCTTTGGATGAGAGCATCTAAATGAACAAAATGTAAGTCATTGTATGGCAACTAAATGTATTAATAGACTACCTCAGGGGTGCCCAGCTGGAGTGCCAGAATCTAACCCTTAGGAAAATGAACCATGGTTTTACTAAGCTCTTTTGGGTAACCATGAGTGTATGACTATGGTTTTATCATGGCTTCACTTTAGTTACCATGCAGTGCTATAAGTAAACCATGGTAATACTATGGGTAGGAGCTTAGTAATCATAATTACCATGAGGTACCATAGTAAAACCATGGTTACTGTAAAAAACCCATACCCAAAACCCAAAAAAACCATAGTGAATTTCCATAAGGGAACACAGTTCGCAGATTAGCCTTCTCAAACACATCTTAATCAGCAGTCCTGGACTACCAGCTGGAGATATGGGGTGAGTGGCTATGTGGACGCAGAATCTCATTTGCCATCATAGCAGATGGTCCTGAGTGACAGGCAAAGAAAACGTAATGATGCATTTATTCAGTGTCCATTGTGGATATACTGACTATATGTTATAGGTGAAATGGCCAATAGTAGGTATATTAAATAAGGTATAAATAGATTATGCTGATGAGTATACTCTTGAATAACACTTGACGAGCCAGTATATTATAGATACACAGGAAGCTACAAAGCATGTGGCAAAGCAGGGACAGCCAATGGGCAGGCATTCTACGGAACGGCCAATAGCATCAGTTCAGGTTCTTCATTGTCACAGCTTTCGGATCTTAACCTGTTCAAAACCTATGTGATTGGACGTCCTAATATTTAAAAAGAGCTAACATTTGCCTAAATCCTACGGGTGTAATTTCTGGCAACCACCTAGTGGTAGTTTAACTAGAGCATTTAATTTGTAAACGTACCCCTAATAGATATTATACACGACATCATTATTGTGATTTCAAAACTATAGACATACAGTTTTCCACTGCTTACTCTTAGAGTGGCTGAAGCTGTTGCCTCTGCAGGGTTGGGAGTTTGAATGCCACCACTGTGTGTTCTCCCCATGTGGCCTGGGCTTCCTGTGAGTGCTCGGCTTCCTGGTGTTAACGCACTGCCTTTGCATAGGCCCCAGAAATGCCTTCCTAGGATCAACAGTATCCTGCATCAGTGTGCAACAGTGTCCTCTGCTGGCCATTCAGAGAAAAGTGACAATTACGGTGACAATTACTACATTATCATCGTAGTAATGTGCATAAGATACTATGATGATGATAATATGACGATGATGTTAGGATGTTAATGCAAACAATATACTGTGTGTGTTGTGTGTATTGTACCTGTGTCAACTTTCTGCATTGCACTACTTAAATTTGCACAAACCTCTATGTATCACCTGCCTTGTATTTACCTTATGCCTTGTAAATGTATAAGGTAAATACCTGCCTTGTGTTATTAGTTTTTCTAGATTTACATGACCTCCAAAGCCGCATATATTTGACAAACCCAGGGAAATTCGCCGGGACTGACAACTTAGCCCCCAAACAGGTTCCCACAATGGAACCTATTTTCCAGTTGGCCGACACATGACAGCACGTAAGCCACAGAATGCTGCAGGTTTCATCCTTCCAGTTATCCAGTGGCAGTCTCTCTTAATTGTTTCCACTCAGTGCATTTCTTGCCCTGAGAGGTTACAGAAAAAAAGCACAATTAAGATACTGCTCAAAAGTGGGAAAACAGCACATTAAGGGAAAGTAGAATAAAGAACTTAATAGCCAAAGTGCCTTACTGTCTCTTTATATGGCTTGTGTAATCAAAGTAACATTGATTATCATGTTTTTTTGTCCTTCTGTGGATGGAGCTCAGAGTGGCTGCAGATTAAGTTGGATTTAGAGCATGGTTAAAGGAAAGGTTTGGGCGGTGCCGTGTCCTGGCTCTTGTGTACGTTTGCATATATCTCACTGTAGGTGGTGAAAATCACAACCCATTTCACTACATGACCTTCCAGCATTTTGCACGAATAATTTGGAAACTTGCTTCATGTTTGAAGCCCTGTAAGTAAGACCTTCCTTTACATTAGTTGGGTGTCTGGTTGTGTTTCCTTTGCATTTGTCTGGTTTTACAGTATATGAATACTTGTCAGTGGTAAAGTTATGTATGCGGGTAACGATTGTCAGCTTTCTTTAAGGCTCAAGATCCAGAAAACCCCCGAACCCCCATATACTGCTCAAAATTATACCAAAATAAAGTGTGATGCAAAAGTCAATAGTCTTCAAACAATAAAATATAATTGTATGCCTTCCAAAGTGTGTTAGATTAACAATTTCAAAACCTCACCTAAAGTCACCTAAGTATTTTCCATAACGATCCAATGTAAATGCAAATCTATGCATTTACTGACTCAGCCACTCACATGCCATGTTTGGCTAATCCGTACCTCATTGAGTTATTTTCATTAATTATTTAACGGGGCTTTTGGTGAAATGCATGGAATGGCTGTGGTGTCCCTGGGGAGAGGTTCATCTACATCATGTCATCAACAGAATTAACAAAACTTAATATTCAGATATATTGCCTTAAATATTTTCTCTCTAAAACTCTGCACAGCACTGTATTTTATCGGAGCCGGAAAAGTTGCACTTCAATTAATTTAATGAGTTTGGATTTGGACTCAATCATTGATCTGACTGATGGCTCTGCACATCCCCAAAGCCCTGGTGCTGCACATCTCTTTGAATGTGGAATATTTACAATAGGCTAATAAGGAAAATAAGAGGGGTATCATATCATAATGGGATCACTGGAAAGATACGCTTCCTTTTCCAAACATATAAATTCAGCACTTAATGGTATTTGATGACTTAGTTTTTCCAAGGGGTTGTAAAAGCATATATCAGGCCCCAGCATGTCAGCTCTATGGGAACAATTCAATACATAAGTGCTAAAGATAATAATGAGATCATTTCCATATCATTCACTGTAGTTGTCTTTCTTCTGTCCTGTTCAAACCCATTATTGTAGCAATCAATCAAAGAAAAGAATGTTTCATAACATTATGCATTCCCTTGGAGAAGTAAGAGTGTTCTGTATATAATGATGGCTTTGTAGTCAGGGTCTGGGCCATTATACAATATCTTCAGACTTTCAAGGAAAGTAAGGGAAGTAAGGAAAAGAGAATCTGTATTAATGAAGTGAAGGCCTGATTGTTTGGAAGGTCAGAGGGCTAATTGGTTCACCACCACCCTCCATGATCTCAGAGTAAGGTAAAGCCTGCAGAAGTCCTGTTTAATCTCTTACGTTTACAGTGGCTTACTATCTGGACTGGTGTAATGAAAAGAGTGGCAGAAACTGAAAGTTTAGCGTAAACTTTAAGCAAAACCATTTGAGAGAGACATATGAATAAAAACAGAGCGAAACGGACAAAGGAAAGTGGAGTTAGTTCTTTGTAACCTATAACCTGTGCTTCCTATCAGATAGTAGAAAATTAGTGCTCTTTAAAAGTAAATTCACAGTATTTCAGGCTTGTTTTATATATGACTGAAAAGTAATTTTTGAAGAGGGGGAAAATGCAAATCAATGAAATTACTTACATTTTTGAAAATTGTATGTAGTTCTTTTATAATATATGCACAATGTATGCTCTGTATCTGTGTTCATTAATGACTTCTTTGTTTTTAAAATATATACATTTCAAAAGTCTGGTGCATGAAAAAAACACGCTGGGGGCAGAGCTGGAGAAGTACTGTACTGTAAGTACACAAAAACTGCAGAGATCCTAGAATCTGCTCTGAAATTGATAAACATTCCCAGGGCCATTGCTTTTCTGATTTACTTTGCAGCCCAGGCAGGTTTTAAGGAGTGGCGGCTTCCGGGTTTCTCTTGCCTTTTCTATCGCATTTACGGGATGCTTTTCCTCGCTCAGATGGCTGACACTGAGACCAGAGGAATGCTGGCTATCACACCATAGTCAAAATTAGTGAGGTCTCCACTTGCTGTAAGATATCTGGGATCCCAGGGGATGGGAACTCATTCAACATAAAAAAAACAGTCTTTATCGTTTGCTTAAAATTCCGCCGTAGTAGACAACTATTTGATTTGAATCCCCAGAGCCCTAAACACAAACCCCCTTGGGCAACTTTTTCTTTGGCTGAGG
Organism: Petrocephalus sullivani; assembly: GCA_026780845.1. Classification (NCBI taxonomy): domain Eukaryota; kingdom Metazoa; phylum Chordata; class Actinopteri; order Osteoglossiformes; family Mormyridae; genus Petrocephalus; species Petrocephalus sullivani. The sequence continues at coordinate 10,155,594 of JAODKM010000108.1, read as the reverse complement.
GTTGAAAGCACAAGTGTCTGCATCTACTTTCCCAGGACTGTGCTGCCAAAATCTTACCTTGTAGCCCCAGCGCTTAACACTCACAGGCAGTGTAGGCAGACTTGTGTCTGTCCACCAGGAGGATACTAATAAGACATTCACAGGCAGTGACCGACTGATTGTAATACTGGCTGAAAGGTGGAAAAAAACATAATTATGATTACAAAATATGTGTTGTGACAATGCAGACATGTGCATCACACTTGCCAATGAGCAGTGAGCATTTAGCAGACGCAAGGCCGGCGAATGTTCCCTCAGTGCTCCTTGCTGAACACCTTATTGTCTAGTTTGTACAAGAGGAAGTGACCTTTCCTACCAAAGGGGCACAAGATCTAAATAGATAAATGATCTCCTTCTCTGCAGTACGTCCATAACCAAGACAGAATTGTGGGAAACGGCCATGGAGAGACTGATTAGCAGGCAGTTCAGACTTCATCCTCTAATGAGGGAGATCACTGGGGCACATCTTTAGATTACAGTCAGGAAGAGATGAAGCAGACACTGTTCTTCAAAACGGTAGCCCCCCCCCAACCCCGGACCTGGTATGTATCCAAGATCCCGTTAATGATCTCTGCTATGGCTGGACCACGTCTCTTGCATCTTGGTTTGAACAGGATGCCAAGGCGTGCTGCCCGTCCATGGGTGGCTTCCTGTAATCTGTCCCATGGGGTGACCGAGCGCTGTGACGCAGCCAGCCTGGGATGCTTTCATAAGCCTTCATTTATTTTCACATCTCTGTTTAAAAAGCACAAAGCACAGTAGTACCCCGGTATACGTCATTTCGGCATGCGTCAAATTCACCTATGTCGCTTGTCAGTAGTAATTGAAATGATCTTATGGAAATAATAAACAGAATTTTGTTCAATTAACATTGTGTTGGTATATATGATAGCAGACAACTGGAGGGGGTTGGATGATTAAATAAGAAACTGGAGCAACAGTTAAATAAAATTCTGCAATCTCTAAAAGGTGTGTCCGCAATTTTGACCACTACTGTACATTAAAATCCGTATGAACCTTGAGGTTCAAACTTCAGTAATAGTGTGTTTCTGGCAGCCTCAGCTTGTGTTCTCAAACACATTTTATTAACAGACTTTTGCGGTTTTTATTGCCTTCCGATACTGACGCCTGCTTGCCCAATATCATTGCATGGTGTATGCTTCAAATCAGCCAATGAGAGATCACTCCATATAAAAAACAAAAGTTGTATATTAATGTTAACTACAAAAAAGCTTTTGAATAACTATGAGCTGTATATATTTATAACTTTATATATTCATAATCTTCTATATTGCCACAACATGCGGGATGAAGGACTCGAGGGCAGTCGTTTGCGGAAACAGAAAGGTGTTTTAATAAATCAAACAAACAGGGACAGGAAACCAGCAGAACTACAAGGGATCAAAAGGAGCAGGTCTGGAACAAGGATAGGCACAGGCAACAGGGAGGTTCAACGTCAGGGACCAGACTAGGCCTGAGGCCATAAACAGGTGCTTAAGTACAAAGACTAATGAGGGGCAACAAGCAACAGGTGTGGCTCATCAGGGCCACATTGGGGGGAAGACAGGAGGGTCAGGTGGACATGACAGACAGGACGTTACATTTATGTGTTAGAACAACTGCTTGCATCAGTGAATTTTACTTCAATTGTTAATTAACATAAGACACCAAATTATTTAGTCATTGATCAATTATTAATTAACTGGGAGAGAGGTTGATTGAATTATATTCAATTTTGATTTATGAAACATTATATAGAATGCAAGACTTTGCACCACTTTGTTTGAAGGTCATATAGGTAACTTTTTTTTTACATTTTAGCTACCAGTACATTTTTCAAGTCGGAGGTTGCTTTCATTCGGCAGTAAAATGTAAATTTTACGCACTGGGCCAACCAGGTCTTGATCAAGAGCTTAATCTTAAAAGCTGCCTCCTGCTCAGAATAGACCATGTATTCAAGGACAGAATTTATGAGGCTATTTGAGCACTTAAGATGCATTCACATAATTGAATTTTCAGTCAAATGTATCTTGCTATCTTAATTAAGGTAATGAGCTGGCTGGTTATACTGCCCGTAGGTCAAAAGTTAAAATCAATTCCTGTAGGGTAATACCAGGTAAGAATTTCAGTGCAGTCTTCTGGAAAGGCCAGACAAAGTCTGCTACTATTTTGCTTAAATAACACTCAGTCTCAGAGGAATTTAAGTCTGTTTAGCAGGTTGACCAAATGTCCAGAAATATTGACAAAAAATCTCATATCAGTTTTTTGGCAAGGCATTTTGCAAAAATTGAATACATTTAAAAAGGATCGAATTTATTTCTATTTCTAAACAAAGAAAATAAGTAAGCATTACTATAGCCATGCTATATATTGTGGCTAAACCGGCATCTGACTGCTGTCCAATCGTTAAAACATAATAAAACCAAATAAATATAATAAATAATACAATAAAAAAGGACTTCTATTCTTGGGGACCTTGCAGATAATTAGTCATGCATAGGTGGACAGAAACTGTAAACGTAGTATACAGTATAATTCTAATATTCTGCATGGAAATTAACTTGTTAATCTTGTCATATTAAGAAAGTTACAATGTGTTTGCATTTACATACCGCAGGAAAAAAATGAAAAATGGCCACCTTCACTTTACTCAAATCACCATTAGGTGGCAGTATGGTGAGGAAAGTGAAAAATCTCACATTTCCTTCACAGATGGCATTATCCGTAGTGACTAACAGAGCTTAGGATTTTAGAGCTCCGTAGTTTACAAATAAAGCAGATGATTTATTTCAACTAAAAATAAACACGCAGGGCCCTTCCAGGAACTGAAAGCATTTGAAATAATTGCTTGTATCCTTACCAACATAGTTTCCTGCATTACATCTTAAATTATCATTATCAAAGAGTATTGTAGCACCTGCAAAAGGAAGTCACAGGCTGTACATCCGTTTCCCATAACTACTCATGCATTACAGATTCATAGTGACATTGGAGCCCCATCCAGGAACGATAAGGTGCAAGGCAGGGGGCACCCTGGATGAGATATCCAGTAATGGCCGACTAGTGCAGGGCACATATGAAGTGTCAGGCTACGATGCTACTAATATCACTGCAGCTGTACTCCAGTATTAGTGCTTGGTAATACTGACTGCTATACAGAGTACCCAGACAAAACACACACTTTGGATCAAGACCAAAAGACAGATGTTTTGTTAGATAGAGAATTCTTTATTTATATCTTTAATACTCATGGAGCAGAATGAGATTTACATTTCACCTATTACTTTGTCCTCCTCAAAATATTGTTCAGGATAGAGTTTGACTTTTTTTTTTTTTACACACTTTCACATAATGTTCCAAACTGTCCTGTGAGTACAGTCCTCTCACAGACAGCACACCCTTGCACAACAACTGAAGACCTGATGAATTTCACCCACAAACTGGACGACGGGAACCTGACAAAATGGGTACGGCCATTCCGAAGCAACCTTTTTGTTCCTCTTGGGGAAGAACAACTGAAGACCTGGACACAAATGAACGACTTCAGCACATGCATGCATTTCTTTTTAATAATAAAACATGTTTAGGCGTTTCTCCGGGATACAGGGCTTCCAGAAGACAGACGCACAGCTGCCATCGGGGAATCCTCACAAGCCATCACATACTCAACGAAACTAAATGCAAAAAGCACTTCAGGAAATCAAACTCGTGAGCAAACAGACCACTCAGCTTCCAGACACCGAAGACTATTTATATGTACAGTATTTACAAAGCACACACCCACACACACAAACACGCATTTTAATGGAAATGGACATATTTCCTCAAAATGACAGGCAGGTAAAATTGCCACATTTTGATATAAGTAAAGGATGTTTATACAACCAAATGATAACATTATATAAAGGATACGTAGCCCCTCACAGCACTGAGGAAATAGCAGCAGTTGGCATATTAAGTTTAATTCAATTGTCTAATTTAAATGGCTTCTCCTCGCGTTCAAATTATGTTAGAATAAATATGTCTTCTCTTCTTATTCAAAATATTGACACTAAAACCTATATATCTGAAAATGCTGTCTTTGTACTGTATATGGCGGAGAGCTATGGCCTTCAAAGACAAGCCTCTGAGTGAATGAAGAAATGTCAGGTATATGCACAGACAAGGAACATTACAGGTGCGATGGCCACATCACATAAAATCACGCAGACACTGACGGCAGGCGACACTACGGGCGTGTTGCATAGACGGCACATAGCATAAGCGCACAGAGACGAGACACACGACAGAGAAAGGCTAACTCGCGTGGCAGGAAGGAAGTCATTGACGTCTCCATATAAACAAATGCATTCAGCAAATAGAACTAAGAGTCACATGTCCCAGAGTTCTTAATGACTTTAAATTAGCTAATTAATGATGCTCTCTGGATGGCACATTCAACAGTAAGTAATGAAAACTTAATGAAAATAGAACCTTACATTAGGGCCCTTTCTTTCCAAATGGTACATACAGTATTTATTTTAATTTATTTTATTTCAATAAAAAATGTATTTAGCTTAAATTGCCCAATTTAGTTCACTTCAATTAGCCACTTATATGAGATACAAAATAACGCAATGCATTGGAAGAACAATTTGAGCTCACTAATTGAAAGTACAGTTTGCTTTCTTATAAACCTTGATTCATACAAATATGATCCATCGCATTCAGACTGATTTCAGTCTTTTTGTTTAATACAGGTATTTCCAGGCATTTCTGTAAGATGCCCTGGGACACACAGGAAACAGAGATGGATGCAGCGTGTCAGACGATGCTTGAACTGTTAGAGAGAGCCACAGCGTTTTAAAATAAGTAAATTAATTGATAGACAGAGAAACAGATAGAACAGATACTTAAAGGCCTTTCAGTATTGATAAAGGACAGGCTTAACCAGAAGGCCCCCGTCCCAGCCAGACTCTGTGGCTCTAGGACGTCATGAATAAATAAGATGAATAAATAAATGCGACTTAGAGCAAAGCTCTTCATTCTGAGCTCAAGTATCTTAGATAGAGATGACACAGGAAAAAGTGAACATAATTACAATGTAAGCCACGTGTATCATGGTTTACTAAAGATCTCATGTTTTCAGATTGTTAAAAAGCAGAAAATGTAAACTCTTTTTAAAAGACTGCCGATATATTCACCCGCAACTTTGACTAAATTGATAAATATTACTCTATATAATTTTATATGGCCTTGTTATTAGCAGAGTTGACACAGGTGTAAAAGGCTTAAAGGCTCACTTTGTAATACTACTAAAAGTTTTTCACTAAAAAATGTGATCATGTACGGAGCTTTATTAATGATTTCTAGTCAGCAAATCAGCAGCAATATTCATCAGAAAAACTGTCATTCTGCATTTTCGTAGCCTGCAGCATGAATGGCTGTAGTGTGCTGTTTGTACAGTAGCCTGCATCCTCCTAGTCCTGTGCTTTCATAATAATCCGGCACTTTCAGCGAAACTCGAAGCACGAGTCGCATTTCACTATGTCTGGCTGCCATGACGACCTGCACAGCACCACGGTGCACGAGGACAGTTAGCCAGTGTACCTTTGGCGAGTCTCTCGTGACATCGCACTGTGACCTCATTCTTCACCCAGTCCTGTTTACTGCCTAACAGGAGGCTGGAGGCTGGATTTTAAGGGATGAAAATAAAACAAAAAAACTAAATTCAAAGTGTAATGCAGCATCTAAGCCTTTTTCACCGGGGGGGGGGGGAGCAGGGGTTACATTAGAACGTTGGCTCTTGTGTCCGGCAGTCTCAGTCCGACCAGGCCCCCGCACACTAGGACGCTGGAGGCCAGCAGGATGGGGATGGCTTTCGTGATACCCACCAGCGACCCAAAGATCATGTTGCCCAGCACTGCTGCCAGCTTACACATGGCATTGCAGAACCCAAACCCAGTGCCCCTAGAACAAAGAGAGGAAGCAGGCTGATGATCATTGGACTGTACATTTTGAAAACACTTAACTTGAAGCTGTCATGTATAATGTATTATAGATACCTTCATAATGTATTATAATGATCAGAAGAATTAAGGATGCTTTGAACTGCATTATGAAGGTTTCTCTAGTGTGTTATAGATTTCATAACGTTTCATAAAGCATTCATAATACATAAGAAACAGGGCTATGATGTGGTATGCCTATTTATAAATATTTATAGAAATGGTCATAGTGCTTTATAAATGCATTATAATGTGTTATAAGTGTGCTAATGGATTCTAATAGGCATGGCATCCATAAAAAGTGTGACCGACATATGTCACTTTGTTACTTTTTTTTATGTAATAAATCTCTTGATATTGTAAATACATTCATAGTGTTGATTTCACTTCTTATGTACATTTTTCATTATTTAATAAAACTATAATGTGGTGCATGATGTGTGTTAAATTGTAAATCTTTTCGTTGACAATTCAGTTAGTTTCTGTTACTAAGAGCTACACAATGGTTGCACAGCAACCCAGCACCCAGTACGTGATTGGTTGATCGTTTGTGTTAAATGTGTGCGGGTCTTACCTCCTATCTGTGGGGTACAGCTCCACTGTAACCACATCCAGGGAGTTCCAAGCAGAGATGCTCAGGCCGTTATAGAGGCACAACATGCCAATCATCATGGACTCACTGGTCCCGAACCAGAGGAAGAAGCAACTGATTCCTGTCAGGATCATCGAGCCACCTTGCAGAAAATACACACACACACCGAAGTTCAAACCAAACATATAACAAATGAAACATATTAGCCCAAATAATGAAGTGGTGACACTGAAATCCATCTCCAAAAGTGAGCATGAGCCTAACAAGTCAATATCACTTCTTTCTGTTTGCTCTTTAGGTGTGCTTGAAGATAGGCCAAGGAGAAGGTGGAGAATGTTCTGTATTGCCCTTACCCAGCATTGTCAAACGCCCTATTTTGTCCATGAGGAGTGCAGATACTATGTTTCCCGGCAGCACTGCCAAAGTCCCCAGGAAGTTCACAAAGTAGACCCAGTAGGCACTGTAGTCGTCATCAAACGTCATCTGGCAGCCTGTCTTGTTGTGATGGAAGGTGCTGTTTACCAGCCTTGTGTTGATGAGCTTAGTGCTGTCAATATCTACCAAAGAGAAGAAAAAAAAACTGACATAAACAACAAAACCCTCAATAACTATGAATATTCAAGTGTAAAAGTCAGTTTTTAAACTTGCTTTATATAATTTCTGCCATAAACGTAAAATAAAATACAATCTCAGTCTCATCAAGTCCCCATGCCAGCAGGATAGGCGAGAGCGACAGGCATTAATGGATGGATGGTGGACATCAGCCAGACTTGTGATGACACAGGACCTCCAGCATCTCACAATGTCAGGTAAGGCCTGTTTTTTAACAGAACCTTGTTTGCACCCCACCCCCCAAGGGCCCAGTACTGCGGCACACCTGCATTTCAGGGTCCCCCCCATGCTCTAAACTAAAGCCGAAATGCCATGAGTCTGCAGAAAAAGCTAAATGCCTTTGTGTCCCCGCCACTCCCCCGGGGAGCTCGTCTGAAAAGCAGCCCGGCCGCTTTCCGCTCGTCAGCGTTTGCGTCTCCACCCCCCATTAACCCCTCTGTCATACCCTGAGAGGCTTGCCCCCCCCCCGGGTTGCTGAGGACACGCGCATGACACCCTTCCTTTGTCTAAAATAGCGCAGTCACTCCCAGCTAATTGAATTACTCTCTTTCAGCCAATTGGCTTTTATCGATGAGGATCTTTGATAAATCAATCCTCTCAGCGCATTCACCGTCACTCTCAACGACTTCTTCAGGCAAATGAGATATGAGATACAAAACAGCAACATTCATTTCATTCTCATAATATGCAAAGCATATTTTTTCATTTCTTGCTTAAAATGCATTTTCTATGCTTGGCTTCAGGCAAATGAAGTACCGTAAAAATGTGCGAGCTCTGAAACATTTGTCTTGTTTGCCATGTTGCATAACAATTATTTTAGGCTGTTCAGGTCCTTGTTCGTGTTTGCAATGCAATAAGGCGAGGGAACATGCTAGATGGGGTGTGAGTCAATCTCGGGGTGCACACATGTATATGCACACACACACACACGCACACATACAGACACACACACACACCCACACACAAACACAGACACATACCGTCACGCATGTGCACACAAACACAGACACAAACACATACCCACACACACATACGCACACACCATCACGCATGCGCACACAAACACACACACACACACACACAAACACAGACACATACCCACAAGTGCACACACACACACACATACCCACACAGAGACACATACGCACACATACCCACACGCACACACAGACACACACACACTCGTGCGCTCACACACGAATGCACACACACACACACATGCACACACACAGACACATCTAATTTATATATGCTAATCATTGTGGGAACTCCCCATTCATGATAACCCTAATAAAAGTGACCAAACAAAACATAAGACTTTTGGCTATTTTAGTTTTTTGATTGCAGTTACAGATTTTTATTAAACTGCAGTTTATATTGTGAGGACATACCCCCACAAGCTAAAAAGTAACAGGTTTTACCATATTGTGGGGACATTTGCCCCCCAGGATGTGGTAAATACAACCCCCCCCCCCACACACACACACACACAATATGGGAAATGTAAAGGTGCCTGCATCTCTTTAGACTGCATCTGTGCAAGAGGAAGCCCCCCCGAGCACACAAAGCAGGATCCAAGCCCCCAGGTCCACCCCTGCTACCCATGCTGGGGACATTAAATAAGTATCTGTGCGACTTTTACAGGGCTGCTGCCCTTACAAGGATTTACGCATTTACGTTTTACGCCCAGTGTTCACAGTTCAGCTTTATCAGATACAGGAGAGCTAGAGGCAGAGCCAGAGCCGAGCATTCATTCACTGCACATGCAGCACTGTGACCTCACTGCGGCTTTTTCACCGTCGTCAATTTCCACCCTTCGCTTCGGTGAAGAAGAAAGAGAGGTGAGGTCATCGCATGGGGGGCGCGGGGGGGAGAATGGGTGGCATAATAAAGGCGGGCCAGAACAATAGAAGGGTCATGTGACACCGGGGCTGCTGGGATATGTGCCACAGAGCCCGGCTGGCTTACCGGTGTTATAGAAAAAAGCCTCAGTGAAGGTGCAGTTCCTAAAATAGGAGCCCAGTGTCGTCACGTCGTCGAAGTAGCAGTTCTGGAAGGTGGAGTTGATGAAAGTGACCGACTTGAACTTCATGCTGACAAACCTGCATGGAAGAGATGAAACTCAGGTGCGAAGGAGCCGCAGCAGTTTGCTGAATGGCCTGAAGGGGGCACCATACCATTGGCCATTAAACTCTAAAGGCCATCAGAAATGAAAGCTCTGCTCGCTTATTGGCGCTTTCTTTGCATTAGATGCAGTGAGCAAATGATTAAACATATTTGTTTTTAAAAACCTATGGTGGTAGTCATGAGTAATTCCTTCTACATTGTGAACTAAGTAATGAATATCTGGAGTAATCAGTTGGCTGATGCTTTGTACCAATGAGATGTGTTTAATCATTTGTTCAGCATCTTTGTTCTGTAAGGCTTAAGGTTAAGTATCTTCCTAATATGGATAACAGCACTGAACCCAAAGCCTTTTGACTGCAACCCCATGTCCTGACAACTACCATGTTTTTTATATAATTTCATTACATTTACACTATAGTGAGCTGGATTCATTCCATGATAATCTTTTAACAATATACAAAAAAATGATGTTTGCTTAAAAGCACATTCCCCAGAAACATATACGCTGCACAACAACAGGATATTAATATGTTTTTCCTCGGCTGTGCTAAAGAGAAATGCTGTCCCAGAAGCTGAAAGGATGCAGGGGTGCGATAAGTATTTCTAATTTCCTGGTGGCGTCCAGATAAGGACAGGGTATACATTACTCTCTCCCCACCTGTCGTTGATGAACACCCCATTCTTGTGGATCTGGTTCTCCAGCGTGAAGTTGAAAGTGAAGTCCTCGATGCGCTCGTTGTTGTGGGTCTTGACCCGGGAGGCGTACTCATCTGCTTGCAGGTGCTTGATGACGTCCGGGAACCACACGGATAGGCCATAGAACCTGCGGGTCGGGGGGGTTCAGCGTTAGTGCCTTTGCTGTCAGAGCCCTGGTGTGTAGGGGACGCGGGTGGAAAACAGATCCATGAATATTCAATATCAAAGCACATAGAACAAAGAATGGAAGAAATTAGCAAGAATAAAAGACGGCTATTTCTACACTGAAGGATAGAAACATGTCATTACATCTAATTCTGTTTCATAAAAAATGTGGAAAACTTTCCGGTTCTTAATGCAGTCATCACACCAGGCATTCTTGTCAAAAATTTGCATTAGTTCTTAACCTTTCCACAACAATGCACCAATCTCTTACCCAGGCTCTTACTGTTTCTTAATCTGTTACTCTTTCAGACTGAATTAGTACAAATGCAATAGAAATGTACAACAATTCCATCCAGAGTATATGCATTAGAGGTGGGAATTAGTAGGGTCCTCCGAAACTGACAGTATATCGATATAAGAACATAAGAACATAAGAACTATACAAATGAGAGGAGGCCATTCGGCCCATCAAGCTCACTTGGGGAGAACTTA
>JAODKM010000108.1:10089267-10105614 GCA_026780845.1 Petrocephalus sullivani | reverse complement strand
GGCCATTCAGTCAGCTTCTGCCCTGGCCATTCAGTCTGCTTCTGCCCTGGCCCTGGCCATTCAGTCAGCTTCTGCCCGTCTCCAATCTCTTGGCCTCCGTCTTGTCCATCATCTACCCACTGGCCTCCGCCTCACTCTCGGCCGACGTACTGGCCTCCCCCTCATCCGTGGCCAATCCCCCCCCCCCCCCCCACTCACTCCTGTCTTGCCTGCGGCCGCCTCCTCGGCTCCTGATTTGTCTACTGCTATCTCATCTGTTCCTGCTTAGACTCCAGCCACCTCATCTCCTGGCTCATCATTGGTGCCATATCTCCTTGGTCACCCACGCCGCCCCCAATGACCACAAGGAGGTGGCCATCAGGAGAGGGGTCCTGCTGGGGCCTGCAAAGTGGATCCAGCCACGTCTCTCTCCGTCACCCAAGTAATCGCCTCAACCCGACCTTCAGGTCGCCTTCAGGCCAACGTCTGATTCCCCGGTTGCCTCTGGTCAGATGCTCAGCTCCGCAGTGACCCCCAGGTCAACACCCAATTCCCTGGTCATCGCCAACCCAGAAGAGGGAGACTGAGGCACGCCATCAATGGTGACTGTTCACATTCTGGCTCCTACCCTGCAGCCTGCTCGAGGCCCCTCAGAACTCCCATGTCTCAATCCTGCAGCTCCCTCTCTGCCATCCTGTTCCTGTCCCACGGGCCCGGCCTCCAGTTCCTGTCCCGCGGCGCCCTCCAGACTGTTGGGCCTCCAAGGCACTCAGATCGTGCATCCGGGAGGTAGTCCACCTTACCATAGTCATACATATCCAGCATTCATTATGCAATATGCATGGCCTTTTGAAGTTAATGTTCTTGTATCTAGTTTTATGTTCTGCCAAAGTACTCAGTTTTCTTATTTTTCTTTCTTATTTTTAACTTGGTAACGCAGAAATTATGCTGGAATTCCATTTTGCTTCATATCGCAAGTGTGATCGCTGGTTACTATCCAGATAACTCAGCACAGACAGATCGCCTGCCAACTCTGTAGGTGATGTAGGACCCTGGGGCCTAGTATCCCAGCCCTGCAGCTGCTACTCAGCTCTCTCCTGGCTTGGAACCTTGGCCAGACCTGTGTGCTCTTTCACTAGAAGGTCAGCCCCCCCAGTCCTATTGGCCAAAAGAATCACGGACCCCTCAGTTCGACAGCCACTGTCAGCCTGTTCCCTGCATGCCAGCTTGATTTCATCTGCGTACTATGCGCCAAGCAATGATACCGATACCTTGTCCATTGGTCAATATCGGTTTCTACTATAGGGTTCATTTGTTTTCTTTTTTACACGTTAGAGAATTATATTTATTTGTATTTATATATACTGCTCTATATAAGCTAACGTAGTATGATGGTGAATTGAATTTTTATTTATTTACGTTTTAATGCATCTGTGCTTCACTAGTGAGCTTTTCGGCTGACATTTCATGTTAATCACTGCGCCAGCTGCATTTTTTTCCTGCGGCTTTGTTGTGAAGTTTTACTGGTGCACAGTGGGGCCAGCACACAGTGAGGATGGCGAGAAACACTCCGGGGGGGGTCTGATGCTACCCCGACGAGCATTCCGGCTGGTCTGACCAATCAAGCGGGCGGCACTTCTGCTGATGGACCACCCATCTGGCGGGGTGGCCTGCCGCCTGCTCTGTAATCAACCCTGCAAGCTCTCGCTGAGCCTGACAGCCCCCCCCTGTGCCATTAGTGCACGCCGTTACCCCGATGCCCCCCCTGCCCACCCCCGCCCCCAACGGGCTGCTGCTACTGCTGCTTTCGTACTTGCCATTAGGAGCATCTGCTCATCATAGTTCATCATGGTTCATCTGTCGCCTTTAATACCTCTGACGCCCGGCTGCCCCCGCTTCTCGTCCTGACCGCACTCGTTTGCCTAGACGTGACTTGCTGGGTGGGACTCTTTTGGTTTCCCTAGATGCTATTGGCTGGGTTAACTAGCGGTCCATGCCCACATGTAGAAGAAACATCTTGCAGCTCAATAATTTTAATTCCAAACCTAATTTTAAGGGGGAAAGCATTTTAAATACTCTCTCTCTCTATATATATATATATATATATATATATAGACATACACACACAGTAGTATCCAGCATATGTATGAACTTATGTAAATTGCGTAATTTATTTTGATGAAACACATTACAAAATATTGAATGTAGTCACTTTTATTACAGTAATTTCTATTTTATTTTTCTGAATACTAGGTGAACATTGACTTTTAAAATGAATTAAAGGTGCATTTACGTCCTTGAGGAAGAATTCCGGACCAAAAGACGTATTTCTGTTTGCTGGGCATGTGCATTCAATGATAATTAATTCCAATAAACAAAACATTGGGAGGTGTAATTCACTTTAACTATAATTTAGTGTTGTCTATATAATTATCCATGAAGTCTGATATGATGGCATTTTTTAGAAGGAGATGAAAATGCATAAAAGTATTATATTATTATAAATACTGAAGCAGAGGGAGCTCAGCTTCTGCTGGCTGTATTGCGGAAGTGAGGAGGCGGAGCTCTGGCCCAATTTAAATCTGTATATATATGTAATTTTATGTAATTTTAAATATATATATGTAATTTTATGTATGTAATTATATATATATATATATTTTTTTTTTATTACATAGATTGTTTTCTAGGCCTTATATATTTCTTAAAACATATTAAAAAATATTTTTAATTCCATTTATACTTATACTTAACTGCTATATTTTTCGCTTACTGCTATTTCAAGACAAATATTTGTAACATATAAAAACGTGTAAGGAATAAACATTTAGAGGTGGGATGACTAAACCCCTAGAAATAATCACCAGTGGGCTGCATATGTAGGATTTAACACATTGCACTTGTTCAGTGATGGAATTCCCACAGAGGACATAGTATATTCATTATCTACAATGATAACATGCCCATTCATATTTAGTTAATTAATTTATATTAATTCAAAGCCCCACTAATTAATTTGGATGATTGGGGCGAAGTTAATAATTCCTATGTATAGAGCATGTGTGGCACGTGTTTGGATCAGCGGTGCTTGAAGGTAACCCATAAGAATGCTGTCACTGGGAGTGAAGACTCCGTCCATCGATTAAAAACCTTATTTTGCGGCTTGCTCCCCTGTGCACTATAATGCACGGCCAGCTGGACAGCACAATGGATGACACGGCTGAGACCCATGGTCCTTTAATTAAAATGTCCCGTATTAAGGGAAGCTCCGCCCCCTGCACGCCATTCCATCGGTGCATCAACCCAGTGACAAGCAGCACACTTAAAATATGAAATCGGCAACCTCTGTAGCAAAGACATTGTGATTCCGATTCTCTCACTCAGTGTGTTGGGGATTTTTAAGGGAATAAAAAAATAACTATTAACATACTGGAAACCATGTAAGGGGGGGATTCAAACAATGCAGCTTACTGTGACATGACAAAGGAGTTCAGACTTTTAGAAAAGAATGACCCTGGGCAAGTGTTACAAAAGCAATGCTGAACAATCTCTAGGCAAATATCATACCTATCCTATCCTAGCCCTGGCTTAGTGTGGTTTTTGACATGTGTTACTAATTCTGCAGCCCATGTCCTACAGCTGCCCAGAACTGATTAGGCAAATTATTAATTAGACTAAATGTGATATTAAGGAAAGGGTTAGCATGTAGCATATATGCATGAGGCCCTCCAAGTGCTTATTATAAGGCTTATTATACTACATGATAAAACCAAAGTGCGTGTGTGTGTGTATATATACACAGTGTATATGTATATATATATATATATATATATACTCTCACACACACACACTTTGGAATGTGGATCCAGTCTCGCATCAGACATCCTCAGTGATTCCAGTGTTTCATGTCCCATTATTTGGGATCGGAAAGGATGGCAGGTCTATTTGGACGCGTTTTCTGCCTTATTGCTGGCTTTTTAATCAAAAGTCTACCTGTATAAGCGGACGGATTAGGGAAATCCTGAATCACACCCATTCCTTTCAGTGTGAATTGAAAAGTAATTAATTAAGGCATTTCCCTATTTTTACTGATATACTATTTATACATATTAAGTCTCCCTGAAAAGTCTTAGTTATAAACAAATAATCTACCAACTGGATAGTGCACATAAACCATAATAAAACACTCATAAAAGCAGGCCCTGCTTAAGCAGGCCTGTAATCCTGGAAAACAGTAATATCCTCCAGTCTGTAAAAGACCCAAAGAGAGAAAAAAAAATGCTGAATCCTGACGATGCAGCAGGATTTTGGGGAAACCTTGTCGCATGATGTGACTTCTTAGTGATGTGTGTGGGGCACCAGACACGCAGTTGGCCAATTTCAGATATGCAGTTGCATTTTGCGAACATTCAGCATATTTGAAAGGCTGCCCACTCCGAATGAGAGGGGGATGGGGTCCCCCCTTTCCAGAGCTGTCTGATCCTGTATATTGACCCTAGTGACCACTGGGAGCATTGAGCTGACAGCACGGGCTCTTTTCCTATTTCACGCTTTGATGCATTTCCTGAGAGGGGAAAAAATTATATTACAGCCCATAAATCAGTACTGTTCTATTCATTGTACCTTCATCTGGTGTAAAATTCTTTGTCACCTGTAATGTAGACGGCGCAATTTCTGCAGAGGGAATCTAATATTCATCTTCTCCGCAGCTTTAAATAGAAAAGGCATGTAACTGAATTTGTTAAATATCCTCGTCGGGCTCTACTGGCCTTTCTGCAAATAAAACCCCGTGCGATCTCAGAGCAGAGTACTGCGAGGGACGTGTGTCGTTCGTTATATAGCAAGATGCATAACGCGGGTTTCCTAAAACAACTTTACGCAAGCGATTTACGCAAGTAACGAAGAGAGATCGGCACCGAAACCAGATCGGTTTATAAGCGAATTAGTGGTAATGATCGTTATAGTGGAGAGCAAAAGCTGACAGGCATCATCATCCCCCTCCTCTAGTTGCTGGGCTGTGATATTGGCGGCTTGCAGCGGAGCTGTCCGTGCACGTCTCGGCCAGCGCCGCTCCAGCGCCCGAAGATGTTAGCCAGGGCTCCAGTTCTTAACGTGGAAACCGTACTATTAGTTTACTTCAGAACAATCGAACCGACTCTATGTAACTGACACGTATATATCAGACATATTGATCCAATCTTGCACATCATCCGCCTTTGCCAGGGAGCAGCTGTCAATTTGCAGGACCTTCCCAGAGCGGTGGGAAGTCTGCCTTTATATTATAACTGCGGCAGCCTTAAAGCCTCCGTAGCTATTTAAAGCATATGAACCACCTTTGATCATCCTTTAGTATTAACATTGACCCTAACTTACACAGCAATTTATATTCTATTTCAATCTACAGTATTTAACACAAGTTCAATATTCAAATGATAATTATGTACATTCATCCATCCTGGAACCACTTACACTGGTCTGGGTTTTTTGTTTTTGCGAACATTCAGCATATAATATACTAGTTATTATACTTTCCATTAACATATTTGCTAGTGGTATGGTGCTGCCTGACATGACATTCTCGCTACGCATATGCGGATAATGAAAAGAGTACCCCGTGTTATGTTAAAGGCTGTGAACTACATTTCACTGAAAGGGCTCTGTTCTATATTTGTGTGGCAGGGGAAGTTCAACAGTTCTGTACACTTTGCATGTGTACGACATCGCGCATATACGAATATAGGCTACCCCCGGGTGCATTCTCTGCACCGTCGCATGGGGCTGCGACGGCGCATTTTGCATTTAATGCCTCGGGACTGTGTGCCTGTCAAGCGGCATTGTAGATGGGCACAGCTGAGGCCACTAAACAAGCTCTTCAGCTAATTTATAGCCCTGTCCGGCCGTTAATCAGCGAGGTAGCACTTCTGAGTCAAGGCACCGCAGCACGAGACCCAGTGACAGACGCGGAAAATAAAAAGCCTGCGGCGGCAAATGTAACTGGGACACTGCTGCCTGTAGCAGCACGTAGAAGCATCGAATCCTTTTTCCCACATCGTGGCACCACAAGTCGCTTCCCGAAGCACATTTTTCGTGATTCCCAGCCGAAAGACCGGCAGTAGGGGAGTGAGTGAGAGGTGACCCCAGACTGAGATCTGAAAATCCGGTTTATTCGGATGCTGCCGGTGACGGCTTTCTGAGGCGGGGGGGGCGCCACGGACGACATGTAACTGCTCTCTCAAAAGCTGCCGAGAACAACCAGAAGATGGTAAAACAGAAGGAGAGTGAGCTACAGGTTTGACAGGAGAGAGACTTCTTCAAGATTGTATGTGACAGTCAATGCAAGACTGAGAGTCTGGAGAGGCTTAGGAGGGTAGACAGGGCAGGGAGGGGGGCAGTGTAAGAAGCCCTTTGGCAGAAAGGCAGATTAGAGGAGCTTTGATCCAGAAAAGGCACTTATCAATAGATTATAATATGTCGTTCAGTGTAGTTTATGTCAAGCTGACTGTGAATGTTAAGACTGAGAGTCTGGAGAGACAAAGTAACTTTTTCCCCCTAATGGGGAAATGGCTGTTTGTGGGGAATTAGATAACCGTCAGTAATAAATAACACATTTCTAAATGAAGATTATGTGACCCTTTAAGAGGGGCCCTTTAATTACGTAAAATCACATGACTATGGCAGAGTAACATCATGACAAGGCCATCTGTGTTCCTTATCCCCCCCCCCCCCCCCGTGCCTGTGTTTTCCATCCGTACAGCGGTGGACCCCATGACCAAGCAGACCATTAGCATCTCTCTCTGTCGCCGTCTCCGTGGGGTGACCTTCAGAAGGACCCTTAATGTCATCATGCAATTACTGCTCTCCACTTCTTTCTCAGACAGAAGATTATTTTTGTGTATATCGTTTTTTTCCATGTCTCCACAGCTTTCTGCTACGAATAAATGTACGTAATTATATCTCTTTCTCTGTCCTGTGCATGTTTTCCTAATCTGGAAATTGATTTTTAATTCAAATGAATTGTCTCATGAATTGTCAAATGCAGGGGTGTCAGAAGCATTTTGAATGTGGGGGGGCCATACTGGCGGGGTGAACTAGTATGAGGGGGGGTCCAAACGAATAATTATGAAATGTGAGGGAGAGACGTCCCCCTCAGATTAAATGGAGCCGATGCCCATGGTCAAATGAATGTATACTTAGGTTTTAAGAGCTATACACATCTTAATTATTTTGATTCTGTCCTCAACATTCCGAATTTTAAGTGGTAAGGTAGGATTGTTTGTCCTAAAGCTATTGAGATGCCATGACAAACTGTTGTGAATCTTTCCCATCCATGTTACTGTAAGCCTGAGCAGAAGATCTCACACATGCACCACCTGTTGTTAGGAGCCGAGCCCCACGAAGAGGCACCGCAGCCATTCCTCCCACACCTGGTGCCATGACAACCCGGAAGCCGCACCAAGCCAAATTAGATTACGTTTGTAAATATCAATGGCAAAGCTTTAAACACATTAAATTGTGCAAAGATGAAGCTCTAGAGATATAACCACACCACCAAAACAGTTACTGTATGTGATGAAAGACACAAATGTTGATAGTTGGTCCTCACAATGTAATTTATACATGACTCACACACACAGACACACACCACTCTAGAGATATAATCACACCAGCAAAACAGTTATGTGATGAAAGACACAAATGCCCGTGAAATCAGCAAGATCAACTCTGTCATATTTCCCAAGAGTACTTTTCAGTCTATGTACTAAAAAACAGAAAAATGTAATTATAGTCGGTCCCCACAATGTAATTTATACATGACCCACACACACAGACACACCACTATGACCAAGTCAGAGACCCCAGTTGGCCTATCTGGGTTGGTGATTGGCACGTCGTCCTTACCCAGCCAGCCCGCCCCTGAGTTGGGGATGCACATGTCCGTCTCGGCGCTGGGCAGCACGAAGCCCACCACGAAGACCTCCACGCCGTCCGACATCAGCGCCAAGCCCAGCACGAAGAAGAGCTGCCACTGGAAGCGGCCGTGGCCGCACTCCTGGATGATGAGCTCGTACTGCTGCGCCAGCTCCTCCTGGTCAGCCCGCCGCTCCGACTCCAGCTCGCCGCGCTCCTTCCCCGTGTCTGGGACCGGCTTGCCGTCCTTGGGCTGCCCCGCGGCCGGGATGCCCTGGTACTCTCCCTCGTAAATCTCGTCCTCGTCGTCGTGTCCCTCGGTGGCGTCACTCAGGGCCTCCTCCTCCTCGGCTGCGCCCCCAGTGTAGCCGCCGTCCTGCGGATAATAGTCGTCCTCCTCCTCGTCCTGGAAGCGGTTGTAGGAGCGCTGGGAGTACTCGTCCGAAGCCCGGTCCATCATCTTGTTCACCTTCTTCGCCGCGTGCCGCTTCGCCTCCTTCGCAATGTCCTTGGCACCCTTAACCAATGAAGTCCTGTCCTTGTACGTATCGTCCATCTTGCCTTAAACTCTTGAAGCCTTGTTGGAGGGATCAACATACAACTTTTTTGGGATCAGGTGGTGGCACTTGCCGGACTGTGGGACAAGAAGAGGCAAAAAGAACATGCTGATTGGCATTTACTGTACAGATCCTTCTACACCCCACATGCACATAGACGATGTGGCCACCCTGGCTTCAGTTCTCCTCACTAGGCTTTTCACAGAAACATTTAAGCATTTTGACCCTCATTTGATGGTGCGACGGTCAGCACTGTTGCCTCATGCCCTGCCTCCATGTATGTGGAGTTTGCATGTTCTCCCTGCGTTGTTGTAGGGTTTCCGTCCAATGGCTTGCGAAGATAAACTGGAGTTGCCAAATTGTCCATAGGCCATGACCCTGTATAGGACTAGCGGGTAAGGAAGTGGATGGATAGACTGTCTCTGTTCACAATACGCCATGTACGCGGTGGGAAGTGTGTCTCTGATCCTAGGGACTCCCTGGTCCTTTATCTTCACAAGAAAGTCCTAACTGAATGTGCTCCCTTTTCTTTAGGATGAAAGCAGACTAAGCAAAGTGGTGAATCATAACGGAATGAAATCTCTTTACTTGGGGTATCTTAAAATTACTATGCAATTTGTGTAATATTTGTGTCCACTCAGACTAAAAGCAGAGTGCCTTTGGTCCTTCTGGGCTGCAAAACAAGCATAATGGCAAACCATTGGCAAATAATGCTGGCTTCAGGGGCAGAAAACCACAAGGAATCCGACCCTCAGATAAAAACGAGCAATGATGGACCATGTATTAATGGACAATATAGGTGTCATTTTGGCCCATATTGCCCATATACTATATCGGATGAACCACACTGAAATATGCCGTCCTGTCATATGGGACATCCCTCTGCGGCCTGTCTTATGGTGATACCATGGTGAAGGTTTCCTTTAAGCACTGGCTCATGCAAGTCTGACAAAGACAGAAACAATTATAGCTTCTTCAGCTCCACATGACAATCATCCCAAAACCTGGGGACTTTCATGTGATAAACTCTCCAGATCATTTATGAAATAGGCACACATTATATTTGTGTATAACATAAACTGTTGATTTCCTAAGTCAGCTTTGAGGGGCAAGATAAAACTATTTCTAACAATTCCTATAAACTGCTTTTTAATAACAAATTACTGATCATTACCGTATTATCAATATTCATTTTATTTATCTTAGTATTACTGACATTTTGACAAGTCATCATTTAGTCATCACTGCCCAACACTGTCTGCTACTCTCATTCTTCTGACTGAAGAACGAAGCACCTTTTAGCTCTAATCTTGCCTAATCTTTACGCTGTGAAACCACCCAGAACGACATGTAAACTGTGGATTTATTGTGACGCAGTAAACCCAGTTTTACCTTAAAACATTATGTGAGTCTTTGCAATGGGCAGAGGGACAGAGACTGGAAAAATGAAGAGTTAGTTACACTGCTTTAATGAGCTGAGTTTGTTTTTGAACATGCCGTGGGTAGAATTGTCAGCCTGTTAACCCAGAGCGGAACTGGAAGAGTGATGAACGAATCAGCTGGCTGGTATCTGTGGACATCCCTTTGGCAGCAGAAATGAACTGGCCAGGGAAAAGTGCATGACATTCGCACGGTGAGTGGGACCGCACAGCACGGGGCATGGGCGCAGTCAACTTGCTTTACTCGACATGCCAGGCTTAGAAAAATAGGACATGGGATCAGTGGAAGAAAACCTGCAGGTATTGATGAAGGTAAAACAAACAAGTGCTTTTGCACGAGTTAAAAAACAAGTCAGGCGATGCGTCAGTGACACAAGAGAGAAGGATGAGCAAGTTAGGGAGGTCAGGGTCGATGTTACTGAGGTAGAGGGCAGAAGAAGCAAGCCTTCATAGTGATTCATGCAGTGAGAAACAGATGGGCTGAATCAATAAGACCCGCCCAGTCTCCTGACTCCTCCCCCAAATAGGCTACTCCTCCTCTGCAAAACATTTACTGTTTAAATGACGTCAATATAAAATTACGTTATGGGGATTATTACTGTATCTTTGAGAGAATCAGCATACTTTTATGTTGATCTACGATTGTTAATCTTCTTTGATACGTTGCAATAACCATTGATGCGAAATTGTTACGTGCGAGCAGGATCTGCAGGCTACAGCATTCAAATAGTATCTCGCTGCAGTGCCCCCTTGCATGAGCAATTAAGGGCTTTTTGCTGTGCAGGAGACAAAGAGAACAAAGTCATTCATGCAAGGTGAATCTGGTGGCGAGGGGGTGCCGCTGTCGGATCCAATCTCGCTCAATTTCAGCAACACTCCCCTGCTTGTAATCATTCATAATTACGCATTTAATGCACAGTGATGCATTTTATTACGCAGCCTTACATGCACTAGATTGCGGGTGTGACGTGTGTGGGTGCGCCACTGATTTCTCCATTGTTGTCAAGGTGATTAATTATCTTTGATATAGTCACAGGTAATTATCCATGGAGTGCAGTTCTATTACACCTTTAAAAAGATTATCTAGATTACTTCAGTGAATGTTTGCAAGAATCAACAGCACAAACTGTAAAAATCATTGTTCTTGCGCGAATATTACGATATTTCTCTGCAAAGGCACTAAATAATCAAACGGCTCACATCTATCACACGTCCATCTATTTTGCAACCACTCCCCTGGTACCGAGCTGCGGGGGGGGGCTTTAACAGGTAGCACAGGGCACAATGCAGCGGAACCTCTGCTGCAGGACACATGCATATGCAGTGTGGGGAATTTAGAGAGAACGCCTGCACCACACAGGGGGAAATGCCAGCCCCACACAGACAGAGTAGCAGTGGGAGTCAAACCCCCAGGCTGGGGGGCACATCCTTACATCCTTTCAACATTACCCATGTTCTTATAATTAATTAATAGGTAAAAGACTTAACAATTACACAAATGGAACAACAAAAATAATACCTGTGTAAGTGTAAGTTTAAAAGCCCTTTCCATAATCCTTGGTTACCTAGCTACCTATGTAAGAAGCTATCTATTTCTGTTTGGTTTTATGTTTAGCGTTCAAGATAGCGACGCTGATTATTCTCATTTGAAAAGTATGAACTACCTTTTGTGAGAAAGCAACACTGTATCTCTGTTGGTCTGAATGGATGTTTTGATTATGTTTGTGTTAAGCATATAACTTTTTACTACCAGACTATTGGTTTAGGGTAGGAAACCAGATCAAAGAGATACTCCCTCGCCCACCCCTTCATATGCAGTGGTGTCAATTTCAGGTCCAGAAAGTAAAAATCCAGACCAGGATTTTTTTCAACCAATCAGTTGAGCATAAAGAGTCACAGTCACAGAGTACTCAGCTAGTTGGTTGAAACAAAAACCTGGTCTGGATTTTTACTTTCTGGACCTGAAATTGACACCTCTGATCATATGAAATGTGTAAGAAATAAGGAACCAACACTTTGTTCATTTTCTTCCCAAAATCCGATTTCCTCCCGCAGTCCAAAAGCATTGAGTTAGACAGAGGGGTAGATAATTATCACTCATCATTATACGCTTTATTGTCTCATAATTTTATCATCACAACAGTTTGAGATTTAACATCGCATAAGTAGTGTTATACACTGCATTGCGCTATGCCTAACCTGACGAGTGTGACCCGCTTCTGACGAGCGAGCACAGTGGATTGGGCAAAGCACATCACACTTTCCGGAGATGGGTTCTGGGCAGAATCCACTGAATTAACTCAGTCCCGTGTTATCAAAAATGTATATTTCTGCCGAATTTCTCTGCAGGTGATACAAGTCAAATGTCATAACCAAAGTTGAGCTGATTAATAGCTCTGGGAAAAACTTACAAAGGAATGCAGTCATAGCAGTAAAACAGTCATTTTATACTCAGCTTATACTCAGTTAGCACTGCATTCTCAGTCTCACCGTATCCTCTCACTCCCGTCCCTCTGACAGAACGCCAGTTACCTAACAGGTTGCTAAGATGTGACCAGAGCGCCGATCGTTAGAGCAGTATTACAGACATATTTGCAGTGGTTCCGCCAGCCAGACGATGCTGAACCCTCCTCTGTTTCCTAACCCCCTCTGTTTCCTAACTCTCCAGCGTTGTCACGGCGACCCGGACCTCCCCAGCCTTGTCAAAGCACCGCCCGTCAATGACTGGCAGCAATTCTGCCGACTCTCCACCCAGAGAAAGCCCCTGAATGTTTGCTGAGAGGATGAACACAGATTCTTGTCTTTAAAGAACATCCTTAAACTGACCATAGCCTATGCATGCCCCTGGCCTGTACCCACAGCACTGGATAAGCAGAGGATGGATTTGGGCACATGAAGTACTTGCTTGTATTATTAAACTATAATAATAATCTTATATTTTTTTATTAATAGTTATTAATAAAACTATAATAATCTTCCATAACCATTTATCCAGTGAACAATAAACAGAGCACATAAAGAAAGGGGCATTTGCATCACAGTCTCCATATTGTACCTAACAGCCACCTTTTTTAATGCCATTAGGTGAAAGTTAGCATCATGGTGGAAATGTGAGATCTTTTATTAAACTGAATTCCATGTGTGCTATTTCGGCGGCTGCCACATTACCTCATTCCCAGAGACATTTTTATGTAATAGCTCACTTGTGTGCTCTGATTATCTCGGAGAGCTGTTAAAGCAGATAATTCATATTCTGTATATCCACTTCTTTCTAATACCTGGAAGCATTGTTCTTCAATGTATTAAATATGCATCACATAAATATGATACAAAGTGAGCAAATTGCAGTTCAAGTCACAAAATATAGCAGGCGTTTTTTTTTTATAACGCTGCCCTCATATTCATTGGAATTCAGGAGATATTCGTGCATCACTGTTTAACGCATCTACAGCAGCTTGGCAGTCGCAGGGCTTGTGGGCTACTGGGAAAATCGATGAATTTGCTAATTATTAAATGTACTGCTTGGTTAGATACTGGACTGAAGTTTTGAGAAAAATGTTCTCTAATAGTAAGGCCTAAGGAGATCTTCTGATACCTTCTCTACCTCCAAATAATTTACAATTAATTACACATTTTTCCTTTGATTTTTCAATCAAATCATTAAAATGAATCATTTACTTTTTGTACCAGTGAAATCTTCCAAATAACATTATATTCACTGATTATCCAGCATTGAACATGTCAGTTCAAGTGACAACAACAGGCAACACTTTTTCTCCTCTCTCTTTACTATAGTACTTACTCTATAGTCACTCTATAGAGCTTGGGAGTGTGACATCATGCCGCAGTGCATTATGGGGTGGATGGGTAGGAAATGCAAAAAATTTGCTAACCTCCAAATTCCTTCTCCAAATCCTGGATCATTCATCCATTTTCTGTAACCACTTGTGCTATTCAGAGGTGCAGGGTGTCCAGGGCCCATATTGGGGCTACCTGAGGAGCAACCCTGGACAGGGCACCAATACATCACAGGACACATTCACAATTAAGAAACTCCAATTCATTCTGGGAAACTGGAGTGCCAGGAGGAAACCCACACAACAACATGGGGGAGAACATGCAAACTCCATAGGGGCGGAGCCACAGCAGAGACTCTAACCCTGGTCCCAGAAGTGTGAGGCAAAAGTTGAGCAGAAGAGGGTTGGATGGATGGATGGATGGATGAATGGATGGATGTTCTCACAGCATTACCCTTCTGTGTGATAAATAATGCATACGACGATCACAAGGGACCTGCTCAGGGGATTACATTCAATTTATTTATAACCGAGGCAGAACTGCCCGCCAAAGAGAGAGCTAGAGAATTACTTCTTAACTTTTTAAGGCTTTTTGACTCAGTGTGAACCTTACAATATTCTGGGGGAAGACACCTTCAAAATCATATCACACCTTTCCCTTAAGAGCTATGAAGCTGCGTTTCCTTAGTGCCTCTGATGATACGGCAAACTCACTCAGCCTGACCATTTCTCCTGCATTTGCTTCACTAATTGAGCAATTAAAAATGCATGTGCTCATACAAGTGTGCAACGCATGTTTTCAAACGGCGCTTAATTAATTTAATGCCGACTTGATCCGTACCTTTAGGAGTGAAGAATTATGTTTGGTAAAGGTTGAGTTACATATTTATCTTGCTCACATGTATATATTTGAGTGTGTGTGTGTGTGTGTGTAATGAATCACACGGATTCACTCCAAGAACAGTAATCTAATAATAGACAGTTGCAGCATGAAATCAGTTGCGTTCTTTCTATATATTTTAAAACGTGTAACATCGTGTAACAGATCTAACATCTAAAAAAAAAAAACAATATCATATTAAATTATAGCAGCTTCCTGGCGTATGTCACTAGTAAGAACACCGAAATGAAAATACATCTTCACCTGCTTCAACATGAGATAACATGGAGAAGACGAATCCGCCCACCAGGCAAGCAAAACAGGTAATTAGATCAGCACTGGAGGTTTTCATCATGGGTGGGGGGAGGCTTTAGCATGTTTTGCTGCTTTTTCGCGAGACGCTGGTGGTGTTACCGAGGAGCCCGCGACGGGGCTGTCGGGCGTGGGCGAGGCAGAGGGCTGCGAGTCACACAAGGTCGGGGGAGTTGCCCTGTGACATCTATCGAGGCCACTGCAGTTATCCTGTCCAATCCCACTTCGCAGCTGCTGCGTGAGCGTTATAATGGCGCTTAAATATCAAGGGGAACGTACAACTTTCACATCTAATTGTGGTTTCAAGGTAAAGGGAAAGACAAACATTCACCCGATCAGTGATTCTGGTCTTCAGCACTGTAGATGTGCGCCACCGGACCTCCTAAGAAAAACACGCAAAGGGCGCTGTGCAGAGAACGGCGGAGGGGGACACCGTCAGCTGGTGTCTAAGGAAGCAACTCTGAGTAAGTATATCTGAGCAGCAGAAGACATAGGAAACTAATTCACCATGAAAAAGCACAATCATTAATAATATATATATTTTTACCCTTGGGGACACTAACCTATAAATTGTTTTCCTGGCAAACAAAAAACAAAACAGCTGTGTAAGCCAGGTGACCGGGGGCACATTAGCAGATAATATGCCAGGCGAATGCTATGAGCCTCCACACTCCACACTCTCCTGCAGTGACAAAACGCTGCCCAGCATGGCTCCCCCGTCAGAAATGGCACCTGGTGGATGCGACTCGTGTCTCGAGCTTTGATTCATATTCAGGTCCTAGAACCACATTTTCTTCTGCTGTGTCTTTGACTGTCAGCCCTGTCTGGTGCATCAGTGACGAGCGCTCTGCCTAAACGACTCGGGTTTTCACTGGCAGGTGGCCCAGAAGGAACCAATAAAATATTATGATGTAATCAACACTGTACAGCCTTTACAGCAAAAAGAGAAAAGTTCAGACTACAAGGACGCTGTTTCTAATGTCCAGCTAATTCACCCATCCGTTTCCGGAAGCTCTTGTCCAGTACAGGGTGACTGTGAGTCTGGAGCTTATGCCAGGAAGCACAGGGCATGAGGCAGAGGACACCCTGACCAGGATGCCAGTCTGTAACATGACACACACTTTTGAGACACCAATTTATCAGGCCAAATGTTTGTTTGACTATAGGAGGTGACTCAATCAAACTGGTACACCTGGAGGAACACCCCAAATACAATTAGAGTGTAAATTATAAAGCCAAAGAGTGTAGGAACTGAACCCGCAGTAGGTGGCTGCTGTGCTCACCATACCACCCGTAGCTAATGCTGACTGAAAAGTTAATGCTTAACAGACACCATTAAGTGTTAATGCGGGGTTTTATCAATACTCCCACCCCCCCCCCCCCGTCAAGTTAAAAGAGACATTGCGCCTCTCCGAATAGAGGTGGACGGTAATTATGGATTAGGATCACCAAGGCAGGTCTTTAGCAGCGGGCAG
>JAODKM010000108.1:10055525-10068478 GCA_026780845.1 Petrocephalus sullivani | reverse complement strand
GATGTCCCTGCTTAGACTGCTGCCCCCGCGACCCGACTCCGGATAAGCGGGAGACAATGGATGGATGGATGGATGGAATATGAGAGGTTTTTTTTTTTGTGGCAGAGGGGTTGAATAGGTGAGTCAATAATTAAGTGAATAGATGGTCGATTTGATTGCACAAAATTTCCCAAATCATGTAATGAACATTTATTTAACTGAAAAGATAAAAACTGTCTTCCACATTCTTGTCCTTTTTTGGTTTGGTTGAATCTCACCTCTGCTTTGTGTGTGTAGTTTGTACACTTTGTATATTCTGCCCACGTCACACGAGTCAGTCCAAAAACATACAGTTAGGCTCACCAGTGTATGTAATTTGCCTGTCCTGTATGACTATGCATGCCAATGTGTCTCTGCGTGCCCTGTGATGGATTGGCGTCTTCTGCTCCAGCCTTGCGCTCAATGCTGCCCCCATGCAACCCTGAGCAGAATAAGCATTTGGAAGACGGATGGATACATGGGTGGATGATTTTGGGCAACAGCTCAAGTTTGGAAGGTTCTCAAGTGCTTTCGAATGCAGATGACACTATTTTGGGTGTATTTAAAGCTTGATGAAGCTTCCCATTATTTCATTCGATATTATCAAGGGCAATCTGCTGTAGGATAAAGAAAGTGCAAGATATTACACCAGTGAAGGTGAAATGTGTACAACAGCTAATTTATGGAACACAGCTCCAACATTTTTTTTTAATTCAATATAAATGAATTTAATGAATAAATGACAGCATTAGGACTCTCTTATGATGTCCGACGGCAGTATTTCACGTGGTTAGCACTTAGAGGCAGCCAGCCAGTTGGCAGTTTAGCACCAGCTGTGGGACGCCAAGGACTATGCAAAATGAGTGTAGTCAGGAGCAGAAATGGTTTGCTTTCCTTGGCAGCCTTTCTCAGTCATTTATTCATTAAACATTTAACTGATATAGCTTTTGCTTTATAAAGCCTGAATAATCGATGTGTGTGGAGTTTGCATGCTCTCCTTGCATCATCGTGGGGTTTCATCCAGGGGCTCCGATATCCCCCCATAGTCCAAAAACATGCTGAGGCTGATTGGAGTCAGTAAATTGCCCATATGTGTGAGAGTGTGCCCTGTGCTAGGTTGGTGCCAAAACCTGAGTTGTTCCCCGCCTTGCGCCCATTACCTCCTGGATAGACCCCGGACCCCCGCAACCCTGAATGGGACAAGCAGTTTCAGGAAATGGATGGATGGATGTAAACCTGAATAAATATGCTGATTTGATATTGTTTGATACTTGTTATTAGATATGCCTATGTGGTTTTATTTCAGGGTGACAATAAAGTCCAAGCATAAGCAACATTTCCACATTCCCACAATCCACTGAATTTGTTCCCATCACAATAAATTAAAAAAAGAACAATAAAAAATACTAAAACCATTTTGTGATTTAAACATTTTACAAATGATGTTAAATTCCACATTGACATGGCCGTGGACATTGAAACATACTGCATTAAAGTACCCTGTTCCATAAGACTAAATAACACAAGGTCAAAGACCATGGAAAAGACATGGGAAATACAATTGGTAAGAGGGAAATGAGCTGATGTATCATCTTTCATGATTACCTTAATGCAGCGTGGTGTCATCAATAACTCCCTCCGGGTGTAATTGCTTCCGGTAAATGTTTATTAATTAGAATTCTGGGGAAATATCGATAAGGTGCTGATGAATGGGCACAAGAGTAACAGAGGTAAAAGGACAGGACATAGATACTCTGCGTCGTGCGCAAAACTGTATTATTTTAGGGACAGAATAAGAGGTATTACATTAGGCACGAATATCATATTTGTGTTATGTGTGTCTGGAAGAGATAGATGGACATTGTACTTTCTAAATCTCTGTACTTTAAATCTGAGTGACAGGGGCCCTAAAAAGTTGGAACATAATTATTTGGTAAGGGCGGCACTCATGAGTATGAGAGATCTTTAGCAAAGATCCAGGAATTCCACACCCATCAGAGTCCACACTACTTAATATTGCGCCACCTCTGTACTGAGGCTCACAAAGCTTTAAGGAACCCAAGGCAGCTGTGCTTTGGAGCTCATGTCTAAACAACAGATGTAGCAAGAGATTTTAGGGACACTGGGGTCCTTGTCCCAGAGTATGAAGTTTAAAACCCAGGGTTCTTATTATTTATTGTGACAGCGATGTAATTGGAGCCAGCTTAATTCCGAATATATATGTACATTTACATGCATAGCATTTAGCATGCCCTTAGCCTGAAGGACTTATATAAGTGCTAATAAGTCTCCATTCTGATGCTGGTTAAACAGAAACCGGCCTAAGAATACCATCAGTCTAAAAACTCTGTTAACAAATGCAGATTCTAATAACTGGAGTATAATGCTGTAAGTGTTAATCCAAGTACTTCTGAAAGTACTTCTTTTTTCTCTAATGTACGGCCATTTGTCAATTTAAATGACAGCACACATTATGACATGCAGTGAGAGACGCGCACTGTTTGGGAGATGCCCCTTGGAATCCCCACATTAAGGGCGAGCAATTCTCTCCCCTAACCCTAACAGGACGCGCCATCGGCGCTCCCCGCTGAGTCGCCATAAGGAGTAACCGACTGGAAGAGCGCGGCGTTAACGCCACGCAAATTGCCATGGAAACCGACCCAGCCACTAATCCCTGCTTCCACTCAATACCCCGCAATTCCGTTTAATCGCCCACCAATGGTGACCGTCGCCGACTTGCGCAGCCAATCAAGAGCGGCGTTGTTGATGACGCGCCCACAGGTTTGAAACTGTCAGAAAGCGAAGGGAAAGTTAGCCTGCTAGCTGTGACTTGGCCGTGTAAACGGTAGGTAATGGCAGCGAGTGAGTGGTGCGGGAAAGAGGCTTTTCGCTGGGCTGACGAGGAGCGCGCCCGCTCTGGTTTTGCACACAACTAGCTGGCCAGTATTACCCGTTTGCGAAAGGGTGGCAGTTTGTAAGCTGCTAATACTGGATGTGATATATGTGTTAGGCAAACACCGGATGGCTGCTAGTTCAAATGCTCTTTATGCATAAATTGTGTTTAATATGTAATAATATCATTTTTTAAGTAGTATGGTATAGTATAGTCCCTGCTAATATTTGTTAGCGATATACTTTCCATGTGGGTATGTGTACTGTCCAGGTTGGGGAGTTTTATTAGCAGTCGTACTGCTATGTGACATAATGCAACACGGCAAAGCGTAGCTCTGCAGATCTAGATCACAAGTGTAATTGTGCCGTGCTTGGTGCTGCTTAGCTAGATGTCATCAGATGAAGCGGAGGCGAGGGGGAGCCCGGTTCTGCCACAGGATTCGGATCGGGCCAGTCCGGTGTCCTCCGAGCTGCAGGTACCGAAACATGCCATAACTTCTGTTAATGAATCGGATACTTTTCGTTTGCGGAGCAGCGTTGTATTTGACTTGATGTTAACCTGTACACATCAATATCGAGACAGGACATGCACAAACTAACTTTGATAATCATGTATTAAATAATACTGCCTTTATGTGTCTTCCACCTCCCATAACACAATACAGAGTTATAAAGATAATTATATATTTTTCTGGACCCATGGAAGATCTTTTCCCTTAATTACTACATGCTTAATATCTCGCTAATTGCGCATAAGCATAGAGAATCTTATAAGCAAAAAGTCAGCTCTACCAGACCTTCTTATATAAAGTTTTTCAGATAACTTGGCTCAGGTAAATGTGACCAGAGAGTGATATTTAGATAGAAATGTTGTATTTAAACGGTTAGAGAAAATCATTCTACAAGTCTGTATGCCTCATTAAAAGAAATGGCTGTGGCTGGATTTGTTAACAAATAATATGTAATGACATTATCAAGCAAAACAGCTCTGCTTATGCAGTAGAATTTTGAATAGAATTGTAAATTTAATTGGTCAGGCTAGTGTTGTAATAATGACTTTATCAACTCTTTTTTTCCTTTTCAAAGTTATGTCATTTTATAAACTTTGCAAGCAGCTCATTTACACACAGCATTACAAAAAATGTCAGGATCCTGATAAAATGCACTAAGTTCATAGTGGATTATAATTTTTCCTTCCAAGTGTTCACTTATTAAAGGAAAATAAGGTATAAGATAAAAACAATGATTTGTTCCAGTTTTAAGACGATGCACTGTGACTTTATTTGTGTCAATAACTGATGCTGTCAAAGCAGTATTTTCTCGGTAAAAACGAGAAGCAGAAGTAGGCGGGGCTCTTGCAGCCGTCGTGTATCATTTCATTCTTAATCACCTCTGCTCCCTGCCTGCTGCCCGGCTGACAGGATGAGTATGAGGAGCTCCTCCGATACGCCGTGGTGACTCCCAAGTTTGAGGCGGGCACGGCGCGACAGGCCCGCCACGCATCACAGGCGCCCACCGACGGCAGGATTGCGGGCTTATTGGACAGCGCTCGCCCTCACCCCTTCTTGGGTAAGCTACTGCCATGCGCACACCTTCTCTGCTAGCATCGTTATTTTTTTTTTTTTTTAAAGAAACAATCGAAATGGAGCTATTTGATATTTGCATAATCTTCCCCTGAGATCTTTTTTGAGTGTGCTCTGGAATTATGATCACCGGCACAGAGGCATGATAAACTTCGCAGGGTAAATCATGGTAAAAGTGTTCCACTAAAAGCCAAATCCAAATTATGTGAATCGGTGTGCTTTCCAATGGCTTCTTTCACGCAAGTTTTCGAAGCATCCCTGCCGTAGTTGGCAGGTGAAATGAAATGCTTTTATCACCATCTGCATGAGTACAGCTGGACTGGAATGTCCCATATTGTCCTCCATGACACACACACAAACACATAGACGGGTGAGAGCGAGGCTTGAGCTCTTAAGGCAGGGTCAGGCCATTTATGCAGTACCCCTGTGGAATTTTAGAGGGTTAAGGGCTTTGCTCAAGAGCCCAACAGACATGTGACTATTCTGCCAAGAATGGGACATGAACCAGCAACCTTCCTGCCACCCGCTGGGCCCCATGCTGCCCCCTAGGTGGTTAATTGAAGCTCAGTAGCATCCGTTTCTTGCGTGGTGGTTCATTATTTGAGGTTCAGAATCCTTTCAGTGCAAGTAGGTAGTTAGTTCAGGGTCTGTCCTCTTACCTCTCTGTAATTTGTTGGATTCTCAAACAGTCTGATTAATTTACCAGGAAGATGAACCCAGCCCACTTTGGACACTGTATTTTATTGATATTTTAGCCCCCAGTGTCACCTTGACCAGGATAAGCAGTTGATGGATGGACGGAATTCACAGCCACTTAATGGACAGCATTGTGTCTGCCTTATGAGACAAAGTCCCCAGTGTTTGTATTTGTAGCTGATGCCGCTGTGACCACACAATCCTGACATCACTGCCTGGGCCAGCTTAAGATGGATAAGATGCGTCTTGTTTTTAAAGTCATGTCCTTTTCTTTCGCTGGCAGCGACCATCTCTGCTGACGCAGCTGCAGCTCGGCTTCGGAGTGCAATTAGCCTGCAGGCTTTTATCTGTGAAGGAGCACTGGCTCTACAGCTGATTGGAAACAAGCAGCTGGGCTGGATCCAGAGTCGCTCTTTAACCTTCAGTGCGTGCGTGCGTGCATCTCCCAGCACCCTTTAATTTCATCAAGGCCCAGACAGTCATTTGGAGATGACGCGCTGCCTTTCCTGTGTGACGTCACAGGTCCGAGGGCCGGGCAGGACACGGCATCGGCTGGAGTCACGCCCAGAGAGCGCTCAGAGATGGCCCATAGTAGATCTTAGAAGCGAGGTGCCTTTTAGGGGGCTTCCACAGCAAAACTGAGCTGCTTTGTGTATCAAGGTCATAGTCATAGTGTTTGTAAGTATGTATTGTAAAAGTATTTTAAGCCATTAAAATGGCATTTAAAAATTATTATGAAAATATCCATCCGTCGTCCATCCATTTATTAATTTTTCAACTACACTCAGTAGTAGGGTCACGGTCAGCTTGGAGCTGTATCCATGAAGCACCGGGTACAAGGCAGGGGTCACCAGTCCATGGGGCTCATTCTACCATGCATAATCATTATGAAATGAAAGGAACTAATCAAAAATCTCATCAAAAATCTCACCAGATTAGAATGATTATTATGTGATGTGGAACACCCAGTCTTGTTTGGGAGTGTAAGACCACTTCTTAATGTTTATCCGTTTAATGTTTTTGCGATTTCGATATTCAGCTTCCATGGAGGAGATGCCCACGAGGGCCAGCGTCGTGTCCACCGTCGATTCGGAGGAGGCGCGCAGCGAGCTGGGGAGCTCTGGGAGCAGTGAGCCAGAGCCCGGGGTTACCGCGGTCACCGAGATGTTTGTGTCAGAGGAGCAGCTGAGCCGGATGGAGCACGTGCTGGATACCTGGAGCGACAACCTGAAGGCGAGTTATCTGACGATCTGTCAGATTCATTATGGTGCTTATAATGAACGGGAAGCGTCGCCAGACAGGTTTTGTCTAGAACATCTTATGCAGTCAATTGGTTCCACAACTTGGGGCAATAATCCAAACCTATGTATGTTCAAGACACTTATATAAAAGTGCCAGTTTTCTTGCATTTTTGCCTCTCAGCAAATGCTATAATATGGTACACAGGGGGGGGGCGGAGTGTGTCGGTGGGGCTGGGTTTGGGGGCGGGGCTGGATGTGGAGGTGGGGCTGTGTGTGGGGGCGGGGCTGGGTCATGCTCCCTTTGGGTGACCTTAGCAGAGACCTGCAGGTGCATGTGATGGCGGAGCTCCGGAAGTGGAAGCTGGTCTTCATGGAGCAGCACCGGCTGGAGCTGAAGAAGGAGCGGCAGAGGCACGCAGCCCAGGTGGCACGCCTCGGCGCCCAGGTGGACAGCCTGAAGGAGCTTCTGCGCACCTACGAGACCTCCAGCCAGAGGAAGGACGAGGTGCTCTTTTCCCGGGGCTTTAGGCCATTACCAGCTTGCTCTTCCTTCAGCCTCTGTGTCTGAAACGAGCTTAAGGGTAGGTTCTCGGCCTGAAGGGTTCCACTCCATCCTGGCAGGTGATCGCTAACCTGAGCCACTCGCTGGAGAGGCAGAGGGAGCGACTGGAGCTGATGAGGAGCTTCACCCACTGGAGGCTGCAGCACCTTGAAGCCAAGGAGGAGGTGAGGGCTCTCCCAAGGGGGTGCCCCCCCAACAGCCTGTTTTTTTTTAGCCCAGCTGTCGATGCGCTGCTCACAACCCCCCCCGCTTCGTGTTTTCTGCACTTCATGCAGCCTTCTCTGCGGGGCCTTACTCCATTAAGCCCTAATGACAGTAATCTAGCAACATTATGGTTTATGCAAATGGCGTATGGGGCCTGAGCGTGACTTATGACAGCCCTCTATATGTGCTTATTAAGCACTCAGCCTACCATCATCTTTAATGTCGTTATATATTTTTTTTTTGGAGGATATGATGTATACCTTACAGCCACAATATCCAGCCAGAGACGGAGGTCAGTTTAAAATTTTAAAATAAAAACTCAGATTTTTTTGGTCATATCTCTTTGTCTTGTTTTCGAGCAGTGTTTCTCAAACCTGTCCTTGGGGACTCCAGACGGTCCACGTTCTTGCTCTCTCCCAGCTCCCTGTATGTCCCAGCATGCCTGTACCAGATAATCAGTGTACTTGATTGGCTGGGAGCTGGGAGGGAGCAAAAGTGTGGACTGTCTGGGGGTCCCTGGGGACTGTGTTGACAAACATTGTTGCGGAGCATCAAAATAGGTGTGCATAATGTATTGAGTCTCTGAAACTAAATTTTATAAAAATCTATGACTGTAATCAAAAAACTATGCCAAAAGCCTTGTGTTTCATTTGGTGAATTATAAACGTCTGTCTGTGCGCCTGTCTGTCTCTGTGTGTCTCTCTGTCTGTCTGTGCGCATGTCTGTCTGTCTCTTTTTCCCTGTCTGTCTGTCTCTCTCCCTGTCTGTCTGTGCGCCTGTCTACCTGTGTCTCTCTCCCTGTCTGTCTGTGCGCCTGTCTACCTGTGTCTCTCTCCCTGTCTGTCTGTGCACCGGTCTGTCTGTGTATCTCTCCCTGTCTGTCTGTCTGTCTGTGCACCTGTCTGTCTCTGTCTGTCTGTCTCTGTCTCTCGCCCTGTCTGTCTGTGCCCCTGTCTGTCTCTGTCTGTATCTCTCTCCCTGTCTGTCTGTGTGCCTGTCTATCTGTGTTTATCTTTCTCTGTCTGTCTGTCTGTCTGTCTGTATGTCTGTGTGTCTCTCGCCCTGTCTGTCAGTCTGTGCCCCTGTCTGTCAGTCTGTGCCCCTGTCTGTCTGTCTGTGCCTGTCTGTCTGTCTGTCTGTGTGGTTGTCTGTCTCTGTCTGTATCTCTCTCCCTGTCTGTCTGTGTGCCTGTCTATCTGTGTCTATCTTTCGCTCTCTCTCTGTCTGTCTGTCTGTCTCTCTCTGTCTGTGTGTGCCCCTGTCCCTCCTCACCTCCTGCTCTCCCACCTGCTGCTCCAGGCTCACGCGGCCAGGGTGGCAGAGCAGCACTACCTGCTGCAGCTGAAGCGGAAGGTGTGGGCGGCCTGGCGCTCGCCCATCCAGGCCCGGTGGAAGCAGCACGTGGAACGAGCGTGCCAGGCCCGTGCCGAGGCCGTGTGCGCTCAGCTGTCCGCCAACCACGACGCCCGGCTGGCCCAGGTCAGGGGCTTCGTGGGTCCAAGGCTCCAGGGAGAATACCCAGGGCCATTATAAGGATAGCGGCCCTGGTGGGAAATCTGGGGGGAAGTGTACACAGACTGAAATGAGTCTGATTTAAAGTCGTCTTTGTTTAGTCCATAATTATGTGGGAATTGCCGGCATGTTACTGGACAGCCGTAAGAGGGCCTGACAGCTGTGATGTATTTGTGTTATGGAAAAGGAGCAGGGATGGTTTCATCACCTTTACCAGGAGCCACTCCAAAACAGCATTTGTGTGACCAGGTGTCACGTAGGTCCAAGAATGAGTTTATGCTGGGGGGCCTTGTGCCACGGGGCCATTCCAGTCACATCCAGCACCTGAGTGGAGCGTCCTGCTGTCTCTGTTAGTGTGCCGAGGAGCTGGAGGAGGCCCGCGGGGAGATCCGGAGGCTGCATGCGGAGAGGGAGCGTTTCGAGGAGTCTATGAAGAAGGCTTTCATGCGGGGCGTCTGCGCCCTCAATATGGAGGCCATGAGCGTGTTCCAGGGGGCAGAGGCCAGGCTAGACCACGGTTGGTGCCCCGAGACACTGACACACACACTAAGGGCACTGTCACAACACACAGCAGGATCGGGGACCTTTCTGCTAAGTAAGCATGGGAGGCACAAAGCATTCGTAGCTTAAGGAAACTACCTGGCAGCCCAAAAACAATGGATGATGGAAAAAATGGTCCCCACAACATCAAAATAACAGGTTTATATCTCATTCTGGGGACATTTGCTCTTCACAATGTAATATATACATGATCCACACACACATGCGCCTTTCTGCAGAGTCTGAGTGAGCAGTGAGTCTGTGGGCTCCTGCCCCTTAATGCCGCTGTTCCAGGCTGTCTCCTCATCCCGATCACAGCAGTAAGCCCCCCATAAATCAGGGAGCACTCCGTGATGCAGGGCGGGCGGGAAGCGGCAGGGTGTCTGGGAGGGGGGCGGTGGGGGCCGCCAGGTTTTAAGGAAGGTCAGGATGTTCTCGCGGCGCAGACGAGAGGGAAGCCGGTCGTTTATTAAATGGGGTCGCACAGAACAGTCACAAGTAGAGCACAAAGACCTGTTACAGTGGGCGTGCGGCGTCACCACGGCGACTGTCGCCGAGCAGTGAGCTCTGCTGCTCATTACAGGTTTAAATCAAACCCAGATAAAATGCTGCCAGAAATAGGTCTCAAACACTGCCTGATTCTGACAGCTGTATCTTTAATGAATGATGTTTCTTTGCCATTTTGACATTTTATTTAACAATTTCTGCAGCATGCTGGCAAGTTCCAGATCAGAAATGCGTTTTATGTGCTCACGCTTAGGATTTGATTGCTAACAGCAAATGTTGATTTTTTTATTTATGCGGAGGAGACTCCCCATTCAATCTGTGGCAGCTGTGAATGGATTTGCTCTCTGCTGCCCCCTCCTGGCCGCTTCACTGATCAGCCCTGTCCCGCTCGCAGACCTCCAACCCGCACCGGATGCCCCCCGCTCCAGCTCCTCAGTCTGCTTCCAGCCACAGCCCAACCCTGCCGCACGCTCCAGCCCGGTGCACTTTGAGTCAGCCACGCCCCCCGGGCTGGCCCATGATGACGCAGAGCCTGTGGTGAGGAGATGCTCATCGCATGCCTGTCGTACCGCTTGGACCTCTCCCTGTGACATGCCATTGGAGCAAAGCCACCTTTTTATGCCTCACTAGCTAATGTCTGCAGCTAATGGTACCAGTGTTGGTTCTGGTCCGTCTCTCCTGTACAGTCCCAGTTCATGTCTCATTCTGGATCTGGATTCGGCCCATTCAGAACAGTGGAAGGCTTCCCTTCAACCACTTCTGTCAGCGCTGCTCTTCCTCCAGGCACCGCTGCAGCGACCCAGAGACAGGTTTTACTCCTCCTTAAGCCTAACACTCCCCTGAACAGAAATTCAAGTAGAGTGGGGTTTCCCATCCCAGTCCTCAGGGACCCCCAGACAGCCCATATTTTTGTTCTCTCCCAGCTCCCAGCCAATCAGAAACACACAATACCTGGTACTGGAGTACTGGGAGCTGGACTGTGGACCGTCTGGGGGTCCCTGAGGACTGGCTTGGGAAGCACTGAAGTAGAGCATTGGCCACAAAATGCATCTGAATGGGGGGGCATTTAAGAGCCATAAAGTCATGTCCACTTGGCTGTTTACTTTTAAAAATAAACTCTGATATGACCTTTCTTGTAAATAATAAAACACGGATATGATTTGGGCTTTTATTAATATAATAGAAATATATAATATTAATATATTTCTTAATATAGTTTTACCAGTTTGCATTATCTGTAGGTAATTCTTAGTGATTGTTCATCAATACATTCTTAATGCATTGTGCTAACAACGCGAAAGTCATAGGTTCGAATCCCAGGGAGCACACACAAATTGTAGAACTTCCCACTACTCTAAGTTGCTTTGGACAAACGCGCCAGTTAACAAATGATAAAATATAAAAGTGACCCAGGCCTGGGTGGCCCCCCGGTTCCTCGAATTCTCAAATTGGTCTCCAAACTGGGAGAGAGCAAAAACATGGCCCTTCTAGGGATCACCACGGACCAGACTGGGTAACACTGAAGTAGAGGAGGATGTTAGCCTCCATCTAACTCATGGCTGACCTGAGAATAATGTATGAGTATGACAGCTGGGTTTAAGGCTGTGCAGATCTGTCAGTGAGCTACTGGCTGTGTTCTGAAGGCCACCCTGCTCTCCTCCAGCCCAGCACACGTGTGGTGACCTCGGCCCAGCAGAAGGCCGCCAAGACCATCACGGCTCGCATCACGGGCCGCTCGGACCACGGCGGCAGGACCAGCAGTGTGGCCGGGAGCTTGCAGGTGATGGGTGTCAACCCGCCCATGAGCTCGGTCATGGTGGAGCGACACCATCCCGTCACACAGGTCAGCACCCCCATAGTATCGTAGATATTATTTGTGGAAGAAGAACAGTTACAGCTTCCGGAGGGAAGTAGCATGTCGTTCACTGTATTTAACGATCTCCCAGTTAAGTGATTTAATTAGAGACTGAACTGTGCTATTGCTTCTCATTAGTTGTACGTATATTAATGAAATGCATGGCGGTATATTTACCGTTAAACTGTACTGTGATCTGCGTTGTCATGACGCTCATGTATTGTTTTTCCCCTTGTCCCCTCATCAGCTTACTGTCAGCCAGGCAACAGCAGCCAAGTTTCCCCGATCTTCTCAGGGCCTCGCAGGTGGCAGAGGCCCTGCCCCACATGCCAGGGCCCCCACCTCTCAGATCCACTCCATCAAGCTGGTGGAATGAAGCTCAGCCCCACGCACACACACACGCGCACATACAAGCGAAAGAGCATTAACGAGATTAGTTAATCTGACACGACTGAGGACTGGTGTGAAGGACATGCAGGGTGGTGATCACTTAGGTCAGCGTCTCCCAGCCCGGTCCTCGGCGACCTCCAGACAGTCCATGTTTTTGCTCCCTCCCAGCTAGGAGCAAAAATGTGGACTTTATGGCAGGGAGCTGGGAGGAAGCAAAAACATATAATATGCATTTTGCAAGCTAAAAGGTTGATTTTGAAATGAATAGTTAAAAAGATAACGGGTCAAAATTACAAATGTCCGCAATGAAGGCTTTTCAGGAAATGGTAACCTTTTTTTAACTAAACTAATTTTCCTCAAACTCTCAGAACTCAGGGACCACATTCCCGTTTTATGTGTTTGTTACATTTTTTTATTTTTCAATGAACTGATTTTTAATAAATTTTTATTAATGAAGTGTACCACTCTTTTAAATGTAGAGTACCTTTTTTAATGTTTGTCTGCCAATTTTGAAACCTCTTATTGTACAGTCCAGTCCTGGAGTCGGTCCCAGCAAGCATAATCCTGCTGCAAACCAAAGGCTTCCTGTATGCTTGGGGTGTGGAGGATTATCAGAAGATTCAGAGGAAATGGAGCAGAATCTCTAAAACATTCAGGTAGTACAATCCTAAATGAGGCGTCTGGGCTGGCCTGAAATGAGTTAGCTGTGTCACTGACTGCGAGTTACAGGCCTGGGGCTACGTCCCTGCCGGTGGTGATGTGGGCCTGGGCATTGGGTCCCTGCTGGTGGTGACGTGGGCCTGGGCATTGGGTCCCTGCCGGTGGTGATGTGGGCCTGCGTGTTGGGTCCCTGCCGGTGGTGATGTGGGCCTGCGTGTTGGGTCCCTGCCGGTGGTGACGTGGGCCTGCGCGTTGGGTCCCTGCCGGTGGTGACGTGGGCCTGCGCGTTGGGT
>JAODKM010000108.1:10019830-10042291 GCA_026780845.1 Petrocephalus sullivani | reverse complement strand
CCTTTAAATCAGAGCTAGATAAGATTTTAACAACTCTGAGCTATTAATTAAGTTCTCCCCAAGCGAGCTTGATGGGCCGAATGGCCTCCTCTCGTTTGTATAGTTTTTATGTTCTTATGTTCTTATGTTCTTATATAATTAGTACAAGGAGCTGCAAAGAGTTGAATCACGTGTGTTAAATGAGAGTAAACCCAAAAATGTGCAGGGCTCCGGCCCTCCAGGACTGGAGTTTGACACCCCTGATATAGCTCATCACAACAACAAATCTGTTTTATTTGTATATTCTGTTCGTCACAAAAGTGAGAATGAAGGACTGTTTATTATATTTTTTTTCTGTTGATGTTATTAATTTACTTTTCATGCAAAAATAATGGTAATAAATTTTACCCTGTCGGGTGAGGGCGAGTTGGACGACCCATGGAGTTTGTTTGCCCAGGGCCATTAGAGTCCCCAGAATTGCCTCGGCTCACAGCTACGTGAGGGAGCAGCTCTATGGAAACAGGTCAGATGACTTTCAGCATGTAATGGCCCCGCTGAAGGCAGAGGCGACAGCACATGGATAGGTAGGGCTGGGGTGTGTGGCCATGTACGGCTGGTGGACATGGGCTGGGAGCTATTTATGCTTATGAGTAAAACATCCTTTACTGTACTGAAGCAGTGGCACAGTCTCCCTCTCAAGCTCAACATTTACTTGCTTTGGTAACATTTTCCCCAAAGCATACAATTTTCAGTTCCATTTATACAAGGCGCTATTTTTACTAAGGTGATTGAGGTTAAGTATCATGCTAATGGGGGCCAGAGCACAATGACTTCATTGAGCAGCCCGGGTCTCTCTGCAGCCCGGGTTTCTCTGCTGCTAATATTGATAGTGGCTTACTGGGACTGGTGCAGTGAGTACTGATGTGTGAGTGGTTAGCACTGTCCTTCAAGTGCTCAGCTGTCCAAATTATATGTAGTATTGCATTCTATGTTTTGGGGGGGGGGAGGGTCTGGGGTCTATCTCGGAAACAATGGGCACAAGGTGGGAAAAAACCCCAGATGAAGCGCAACCCATCGCAGGGAACACTCACCACTCACACACACATTCACACCTACAGACAATGCGGCCACTCCAATTAACCTCACTATGTTTTTGGACTGTGGGGGGAAATGGGAGTACCCAGAGGAAAGCTCACGATGACATGGGGAGCACATGCGAACTCCACACACATGGAGCCATGGTGGAGACTCAGACCCTGGTTCCAGAAATGGGAGTAGATTTGGGTATTGGCAGTAGGGGCATGTCCTTACCAGTATTGTGGGATGACCATGTGTGTTTAGGAGGACAGTGGGTTTGGGGCTGACTTGGTCCCTATCAATGATGAAACCAAACCTATGCCCTTGTCAGGTGTGAGACAACTATGCTGGCCACTGTGCCACCTTAGCAGCCCTTAGGCATATTAGTGCCTCTAAAATTGTCCATAGTGTGTGCCCTGAGATTCCTGGGATAGGTTCCAGGGCGTTGGTGACCCTTACTGGATAATCTGGAATGTGGCTGAATTAGTTAGCTAGACATAGGCAAGGCACTTTGGCAAAAGACAAAAGACAGAGGGGATAATCATGGAATGAAACCATTTTGGAATGTAACATACAGTGTCTAGCACAGGATCTGCAGTTCCTGCTGCAGGTAACTGCTTAGAATATGGGGATCCATTACCCAGTACAACACTTTCCAGATGCTGACAGCAGACTTATCTTCCACTCAGTGTTCTTCCGCTCGAACAGGAAATCCTCTCGGAGTCCCAGTAATCCAATTAAAAGCTCATGACTATACCAGCACAGCTGAAGCGTTATAAGGAAACTAAGACTAAATTTTCTGGTTGCCCACAAACATGCATGCACCACTGGCAGCTTCAGGAGCTGCCCATTTGCCCACTCCGATACCCATTCAAAAAATAAATAAAATGATCAAATAATGCAGCCCTAAAAAATGTCAAAAATGGACAGGATTCAGAACAACCATACAATTACTGGGTCATTGCTAGAGGCGAATGTGCTTAACAGCTAGGGGTGTAGGAACTTTAATTTATTTAATTTTACTTTATTCATTGGGTAAAACAAATACACCTTGGTATTTAAATTATTTAGTTGTGCCCCCCTACTGCCCCAATATCAAACTGTCTCCTACACTGTTGTTAACAGCTAATGCTCATGAGCTATGAAAGCCAGTAACAATTCCTTAATATGCACATTATTTTGTGCAGTACTGTCAGTGCATGTAGTACAGTATGTAGACTTACATTTGCTCATATTTTGCATCAGGGAGAATTGCTAAAATGACACGTCTATTAAGGACCCATACTAAGAACAACTGAAACACTCAGTGATCATCAGTGAGGCCTGAATTATGCTTTTATTAAATGCCGGCCTAGCTTTTATCATTCAGTGAAGGAATTAAGCTTTAGTGAGGTAGAAGGTCAAGCCATGAACAGAGACAGGTGGACCGGCACAATACAAAAGACTTGACTTGGATCAATATTTTGTACTCATCATGAACTTAATAGAGGAC
The DNA here is from genome assembly GCA_026780845.1 of Petrocephalus sullivani. Taxonomy (NCBI): domain Eukaryota; kingdom Metazoa; phylum Chordata; class Actinopteri; order Osteoglossiformes; family Mormyridae; genus Petrocephalus; species Petrocephalus sullivani. The sequence continues at coordinate 10,039,743 of JAODKM010000108.1, read as the reverse complement.
TAACAGGAAAAGGATGATTAAGGACGAATCAGAATCAAGGCATATAGCACGAGATTGGCGCTCATTAATGTTATATTACCAACTGTCCAACTGGAAGGAGAATATACAGAGTGTAAATCCTGATTATTTATTCTGGATAAGAGCCTTATGGCATAGTCACAAACCTGGAGTGTATGTCCCTGGAACTGTGAAATAAAACGCCTCTTGCTTGGCCCTGCTTTTTCATTCCAGCCCAAATTTCAGCTTTTCCATCCACTAATGAGTTGCTATGAGCTCATGTTGTGTTGCAGCAGGGTTTATTTCACATCTGGTATATTTCAAATCATTCAGTCATTGCCAAAAACCATTTGATAAGTTGATACATAGTCATTAGGGTGATGCTGTAGGACAAAATTTGAACACTTAAAAATAATGTAACATAAAAGGTTAACCAAAGTCACAGCAATGGCATCTGGGGTTATTGGGGTTATTGCAAAGAGCCGAAAACCCAGAATCCCAGTGGATGTGGGAAAGTCCCTAATTCTGTCCCTAATTCCTCCTCACTGTACCCATCTTTGATAATAAGTCCTATCAGAGCCAGCTCAGGTTCATCATTGACCACAGGCATGACATACAGTACACACAACCAGCCCTGCCATATGGTCCTCCTCGTACTGGATAACCACAAAAAAATATTTAGGTTATCCTCGTGCATGGTCCTCGTCCTCTCAGATTATCCAGTTTAATAAATTATATCAACTTCAAGAAAGATAATATATTGAAGCGAGTTTGTTAGCTGGAATCCTGGTTAAATGTTGTCATGAGTCAAAATAGAACGCAGGGGGAAACTGGAGAAACTGGGAAACTGGAGAAATTCATTCATTACCGCGTCGGTAACTGGATCTCATTCTGAGTCGGTGGCAGCATTACCGGCTGAAGGAGGATTTAGGGGCTTTTCCAATCAGGACACTGGAAGTGTGGATCCAGGTCATTGGGCCACAGGCGGAACACGGGGGGGGGGGGGGCGCCGTCGGAAATGATTTAATGTTCCCTGCTAGTGCTGCCAGTTGGCCGCACGCTACTAGAGCCATTCTGCAGTTTTCCTGCGCCCACCAGCGTAGTGCATTAGCGCTTCGCTAGAAGAAGTGCAGCCGCGCATGCAAGGAGAACAGACAAACGATACTCCAACTCAGAGTTCAAATAAAAAATGATATCTTCTTTCACTTCTGTCTGCTAAAATCAAATCGCATAGGACACTTACACACAGACATATGACTCTGAGTACAGTAATAGTGATATTGCGGTAAGTGCTATATAATATATATTCTTAGCGATTAGATCATCTCATAAAACTTAACGGCAGTACTAGAAGTGGGCTTTACGGGTGAAACTATATATTACCAAGCATAATTTTTTTCATAAATCTTTTTCAACACTGAATCTAATAACACACATATTTAACTATTCAAAATGTGCACTGGTCAGTCTCAGGTAACTCTATTTGTTTCATAGCAGCTAGTTATTTTGTGTTCCCCCTCAATAAACTTTTGGTTTTCCTGTGGTCTTCAGGTGACTGAGACGATGCGAGTTCCAGCTGATAACCCCCCCGTTGGTGTTTGCCGTGTGCACTGCTGGCTTTGGCTGTCTGGTCTCTGCTCGCATTCCCTGCTCGCATTCCCTGCCCGCATTCTCTGCTCGCATTCCATGCTCGCATTCCCTGCCCGCATTCTCTGCCCGCATTCCCTGCTCACATTCCCTGCCCGCATTCTCTACCCACTGTACACAATGAACGCGCTGGCTGTCATCTGCGCTTCTGCGTAGTTACTGAACATGATCTCAGGTGGGGCTGCAGGGCAAAAGGATAGTGGCATATTTCAGCCACTGAAATACACTCAGCCTCCCTGAGCGGTATTACTGCATTACCTGCAGGGACCTCCTGGAGATTGTGCCAGCCACTTCTCTCCAAACCTCTGTTGATGGAGCTTCCAGCTCTGCACCACCACGCAGGCTAGGTATGACTTTGAGGTTTAGTACTGGTCGGGCAAGCTTCATGGCAACGATGATGCCCTCTCTCATGGCCCCTGCAAGACAGCTGACTGCCATCGCTGGAGAACACCAGTGGCGAGGGGCTGGCAGCCAATCACCAACAGCTGGGCGGAGCAGGGGAGCAACCCTATTCTGACCCCATTCTCCGAGTGAGAGATATGGGTACAGGCGCTCAGAGTGCATAGATTGAAAAGCTTGTCGAGGAGCTCTTCTGTTAGTTTGGCGTGCCAGAGGAGCTGCATAGCAACCAGGGGCACAACCCTGAGGCCCTGGGATTTGGGGAGGTCTGTGAGCAGCTAAGCATTATGAAGATCTGCACCACCCCCCTTCACCCTCAAAGAGATGGGCTGGTGCATGGGCTGGTTTCATCGCACGCTTGCCACATGGCTTGCTGTCCTGGTCACTCCCCCACCAGCGTGACTGGGACCACCACCTGCCCACGGTCCTCTGGGCACACCAAGCCATGGTGCAGGAGAGCGTTCAGCGCAAGCTGATGTTCGGGTGGGAGCTGTGCACCCCCGCGGACTGGGCACCCCAGCAGACTGTGCACCCCTGCGGACTGGGCACCCCAGCAGTCTGTGCACCCCCGCGGACTGGGCACCCCAGCAGGCTGTGCACCCCGTGGACTGGGCACCCCAGCAGGCTGTGCACCCCGCAGACTGGGCACCCCACCAGACTGTGCACCCCGTGGACTGGGCACCCCAGCAGGCTGTGCACCCCGTGGACTGGATGGACTCTAGCCCCTCTAGGTGGGGGGGTAATGTGATGCTGCAGAGCTAAATCTCTGGCGGACGGGCATGCATCACGCTGGACTTTTCATAGTGTAAATACTCGTGTAAATAATGTCTGAGATATGTACTCATGTTACTGAATGTAAGCATTTTAACTAACATATTATTGATTTCCTATAAGGAAAATGCATTTAAGACTAAGCATAAATGGGAAATTCTGCCACACAGCAATACAAAAAAATTGATTTTGAAGGTTTTAATCATTATACAGTATTTCACAGCGCAGTGTAGCATTCCTGCGCATGGTCAGGCGAGAAACCTTTTTAGTGTTCTAGGAAGTTTTCAAACATTTTTTACATTATGCACCTTAATTTTGCAACGATGACATTGTGGAGGACACTTTGCTTGATAATAATGTATTATAAAGCTACTTCTCATGCATATTTATACATGTAATGTCTTGGGGACAGGAATGGCACAGATTAGGCAGGATGGCCTAGAAATGCTTACAATTCCAAGACAAGCCTGGGTAGCAGTCGGTTACTGCTCAGGTACGGCACGGTTCCCACGTGCCGGTGGAAAAGCGCAGGAAGTGAAAACGTGCTCTGCAGACCGACCTCGGGTACCGCAATACTGCGGAACAGAAATAATAATAAGTAATGGGAATGCCTTTCACTGGATTCCATGGACAAGAGCAGGAAGACATGATATTTTATCATCCAGTGATACATAAAATAATCATTTGTGAAAAAATTTGTGTTAAGGGCAAATGCGCAGGCTTAGCAAGTGCGTATTTGTTTTTGTAGTTTGTTCGTTTTCGCCGGTAGATGTCATTATTTTCTTCAAATCCGTAGTGGTTATCGAGTGTATGTAATACAACTTGCCTGGGTTTAATTACTCAGTCTATTTCCCAAATAAATAATTATATAATATACGAGAGACGACAGTTTCGCTATTTTTATTGATTCTAAACTCAATATATTTTACACACCCAAATAATTCGAGGCGTAGTGGAAACAGTCACGAGTTTGTCACTTCACATATAATGCATTCCGTGCGTGTTACAGTTCAAGTTAATCAGAACGGCCAGTTCTAACTAGCCGTATTTAAAGCCGAAAATGAAAGAAACTGACTTCGGTCGTAAAATTCAATATTGACTTTTCAGCCTTTCTGTGAGGAAAGCACCCACTGATCATTACTTATTCCTTCCGTTGCTGGTGCGATCCTAGGACATGCTTTCGTACGGAATTCTCCAGCAGATCCTCATTAGGTCTATATATCTTCTTTAGCGAGTTTCTTACAAAATTGTGGGCTTCTTATTTTCTGTATATGCATGATGAAAACTACGTAATCCTCCCTTAGCAGACAGACAGACAGACAGACAGCTATTTTATCCGCAACACAAAGTCCACATAACGCGAGCAACAACTCGTGAGATAATGTCACACCGGATTTGATTTCTGAATTAAAATGGAGAAGGAAAAATGTGGCATGGATAGCGGTGTCCTGAAGTTTTAAACACGAATCCCAGAAACAGTGGTAATCTTGTAGATTATAAGGAAGAGAAGAGGAGGGCTCACTGTTTGCTTAATAAGGGTCTTGTGGTTTCTCATAGTCCCGTGATCACATAACCCTCACTGCAATCAATCCTCATGGCAACCCATGACTAACCCTATCTGATCTCATGATTCTAACATATACTGTTCATATTTGGAAAAGCTACTGGGCTATGGACCACTTATTGCTTATGGGGGCACTATTATATTCCATGAACATTCTTTCAGATAAAGATTTAAGCCCAGTTGGCAGTTTGTGGTGCAGGGATTGGTTTATTTACCAGCAACCACAATAATAAAATAATAATAATAATAATAATAATAATAATAAGCAGTGTGTAATGACAAAAGGAATACGGTTCGTGAGCACAAGCAGCCGCGATGAGGCTGCCAGGCTCACTCAGCACGACAGGGTGCGGACCCTAGAGATCCTGAGCGGCCCTGAAATGGAGTTGCTGCTTATTCCGATCCAGACGAGTCTGCTGAGGCACTTCAGGCATTTTATAAGGCTGCCACCTGGATGTCTCCCAAGGGAGCAGTTCCGGGCAAGTCCCACTGGGCGGAGGCCCCGGGGCAGACCCAGGACACACTGGAGGGATTATATTTCCCAAGCTGACTTTGGAAAGTCTAGAAGTCCCCCAGAATGAGCTGGAGATGCCTCATAAAGGAGGTGTGGACTGACCTGCATGGCATGTGTCCACCATGACCCTTACCAGGAAAAGCAGTTAATTAGCAGTTATGAATCAATAGGCCTAAGTGTGAGATTCCCTCATCGTTTCTGCACACACGAGGGGGCTTGACGACAGTATAATGGAGATCCAGCTTCCCTGCTGCTCAATAAACTTGCTACATCCCCCTACCATACGCATATTTTTTGCTCTAACTGAGATTATCTTGTCTGATGTCTTTAAAAAAAAGACTGACCGTGTTGTTTTTATTTGAGAGTGATGTAAAGCTCAATTTCTTCATAGCTGCTGACAGCTGTAAGCCAGACCTGGGAAAAACCTTTGGGGTTAATGAAAGAGCATCTGCCTTTGTGTGACTCTGACTGCACCTACAGCAGCGCTTCAGAGATTTGTAAAGAAATTTGTAAAGAGATTTGTAAAGAGATTTGCAGAACTAACGGGGAACAGAGGAAACTGAGCCCAAGGTGAAAAGTGCTCTGATTATTATTGCGATTATTACTGTTGTACCATGAAATGATGGGAGCGTATTTATTTGTTAAAATCGGGATTAAATAACAGTTGGAATTTTTGGCCTTCAGGTTAAAACATACAATTATGTGTTATGTGATAATTATGTTGTATAATATGTAAGAACCTGCAGTTTTCTGAAAGGGAACAACCGTCTTTGCCTTGTAACAAGGTGATATGTCAGGGGAATTTGGCCCCTGGGAATAAGCAATAAGATATTACACCTATCCATTTTCCATAATGCCTTATTCAGTACAGGGTCATGGAACGTATAATATGCCAGTCCACTGCAGGGTGCTCACAGTCAATCACACCTAGAGCAGTGTTTCCCAACCCGGTCCCTGGGGACTTACAGACAGTCCACATTTTTACTCCATCCCAGCTAGCTGCCCGGCAGTCCACATTTTAGTGAGGAAAAACATGGACTGCCTTGTATGAGAACATACAAACAGCCTGTGACAGGAGTCAAACCTTTAACCCTGGAGTGGTGATACTGAATACTGAGTTACTGTGCTGCTTAAGGTGTTGTACAGCCCCTATGATTTAACCATCTGCCTCTCGGCTTACCACAGGCCTGCCCTGACATGGCAAGTGAAACAGTGAAATCACAACTAGAATGTGCCAGACAGAGACAAAAAAATACACAAACTGTTTCTCTCATGGCTGCATGTTACCATTACAAAACAAGGCATATGTATCCACTGGTTGCTAAAAAGTATTTATTAAACCATGAATATAGTCCTAAGGTGACAAAACCAAATATTGATAGCTACAGTGAATAACATAAATATCAGACATCTATAACCAGACCTAATGCCTGACTAAGGGTTTCTTCGACGCTGTCCTTGATAAAATGAAGACCTTTTATTTCAGTATTGAATAACACATTAAGTCAAATCATAAAGACGTGCACCTCAGGATAAATTGAATGCCCTATTTCATACGCAAGCCTTCCATATTAAATTCTTCGTTTACCCAGCACTATTCGTACCTCTTATATACTTAATACATTTTTATCAGTATTTTTGCCGTGATACCGAGTCACGTGTGCACTAAGAATGCTTATCGAGATGGTACAAAACTCTTTAAATACAGGTCTCCAAGGCTGCAGTGTAAATAAAACACAGCTCGATCTGGCGAAAGTACGTTCCCAGAGAATTCAGCTGGAAGCATGCAATAATTAACTAGTGTTTTGATTATTAATTCTGTCACATGTATAGTTTCTTAACCAGTTACATGGTTAAGGATTGTTGTGATCTTCATAAACACATTATGAATATATGATGTTGCTTAAAACGCTTAAATTAAGTGAAATAATAACTCCCCATTTGGGTGCCTTTCCCCGCACAGCCTACATCGCCGCTTTATTCACGTTTAAAGATGCCGTGTCTCATCCTGGTGCCCAAGGCGCGCTCGGACTTCGCTACCCGGACCGCTGGGCCGGTCCCAGGCCCCTTGCCATATATGTACATGTGGGCGGGGCGCGCCTCGTCTTGGGGGCGGGTCATGTGACGCGGTGGCGCGGCCAGCGCCCCAGCGCAGGCAGCGGCACGCGCTCACGCGCTCACACGCCGCACGAGCCCACCAGCCCGCCAGGCGTCCGATCCGCGCTGAGGCGGCCGACGCTCCGCTCCGCTCCCCGGACCGCACGGCACGGCCTGCCGGCCTTCGACGTTTCCCCCGCAAATCGGTCGCGGCTCTCCGTCGGGTGTCGCGGCCAAGCTGCTTCCTGCGCGTCTTCTGCGCCGTAGTCGGCTGAGATATCGCCGGCGCCTCGCCGGTCGGGAGGGGTGTGTGTCGGCCGTGCGCGTAGCCCCCTAGCCGCGTAGCCCGCGATGTTCTGCGTCGCCCTCGGCCGGTCCGGGGCGGCCGTTTGAGTCCGGCTCGGAGGTGGCCGTTACCGTCATGAGCTTTCGGCCTCGGACTCTTATTTCGAGTTTCCCAAACTAGCGGCGGCGGCGTTCGCCCTCTCCGCACGCCCGCCCTCGCCCGCGGTCGGTCCCCGGCTAGCCGGCCGTTTAACGCACCGGCTCCTTTATTTATCGAACTGAATTGTACAAAATGTCGGATAATCAGAGCTGGAATTCTTCCGGATCCGAAGAGGACCTGGAGACGGAGTCTGGGCAGAACTACGCCGAGTTCGGCGGGGTCCTCAGCAAGGTAACGCCGGCGCTGGGCGGGCGGGCTGCCTGCATGTGAGAGTCCCCGGTTACTCCTGCTGCCGGGTGCCCGTTTGCGGCTCCGGGTGATCAGCTAGCGGCTCGCTGCCCTGTCTGCTTAGTTAGGCTGTCCGAGGCTGGCTGTAGTCCTGCGGTAACTAGCGAGGCTGACGGCATAATTAACTGCTAGTTGCTCAAAAGGATTATTACCCAGACCAACTATTTGCTATAGTGACATAATGTAAACTGATGAACAGAAAATTAAGCATTTTAAATGGATCACGAGGTAGTACGATTTGGATTCCTGTGTTTTTAGTATCTAGAAAAGTTTTTGGTTAATCAATTGCCATGTGATATTAACTATTTGTCCAGAATGCAGCTACCAAGCCGTAATGGGAGTATGCTATAAAATGTAAGGTATTAACGGTATTGTTATATTTATACGTTGAATCCTAACCTAAAGTAGATGTTATTGTCAGATTAAAGGAACTAATTCAAGGTTGATTCAGTTGAGCGAGTTTTTCCTAATAAGTCGCATTAGTAGAGGCTCGCAAATATCTTCTTCATACTTGATTTGCTAAATCCAGGCGCAGGTACACCGGAATTAACTTCATAATTATACAAGGAATAACCTCAAATAAGAAATTAAATTCGCAATAAAATTTGTAACGTGGAAATGTAAACTTTTTTTTATAATTTTTTCTTGTAAAACAAATAATTATACTATATAGTTTGAATTTGGCCCAGGGTTGATGCAGCAGTCAGTCATAGTTACTATTAGTCATAGTTAGTCTTGGATCAAATTGCTATTTTCGTGCCTCCACCAAACTGAAGTGATTCATTAATTTGAATTCCTGGCGTTAGCGGTATGCATGATGTCTGTGTGCATTTGCTTTTCTCCTCTTCCTTCAGTGGACCAATTATATCCATGGGTGGCAGGACCGCTGGGTGGTGTTGAAGAACAACACATTGAGCTACTACAAATCGCAGGACGAGAGGGAGTATGGCTGCCGCGGCTCGTTGTGCCTCAGCAAGGCCGTGATCACGGTAAGGGCCCTGTGCCAAGAGCCGGACAGGCCCCTGTCGGGGGGGGGTCTCAGATCACGGGGCAGCCTGGCCTCGCTGTCCCTGTGCGGCCTCGGTCCGCTGCATCCCTTACTGGCAGGTGTGGAGGAAATGGGCAGTAAGGACGCTGATATTCGCAAGGTCATAACAAGAGGTAAAGGATTATGAGATTTGTGGGTCTTCAGTGAGAGAAGAAATTGAGCCAGAGGATCATATTCATTGGAGAAGTTGTTTCTGCGATATCGTTGAAAGTTCCTTCCTCTATTTGTAAAAAAATTTAGAGTGATGAAAAACCCTGGTTGTATCACTAACTTCTAGTATATGAAGTCTTTATTTAAACTGTGTGTTAATTACCCATAATGAAGGAGCATGACTTGGTTTTTGGACATGATCCCTTTCACCCTTGCTTAATTTTAAAGAAGAGTCATCTAAAGAGTTTGTACTAGAATGTCACGGGGCAGAGAATGACATGGCAAGCCGCCTGTGCTGTCAGTGACTACCACCCACAAGAACGGGCAGTTTCAGCACTGACCCTTGAAAAACCTTGGCTTGGTTTATGCGGGTTGGCTCAGGAAGAAGCGTGGAAGCACGTGTTCGTCCATGTTCACAATCATTAATCACAAGGATGTGGGTGAGTCAACCAACAGCACCTTTGACATGTAGTGATGTCACTTTGTGCTTACCGTTTGTTTCTGTTCAGTGCACCCGGGTCATTTAGCCCTGCGTGGCCAGTGCTGCATGTATTTGGGATTTGGCCAGTTGCAGTACTTCCCCTGTGTTTACATGCAAAACCACCATGAGCCTATCTGATTCACACCCCTGTATTGGCTCATTCCATTTTTCATGCTGCAAGTCACAGGGTTCTATGCATCACAGCTAGTGGTGCATTAAGTGCAAGATCAGGGCCCACGAAACAGTGGACAGTGTTACGAGTATGAGTTTTTTATGAAACGTAGACTGACCTGCCCTGAATAAGTATTTTTTTTAACCATTTAACTCTCCTCAAGTCTGACAGTCCTTTCTTAAGTCATTCTCTGACTAATACAGCTACTTTTATAATCTAGCCATAGGCTTCTTCCTTAAGCAGAGCTAGTCAATAATTACAATCTGCAAATATGTTGATCTTGCAGGCTATTTGTGTATATTATTCTAATTAGGAGAAAGGCAACTCCGTGTAGTCAGTAATCTAAAAACTGTTCAAACTTGTGTGTTGTACTGTACTGTCTATGTACTGTTGTGCTTCAGAACGAAATTATCAGGATTGACTCCTTTGGATGAGACCTGGTTAAAACGGTTTAAAAGCCGATTAATGTGCAAAATGAACCATTGTAACTCCAAGTCACCTTGAGCCTTTAGTGCTCTAGAAGCTCGTGATTAGAACAGGCAGGCATTGTTTGAAATTTGAAAATGTTGTTGACTTGGCGCATAGCTATGTTAGGAATCAGTTATCGTTAGGGGTGCAAGAAAAAATCGATACTTGAGTATTGCGATATTTCATTTTGCGATACTGTATCGATTTTCAAAAACAAGATTGATTAAAAGTTCATGTGTATTTGCTGTTGACAGTGGTTCGCTTTGTGTTGTTTAGCCTCCGGGCCGCTAGATGGCTCTGCTCGTGGCTGAATCTGAGTGTGTTAGACCGGCTCCTGCCGCATACCAGGCTGAAGTGTGGAATCATTTTGGTTTTTGTGGTAAAAAAAATGTTGGAAGTTACAGCAACGGGTTTCTTTAATTCTTTATTTTTTTTTTTTACTTTAAAGTGACTTAATTTAACCCTCTGGAGTCGGCAGTCCCGCCCATGGGACCAAGCAGAAATCTTGCTAAACCATAAAAAAAAAACTCTGAGTTTTTGTCAGAGAAACATTTTAAAAACACCACCAGAAACCTCGAACAGTCTACTTTTCAAAATTATATATATATATATATATATATATATATAGGAAGAAACAAAATATACTTTTAGAGCTTTGCAAGGAGAATAAGAAGTATGAGTGACTGACTGGAGTGTCTGAGTCTGGAAGTAGCGCTGATCGCCACCCATTTGCAAATGGCGCTATTCACATAACACAGTACTCCGGCGGTCGTTATTGGATAAATGTGAGAAAATGCCCAGTGTAACTGCTACAAACAAGAGCACTTGTCTGGCTTGTTTACACTGGCCATACAAACATTGAACATAATCAAGATGAGTAAGTTACTTTCGCTTTAGCTGATAGAAGTAAAAATCATTTTTACTTCTATCAGCTCCCCACAGACACAGCATTGTATTTATCGTTTTCTATAGCGAAAACTTCTGCTCATTGTAGTGGGCTCATGTAGAGTAAAACTTCTCTCATAAAGCGACTTGCACAAACTGAAGGTTCAGCCTGTGTTCATGCAGCAGATTGCCATAAAAAGTCATAAAGATGTTTAAAAATTTTTGCCTGAAGTAAACATTTTTGATTAAATCTGTATGCACATGGTCTTCATTATATAGTACCATTATAGTTTTTCTACAGTTCGATAAAAAAAAACAATATATGACATCACTTACAGTATTGCGATATATCGCAGTGTATTGAATAGTAACTCCGGTATCATGATATGTATCGTATTGTCAGATTCTTGGCAATACACAGCCCTGGTTATCGCAGTGGCAAAACTGACACTGTTTAGCTGGCTCTTAAATGTGTTTCTACTTGGACACTGGATGGCAGGAAATCATATTTAGCCCCATTCTTAAGGGGTCTTTGTGGTCATGGTTTGATGCAATGTCTTGTTTTCGGTGAAGGGGAGGGCAGCTAATTGAAGCTCGCCTGAGGAGAAAAACCATCAGTTTCCTTCTGAGATTAGTGGAGGCATTTATGAGGACTTTTACCCAAAGCAGCACATTAAATGTGGAGCCGTACACATCATAGCAGAGTATTTTCCCCATTCTTACCACCTATTGGATAATGAAAAGAGGAATAGTCTTAAAACGCATTGGCCCATGTTTTGGTTGAGGTATTATATAATGCAAAAGGTAATTTTTGTTCTGTTATATATGTTATATTCATATTGCCCCATTTTAAGTTGACAGGCAATAACACAATACACCCTCAAACTTATAAATAAAAGTAATATGTAATATTGTAATAATAATAGAAAAAAACACTTATCATGTCAGCTTGGTATTAAGTAAATACTTTATGCCATTGGGCTTGACATAGTGCAAAAGAGAGCTTTTGAAAAACTGCCAGTGTTAAAAATGAGGCACGTACTTCGGGTCTAAAACTATTAGCATGTTAATGAATCCCGGCTTTTCCCACAGTATGTATGGGCACCATGTCTTTTGCACTATACATTGCGACAGCGTTTGCTATCGCCTTCCACTGTGCCTCATTCTTATCATATGGCACACAGTTCGAAAACGTGTCAGGGACGGTTGCTTGCGTAACTTTGTTGTACTGGGGCTGCGGCTATTTTTCATTTCGCTGGGAGCGGCACTTCTCCCACTCCGCTGCGTGCTGGAATAAATTTGTCGTGCTGCTTCCTTTGGTTGCAACAGTTTTTAAAGTCTTTGCAACGAGGACTTGTTTGGTCTGTGTCCAACGGTGCAAAACCGCACCAATTCCATATTACAGATGTAGCTGCACCTTTCTTGGGCACAAGCGCCAGCTTTTCCCCTGTAGTTGCCATGTTTGTGAATCTGCTACAGTGTTTGGGTGTGCCGGGCTAATTTACCCGTGAAAAACGGTGCGTTGATTAGTTCTGCTTTTGGCGCTTGTGTGTAAAATAAGTAATAAAATTGATTTTCATAAACGCATCGTCCTGAACTGTAAATTTTAAGTAATCGATTCAATCGATTTATCGCCCAGCTCTTCTAAAGTTTTTTTTTCTTTTCCACAGAGGCTCATTAATGTGCTGCTGGATGGTATAAGCCTACATTTGCTATTGAACCATGGGTTTCTTAACTTCCATAAAAGAAAATGATTGTATTCTTCTTCCCCCCTGGCATTCGTTAGTGGTTTTGTTGCACAACTTCTTTTGGGGAAATTCAGACGTTTCATTAGTTTTCATCTTAATCATGATAGCAAAGTTGACGTGCCGGTTACTTTAACATATTTCTCTGAGTCTGTGTGGGATTTCAGTGTCTATCACAGGATTGCACTGGGCAGGCAGTTACGGTGTCAGTTGATAGCGGCTGGAGTATGGACATGTTTGCATAAGAACCACTGATATCGACAGATCCTCTGCGGTTCATTAGTACCAAGAAGGTGTTTCGTCTATTGATTTGTGTGAATATTTGATGAGGTGAAGACTATTTGGAGCATTGTGTTGTGCTTTCCCTGGAAGTTTGGTTATATTTTTTTGTAGGTTGGAAGGCAGCATGTATCATGGTGGTTCAGGATCCAGACTTGTAAACCTACTGTTTCCTGTGTTTTTCGATCAGCTGTGGAAACGGACCCCTTTGGTCACAATGGGCTATGATTGCTCTGCGTGTTGGCTAGCTTTGGTAACCTAAAACTGTAGCTGCTCGCTTTTTGTGTGCAGCGTGTAAATGGGTACCAGGTCGTGTATCATGCGATAAATTAGTCCGGGCATTTTCTGAAGCATCTGTGGCCCTTGCTGACATGCAGGTGATCTTCCTAACTCCACATGCTGACCACATTGCCGAGCTGCCTTTGCTGTGTCTTGGGGCTCTGTGCCAAAGGACTCATTTTAAGGTTTATTGACAAGGCGAAACAAGGCCCAGTAATGGCCTAGAGAGGTCTGGCATTAAGTGCAATTTGCCAATAGCAGTGCAAGAGCTTTAGAGTCAGTGGGGGCTTGTGAATCTGCTTTGACTTTTGATTTATGATGAATATCCTAGTATCTTCTCTCACTCTTTTAAACTTTCCATTGGCTCTTTATACTGACACTGATTATTCTTTCATTCTTTTATACTGAAATGGAGCCAGAGCTTGTGTTGTTGGCATGGTTTCGATTCGGAGGATAGGAGTCACATTCCTACACTGGCAGGTCCTGTTACCAGCCCTCTGTGACATGGTTACAGCCTGGAGTGCGTGCGTTCTTGTGTGTGGCAAGACACATCTCTCCTTTTGCTCTTTGTACTCCTAACTTCCTGTATTCCGATTATTGTAAAATTGGGAAATGCATCTATGGTGTTGAAAGCCGTTAGTGACAAGCCATTTGGAGCACCAAATGTGGGCCACATGATGGCAAATTGGTTTCTGTTCTGGGTTTTAAAACATGATTTTATTGGCTTTCAACACTGAACCCGCATTCATCCAGGGGGACTCTTGATGCTGTTAATTTATCCATTTGATTGAAAAACAAATATATATTATATATCAATAATAAAAATAATATATATATTATTGTTATAAAAATAATGATAGATAGTGATTCAGTGGTATGGTGGTTAACACTGTTGCCTCGCAGTACGAAGGTTACCGGTTTGACCCTCCCTGCTCTATTGGTTCTGTATGTTTGTTTTGGGGCCCTCAGTATGGCTGTGGGCCCTTAAACAAGGCTCTTAACCGCGAGATCCCTGGGCGCCCCGTGAGGTGGCTGCCCTTCACGGCCAAGCTTTCTCTCATGGAGAGCAAGGTTGGGGGAGGTGTGAAGAGAATTTCCCCACGGGGATATGTAAAGTATCAATTATCATGATAAAAGTTTACCTTGTCACATATTGGTGAATTCACTCCCCTTTCCGGCCATGTGTCTTTCCTGTAGTCGGTGGGTTTCAGTATTTGTGGGGCAGCTCTGATCGCCTAAATTCCCAGAGTTTGAATCAGAATAGTGAAAGATCCTTTTTTTTTAAAATTAATTTCTCTTACTGTAAACCTCAGCTCTTTGCCCATGCAGAGAGTGAGAGAGAGCCCCACAGGTTCCTTGAGGTTTTGCAGGGCTGCGCTTCTCTGTCAACCCGCAAGCTCTGACATTATCGGCCTCACCAGAAGTGAGTTGCCTGTCCTGATGCCTGCCCCCTCATGTTTCCATTACTGTATTCCCTGTGCCGTAATCATCCCTCTTGTTCAGTCCTTGGTAAGTGCCGCTGCCTTTGCCAGAATGTTTTAAGAGCTTGTAAAGCTATTTGCGTCTCTCCTGTAACCCCCCACCCCCCACAAAACGAGCAGTGACCGTGAAGTAAAGCGCTGATCACCGTTTCCATCTTCGCTTCCAGAGAGGAGTTTGGTACTCCTGATCGCTTTTCCACTCTCTTAGCTGTCACATGCTCCAAAGGCTTGTTTTGCAGATATTGTGAAAGTCACAGCTGGTAGTTTCAGGGTGAGGCCTGTGGTGTTTGTCAGAACCGGAACATGTTAAATCTGTTTTATTCCCTTTTACTTATTTTTGTGGTATTTTATGTTCCCTTGCACAATGGCCTGTATCATGTGCTACGTCAGTCTAATGTGTCATCAGCATGAGCTGAAATCTTTGACCCCCGGCATGTGACCACTTAACATAAAGATGGGACCTTTTGCAAGTCACTATTTGCAACTCTGTTTAGCCTCTGTAGAATGTTTTTTTTTTTTTTTTTCTCCCTCTCTTCATTCTAACTTGAGGCTAGCAGGACCATTTGTAATGCAACTAGAAATGCCTGTATAGAATTAAAAAAAAAATTTAATTGGTTTGTTGATAGTTGCCCGCCTTTGAACGAATTCCACAGTGATTATGCTGATGTAGTTGAGCAATTCGGGAGATGTCGAAAGAACTGATGAAGTTTAATTACTATTCTTTTAGCCTGCCTCCATGGGTAATTGGGGTATTATGCATTATACTACTACAAGTATAATGTATTTCTACATCTGTGCTTCTACCTGTACCACGTATGATCGTTTAGGTGTTTGCATTCCGGTCGCTGGCCTCACACACTCAACTCCAGTCCCATAGCTTAATCTTCTGCTTTTTTTTGATGTGCCTTCCCTTTCTGGGCAAGCTGTTACGAAGCTCACGGTGAGGAAACAGGTCTGAGCTGTTCTGTGTCACTCACTCTCACACACACACACCCCACACACACACACCTGAATCCCGTCAGCCTTGTTTACCAAGGAGACCTCCGCCCCCGCAGTGCTGGATCCCCTGCCCCCCTCCCTGATTCCCGGGCTCCTCCCTCCCATACCCTTGGCCCTCGGTCATGGAATGGAGTGCCAGAGGAAGGTGTGGAACAGAGGCATCGGCACGTGCAGGGCGATTCCCGGCCAAGTGCTGCATTTGTTGGAGGCCCCGTCTGGAGTATGTCTTAAGAGAGGGCAGTCTGCTCTCCGATCTTTACTTCTTGGCCATTTTTGAATATACCCCTTCTCTATTGCGAGAACTGCCTCGCAGGTTAATTTGGGATTTTGATTTTTTCTTTGCAGAATGTTGAATTCAGTTGCTTTTATTTTTGAATATGTAGGATTGCATTCTGTATATGTGTGGCAGGATTAAGGAGTTTAATATCTTTTTTAGAGCTGGTGGTTGTGGGGCTTTTTGTTATGGACACGCAAAGGCCCATCATTGTTTTTCTCAGGACGGGAAATACACGGGGGGCTGGTTTGCTGTTAAGATGGATCTGTTTAGAATGATAACTGAAATGGTATTTGATGGATCGTTGTCAAACTTTGCAAAAGCATTGTGTGAGTGACTATCTTGCCCCTTGCCCACACGTACGCTGGTATTTAACAAAAAAAAAATACCCCATTTATTTAAAAAGAATAAAAAATCTCCGTCCATTTGAAGACACTAAAATGTACTATCAAGAGCATGCCAAACCCACAGGCAGGCTTACCGTAAAGCCACGTTGGCCAGTCAGAAGCCTCATTACCAGTTCTGCTTGGCTTAAAACTACTAATGTGAACAGTGCACGTTCTGGTTCTGTCAAAGTAGATAATGGCACACACCCTGATGTTACAAGCTGAAAGTTTTTATATAAGTCTTTCAGTGGCCTAAAATGCTGTCTGTGTCTGGACGAAAGGCTGAAATGCATAGAAAATGCTATGTTTTATAAATACCTGTGTACGTGTGGACAAGGCCTTGAACTGCTCGAATTTGGAGATGACTCGCCCCAAAATTGAAGCAATGCTGCTTAGTGGCAACAAAAGGGTGAAGGCATTCATTGTGAATGTGATAACTCATAAAGTATTTGACAGATCATGTTATTGCTTCGTAATATCATATGGATTAAGATCACCTGTTTTCATTTAAAGACAAATTGCCCTAAAAATTAAGCAGCAGCTCTGTGTAGCAGCAAAGGAAGGAAACTGCAGGTATAGGAGACACGTGGTGTTGTGAACCCAGTATCTCTCAAAGTATTTTACGGATCTTTTTCAAACTTTGTGAACTAACAGTGTCTCCCTTGTTCTGTTCCTCCACCCACAGCCCCACGAGTTTGACGAGTGCCGGCTGGACATCAGCGTCAATGACAGCGTGTGGTACCTGCGGGCGCAAGACCCAGAGCACCGGTCCCAGTGGATTGAGTCCATCGAGCTGCACCGGGTGAGGCTGGTTTGAGGCTGGTGTATGCCTTGCTGGCTCCTGGGTGAGGGGGCACTGTTACAGTTACCCAGAACGTGTCGCAGACTATGTCGGCATAGACATGATTCGGAATCCTCCCTGTGTGTGAGATTTCAGCAGAGGATGTGCTGATTTCTTTTGGAGATGAATCTTGGCTGTGTGGTGGGCCATGAACCCCCCCACCCCCCCAATCGCTGTAGTACACTCATTCCCTCTGCTTTTACTCTGCCGGGCTCATTGATGCATGGAGGAATCTGCAGTATCTCCGTCATGTGGTTTCAGCAGTTACTACGGCATGCTTCCTCTTTTAATAGCACTGGGGGGTGGGTTTGTTGCATGCCTCTGATGGCACCACTGGGGGGATGCTTGGCGGCCTACTAATCTGTGTTTTTGGCAGTATCGAGATATCGGAATTGTCCTCAATGATATTTGTCCAGTAGCCCCCCCCCCCCCCCCTTTTGGGTGGCCTTGTCTGACCGCATTTCAGCCCTGGCCTGACCTCTCGCACAGGACCATGTGTCAGTGCTTGCTAGCGCAGCTGGGTGCCGGGGTTGTGAGAGAGCGCCGCTCTGTGTTTTTAGGTGGCGGAGTTGCTGGGCCGCCACTGACAGGATGTTTGGAATATCGCGCAACGACGTGGAAATGAGACCCAGAGCTGCTGTCACACTATCCTGCAGCTGTAGGAAAGTGCTGCTTCCCCAGGGGCATTTTGTAGGTCACAGGTTAAGCGCCACCTCCTGTCCGGGGCAGGTAGCCTTGGCAGGGAGGATGTGCCAGTTCAGGTGTCTGCTGTACCCTTGAACGGAGCACTTGACCCGATTATCCCAGGTAATATATCTGGCTGAGGAAGTGGCTGTGATTAAAGTCCCTTGGGATTAAGTGGCCCGATAGAGCAGCTGGGTGTAGATGTGAGGCCTCGACTTGCAGCCGAGGCGGAGACAGGGGCACTGTCAGCCTACCCGGCTGGCGTGCGCCTTGGGCTTCAGCAGCTCAGTCAGATGTTCCCTCAGTGGAATGCCTGCGGTCGTGGGTTTTCTAGCCATGCCCTTCAGGTTAGCACCAGCCTGTTTGCAGCCTTTCATGTATGCATTAACTGAGAAATGTACAGGTTTCGGTGTATAGTTTCATATAAATAGGCCTGCTCTGATGCGTCCTATAGTCTGTAATTCGCTTAGCATGTTGCTGTGGGGAAACCTTCAGGTAGGGACTTTGGCTGCCCATGTTCAGCCATTATTATATCCAGCCATTAAGGGCTTGGCTGTCTGGTGAGGCTTTGGTATTATAGTGACGGCTAGAAACTGGACGCAAGCCTCTTTCTCTGAGGGTTGTCACCCCTGGAATGGACAACAAAGGTGAAGTAGCAGTGGGCAGCTAATTCAGTGCCCGGGGAGTAGTACCTACCTCAGGGTACCTCAGTGGTACTTTGCTGGTCAGGGAATTGAACCAGCAACCTTTCAGTCGCTGTTCTGATCCATTAGGCCTGGTTACTTATTGATAAAGAGCACATAGAGTAGGCTCGGGAGCTCAGCGTACTCAGAAACTAATTCTGAGTAAGTTGGCTTGGGACACCAATCTTTTCATTCATGAACACTCCCAGAATAATCTGTGGGCTGATCTGTTGTGGTGTTTTATTCGCCGTTTGCACAGGTACAGGTACATTGCAGTGTTTATTTTCGCATTTCCCAGATGCTCTCCTTTGAGACGGGCACGTATATGGCGAAGCTTGAGATCAATGCGCCGACTCAGCCATTTATCCTCCAAGCTTCTGTTTTGTGGGCCCCAAAGCGGTAAGTTTGCGTGAGGTATTCAGAGACAGACTGGCCATGTGGAGGATATACTCAGCCACAGCCCCTCGTGTCCACGGCGCCACGTCACAAAGCGTCCCCCCACCTCAGCTCTGCCATTCTGTTTGTTCGCTGTTGCCATGGCAGCTGGTGTTTGTGTCGGATTCTCGAGATTTTGCTGGGGTGAAAGCTGTACCCCGCCCTGCAGCTTATTCCCGCGGACTGGGAGCTGGGAAATCCCCCACCTCAGCACTGCCGGCGCTGAGATGAGTAAAGCCGCTGGAAGCGGTGAGTCACCAGGCATCAGTGGGCCGTGTCTCATACTGCCTTCACTTGATCAGGAAATACTCATCTGTGTGCGGAGCTCTGTGGTACCTTCAGGCCACGCCCACCATCTGTCCTGTCTGTCTGCTTCTAGGCCTGGGCTTTACCAACTGCTTGGTATGGAAGCCTGTGACACTCATACTGTTAGCTTTTAAATGAAAATGTTACCAAAGCTTCACGCTGTTGTCCCCATTAATGTGTCCTTTTATCACCGATTTGGGCTATTCAGGAGAAACTCCATGGGTTGAACTGTACTATAACTCATGATCAGCCATAAAGAAAAACAATTGGACCTGAAGGGTGTCCGGATGAGTTTCCTGGAAAGGTTACTCCTGGTCTTTGACCGACTGTAACCCCCTGAGTCATGATGGAGGATTCCTGTTTTAGCACTGCCGCCTAGTGGCGAAAAATCAAGGTAACAACTAGGGCTGCCCCCGACTAAAGATATTCCTAGTCGACTAACACTCCTGCATTTTAGCGATTTAGTCGAATAATCGTTCATTTATGATATTAATATAATAACTTGCGTATATACAAGAAAAGGTACAGTCCAAGTTGAAGTTTAACACTTCCATATGACAGAAAATGCTAAAGCATGATATTAGCGCATTCAAAA
>JAODKM010000108.1:9941128-9953282 GCA_026780845.1 Petrocephalus sullivani | reverse complement strand
AACTTAGCAAAAACTGAAAAAAGAAATGTAACGCTTATGTTTTGGCAGAAAAAGTAACTAAATAAAATAAATATATATATATATATATATATATATATATATTTTTTTTTTTTAATCTACAGGAGCCAATAGATTCCAACGTTGAACAACCAGAGGGAACTACACCACCAGAGGGCCCCCCAGCGATCCAAGTAGAGGGGCCCCCAGAGATGACAGTGGAAGCACCATCATCAGCTGAGGAGGTCCCTTCCTCAGTAGAAAAGGAGATTCCTTCAGAGACGGGAAATAAGGCTGCTGCATCAAAGGAGGAGTCCGTATCACCTGTGGTGAATGAGGACCTTCCGATGGAGCAACAGGTACCTGCCAGAATTAAAGACAAGGCCTCTGAGCAGGTAGAGGAGGTGAAAAGGGCCGAAACAGTTGAGGAGGATCCAGGATCAACAGAACATGCTATTCTAGACAAACCAGGAGAAGTGGACATACCTGTCGAAATATTATCAAGTGACAAAGTGACAGCGGAGAAAAGGAGTCCGGGTGCCGAAGCTGTAGAGGAAAATGCTCCTGACAATGCCCCTGTAGAATTAGCAGAAGATGATCTCAGTCAGGATACTGTGCTCCTTGTGGGCCTGAAGGAGGTGTCTTATCAACTACCAGTGAATGAGAACGAGGAGGAACTGGCGGAGGAGGCGGGACAGAAGGAGGGGCTGGAAGTGGGCGTGTCGGAAAGAGGGGACAAGAATATGATAGGTGAAGAAATGATGGAGGTGGCTGTAGAGGAGGAGGAGGAGAGTACGGGGGAGGTGATGGAAACTGGGGATGAGGGGCCAGCGAGCACTGAGAAGAGAACGGATGATGCTGAGAAGAGCTCTAACGACATGATGGAGCCTCCTGTCTCGGACGTGAGAGTTCTGAGGAGGAGGACAGCCAGAGTGATCCAAGCACCTCCTACACGCAAGTCCAAACGGCTGAACCGACCTCCTGGTGATGATGAGGCAGAACCTGCGGAGGCGTCTGAGGAGCCAGAAGAGGAGCACGAGGAGGAAACGGCAGAGAAGGTAGAAATGGCAGAGGAGAAGGCGTCTGAGGAGAAGGCGTCTGAGGAGAAGGGAGAGGAGGAGGAAGAGGAGGAAGGAGAAAAGGCCGTGGATGTCGAAGAGGCAGCAGAGAAGAGCTCAGATGATGGTGAGGAGCCTCCAGTAGTGGACAGGAGAGGTCTGAGGAGAAAAGCTCGGGTGGTCCAGTCACCATCGAAAGCTAAACCGAAACGACGCGGCAAAACGTAAAATGCGGATTGTGGGTGCTGGGATAAGCTGGCGTTTCTGCATTGCCTGGGAGAGCTTTCTAGCGCTTTGTTTTTAGGCACTTGCTTGGTTTCCACAAAAACTAGGAAAGTTTTTATATTAGATGGGGGGGGGGGGGGGGTCACGTTTCTTTATTATACACTTATTCCTAAAGTTTAAGTTGTTATGAAAAAGCTTTATACATGTATTCATTCCATAGTCATTCTCCAGTGTTTTCATGCTATATCCAATGCTGCTTTATGGCTTTTGTAGCTTATGCTATTTTAACGTCAACTCCTCTGTTACCATTTGAACTCTGCTGGATTAATCTCACGAATATCAAAAGTGAAACGCCTTGTACTTCTTGAAGTGCAAAGAAAATGCTGGACACATTATGCTAACGTGTTTAAACGGGGACGTTGTGGGTATTGTTCCACAGATGAGATGAACTTTATTGATCCTAGTGGGAGATTCTTGAAGAATTAGAAGGAAGCCTATAGACACCATCCAGCAGTGTTACGTAACTGAGCAGCAAACTTTCGGTAATTCCTGTGAGTATATTAACATGCAGGTACACCTATGCACAGAATTTAAGAAGAGAAATGAAAATAGGCAGTTTTTAAAAGGAATGCAGAAATATTCACGCGTAATGCAAATTTCCTTTGCTAAGATAAATCTCAAAGGGATTTATTTGGATGGCAACAGGTTAGAAACGTAACCTGTAGTTCTATATATGACCAAAATATTTTTTTCCCCGTGTATTTCTAGCATTAATATTATTTAAATTATTTAAATCTGCCTGTAAAATTTTAAATGGCATTGCCCCTTAAACCCAGAGTAAATGGATTTTTAGATCTGTATAAGAAATGCTTTAAATCAACTTTTTCAACATGAATACAACTCAGAGATACGGATTGATATTTAACATTGGAGGCATGCCATGTTTCAAATTTCAGTGTTAACTGGCATGTTCTATTCTTTCAATACGCTCACATTGGATAATGTGCCAGATATTTAACGTGTCCCGTTGCAAATATGTTTTTAGCATAGCACACACATCCCTATTGAAATTCACCATGAGCAACTGGCTCTGTTTAAATGGTAACATTCTATACTGTTTTCCCCACTTTCATCACTCGATTTTTGGGCTTGAAACTGTTACATTTTTACACGTTAAAGATTCTATGGGTTTGAAAACGGAAAAATAATCCTGGGCCTTTATATGTAAGTATGTCCGTGTATACCATTACTCCTGCTCACTTTTTGTATGTATTTTAAATTCACTAACCTTTACAAGGGCTTTAACTGTTGTTTCAGTGGCACCAAATGAATATGTTACCAGTACTAATTTGTTTCATGGACTAATAACACATTCCAGAAATTCCTTTATGTGCTCCTTTTTAAAATGTGCCACCACCTTATTTTTAGTGGGGTGGAAAGTTATTACATTTAGAAGTATCTTGTTAAAAATGGGAGTATGAATACATACAATCTTAAGATGAAATGTTAGACAGTTGTTAAGTAATTTGAGGTCTAAATAGAAAACTCTAAACAATTCACTGGTCTTGTTTGAATCTGGGGGGTTGCCTGTACCTGAACAATTTAAATCATGAACTGTTCCAATTTTTTTTTCTTTAATTTTCTTGTTTATCCTTAGGAAATAAAGATTTCTGTCACTGACCACTTCCATGCTTCTTTTTTGTAAAACTAATACACAAGATGAATAAGTAAATCTTTTTTTCCCAAAATTTTAAGTGACAATAGGTTGGTATTTGTATCCATGTAGTGTGCTGCTGGTCATGGGTTGTGTACTAATTCAATTTTATCTCCGTAGAACCACTGCGTTCCAAAGAACGAAATACTTTTTCATTCACGTTTTAACAAGTACTTCATCTGAAAAACCTTTATTTTCCTCCAGCTGTCATCAACAATGAATATGGTGCGTTGTCCTGCACAATTAAACAGACGTAATGAGTCCTGTTCCATTTTATCCTCTGTCCTGGGCTCTGTTATAGTGCAACATGAGTTCATTATACAAGCAACACTGCATTAATGCAGCCGTCATTTTCCGGGTTGTTGGTGACTTGTGCATATTTACCTGCAAAGGAAAACATAACGTGATTAATATAATGCTTTGGCTAAACCGCTGTCCCATCTTCCAGTAAGATTTTACAAGTGATGCACTGTCGATGTCCATGGCGGGACTTCTAATAAGATCCATCAGCCATTGAAATTTGCCATTGGCCATGACATCATGGGTACCAGAAGATACCATCAGTCTCTATGATGCTGACGCCATGAGACACTCACCCCAGATGACCTTCCCGCCCTGTGTGACCAGGCCAAGCTCACTGACGTTGACCTCCAAGACTGTGCCTTTTGTGATCACTCCTAGCGATGTGTACAAAGGAGAGGAGGGGTTCTTCTTTACGCCCAGGATGGGCAAGCAGAACGTGGCCTTCAGCTCTGGATGTGTCACGTGTGCTTTCTTGAAACGCAAACCCTGCAAAAGACGGCACGTTCATGACCCGCTCCATGGTCTACAATCAAAGATTTACAGCATTCAGCTATAACTATGATCATAAGTCATAAAAAAACAAAAACTTGCAAAAGAGCAGCAGCACTTACCATAGGTCGTATAAATCTTTCGTATTTCGGCGGCTTGCGAGTAAATCCATCTCCCACAAAGCAGACTTTTGTCACCATCCTCTTCCATGCCTTCTTCTGCCTCTTCCCCGTGCGAATGACCTTGAAGACCTCTGTTTCGCCCTGAGCTCGCACCTTGGGCAGCGGGACTTCCCATTTACCCTACGAAACAAAGGGGGGGGGGGGAGAGTAAGTTAATTTGCACTCTGGCCAGTTCTGCGGGCAGATTCTGCCATCCTTAGGATACTCACAGCCTTCTCTTTCCTCTTCTGCTTGATCATGTTAGAGAGCACCTTGGCCCGTGACTGGCCCTCTCGGTCCAGCAGATAGGCCGGTACCGCTCCCTGTGGGGTCTTCTCATCATTTTTCTGTTTCGTCTTCCTCTGTTCGTGCATTTTGATGCTGCAGCGACAAACACGGCCAGTTAACCCTTGACAGTACTGAGCTGGTAATGATACTCTGGCACCATGCCTCATTTATTTTCCCCAGAAAAGCTGAGGTTAGGGAAGCAAAAACATGCATCCTGAATTAAGGAAACTTAATATTATTATTCTAACACACCCATGTAAAAGCGCCCTGGGACAACTCTGTTGTGAAGGGCGCTATATAAAAATAAGATGAATTGAATATCCAGGAAGGTTTTATGGACGGAAAACTCACGTCTTCTTCATCTGGATTTTCTCAGCATGCCTCTGCTTATGGTACAGCTTGGCTTTCAGGCCGATCATCTTCCTGGCCTTATGCGAGCGCTCGTGGACCTCTCGGCTCTCCTTCTTCCTCTTCTTCTCATGGTGGTCTAGCCGATAGCCGTGACGTTTGCGATGTAACTCAATGTGCTCGTTCTGGGGCTGTAAGGGGACGAGTGACGCTACCGAGTCAATGTGGATCAGGTAAGCAAGTCCCTCGTCATAATTTACAAGCAAGTACAAAGAACGACGTGACTCGTTATGGAACAGAAAATTAACAGATCTTTTCTGAACTACCTGTGACTTACCCGGGTTACTGTGAAATTACCTGTGAAAATTTCACCAGGTCAAAAACATTCCATGTCACAAAAAGCCGTTAGAATTTTTAAAGAGCAAACTATAAATAGGACTCGAATTATCCTGCCATTGATCTAAACTAAACGTGAGTCAACGTCACTTTAATACGTCTCTTTATTAAAATCTTTTCACATTCTAGCACTTCAGTTATAGTACCTTTGATACTGTGTTACTCACTAAATCTTTTATTCTAGTGTTATTACTCAGATACGTTTCCCCGTGTATCCACAACGATTAACTTCCCGATCTATGAGCCTGAGCAGGCTAAAAAGTTTAGAAATGTAATAAATAACCACGAATAGAGGGGCGGTACTGTTCATTTCATACGATGCCTCTACTGGAGATTTGTTTACCAATATGCTTATTATGCCAAATATTAACACGTCAACGTTACTGAAAAAAAGAGTTTCATATCGCCTCGCCTGAAAGAAAACACGATTAGGTTAGCCACCTAACAGCTATTACAAGGCGTTAGTCTTCGCAGAAACACGTGTCAACTAACAAAGGTAAAACATTCATATACAGCCATATCCTAACATAGATTCATCTTACCATGTTGAATCTTGGGCTTTATAAAGTCGAATGTAGTGAAATCAGGTTGACACGCCTGTCTGGATGTTTAACTAATATGTTTTGAAGCGACACTCGGGTTTCCTGATGTTATTTTCCCGAGCCCGTACATGAGAGGAAGCGCCACAGCTAAAAAGCTCCGGCTTGCCCCATAAGACCGGAAGTGCGGTCAAAGACGAAATTTACTAGTTTCATTGTTTAAGCACTTAATGCATGGCGATAATTGTCACATAGTGTATCTATACGAACACAAAATATTTTAATAATATATAATAAAATGTTTATGTACGGTTCCAAAATATCTAAGGGCAAAGCCCCGGAACCAAAAGTGTGCGGGGAAATGATACCGGGAAGCGCACCGCATCAAATAGCGTGAGATGAGGTCGAATGAATCGCGTTTGCAGGATCTTTATTTACCTGTTTAGAAGTTTCCACAACTATAAGGTATTCAGGCAGTTTGCCGACAGATTGGTTCTGTGGTGAGCATGCCATAAATGTGCCGCTGTAGTAAAAGGGAGCCCATTTTGGTGTCAGCGGCTATTTATGATATATTCTGTCTTTTTGAGGGACCAGTGATATACCGACGATGCCTCTTACAGCAGCGGTGGCAAAGACCCTGAACGCGGTAAGGAACTCACCGTAGGACTGACCGTGATAACCATCAGGGGACTATCGAGGTGTCATATTATTGACTCGTATTATTGTCTCCTCCTACTGTATATAATAATAATAATAATAATAATAATATTGTTGTTATAGTGCACTCACTGTTGGAAGTTTGGAACTCAAACATGGTGCAGGTGGAGGTTACAAGGGAAAAGAAATTACAGTTTTCTACCAGGTGTGTTTGTTTTCCTTATATGCTGTGCATGTTAATGCAAGTTATCAACTATTTTATGTAATGATATTAGTATATTAACACACATTCAAAGGAATTATATTTTTTATGTTTCTTACTGTGATTCACAGATGATGTTAAGTCAGTGCGGTCCGTGGTCAATCCAGATATATCAAAGTAAGTTCCTGTAATTTTTCCTGAATGGCTAATCTTTAAGTTGCATTTGTAATGTAGGTGTGAAAACAACAGTTTTCATTTTCCATCTTTTCCTTGATCTAGTGCATGAACAATGTCAATTGAAAAACTTATGTTGCAAATATAATTTCAAATTTGTATGAATGACAAGTTATGTATTACTTACTCTATTAAGTTTCATCAAAGAAGGAGATCGCATTTGTTTCGATAAGTCCCTGTGCTCGGAGATCAGAAACCGTATAAACTGTTATTTTTAATGCGATAAAGATCTTCTTACTCATTACTATGAACAAATTGGTTACTTTAATGATTTGTGAAACCTGTGACGTGTTTGCAAAGCCTGGTACTTGTCTTCATTATAATGTGTTTCCAGATTTTGAAACAGGGTGGTTGTTGCTCTTGCTTGTGTTCTAGAATCCGCAATATCGGAATCATGGCCCACATTGACGCGGGGAAGACAACCACCACAGAGAGAATGTTGTATTACTCAGGATATACCCGGTCCTTGGGAGGTGGGGACATCATTCAGTATCAGAACCAAGTTAGACAGTAAACAAAATACAGAGGCCGCTTATATTCAGTCCCAAAAAGCTGAAATCATCAATTGTCTTTATTTTTCGTTTAATAGTTTTCATTCAAAGGTTGAGTTCTTATACATTTTACATCTGGATGTTAGAACCATACAGTATCTTGCTTAAGAGTTCAGTAACAAAAACCTTTCTGGGACTTGAAGCTCCCAACTTAAAGACTGTAAACACAGTACTGTATTCCCATTTTGATTACTCTAATTACTTTGTTTACTTTTGAAATATGAAAACAGATAATGCTCCTAATACAGAATCGTAAAAAAGAATTGGACTTGAAAATGGCTGGATAGATAGATGGAAAATTTACTTTTAATTGAATGCAAAGAAGTATAAATGTATACAGGTATAGCTCCATTAAATGCAATTGTTCTGTTTTCAATGAAATAGCACATTTATTTTTACTGCAGATGTTGATGATGGAGACACTGTGACGGATTTTATGGTTCAAGAAAGGGAGAGGGGAATTACAATACAGTCCGCTGCTGTCACCTTTGACTGGAAAGACCACAGGATCAACCTCATAGACACCCCTGGTATGGGCCCTTTGTGTCTGGAAGGACAGGTAGCAGCGAGGAAACAACCTGAAACGAGGGGAAGGTTTCAGTGCATAACCGTTCACTGTTTTGTGTGCTTTACATTCCCTTCCTGTTCAAGCCCCAGGCAGACCACAATTGTACTCTCAGTTTAGTAACAGCTGCAGCTTGTAACTCTTGCGTAATTACCTGCATCCTGGGCCAAGTAGTAAAATTTGCCCCCTGCTGGACATTCAGGTAACTGCGACTTGGGCCAGCCGTAGAACACACATAGATTGTGATTTTTTTCAGGGCACGTGGATTTCACGCTGGAAGTGGAGCGAGCTCTGCGGGTGCTGGACGGGGCCGTGGCTGTGTTTGACGCCTCTGCTGGAGTGGAGGTGGGCAGAGCCGATGTGTCCCGCCTCAACATCTTCTATGTGTGTTGGCGTTACCGTGGATAGGCAGTAGATCTGAGACAGTGTTATCTTGCCACTCACCTCCGTTTATGGTAGATCTTTTGGGTAACCACTAAATGAAGGCAACAATGGTTAGTAAGTTAGCTATTTTAATACCTTACATTATTTACCCATTGATACATTATCCTGGGTAATTCAGGTTAAGTGGGCTACATCTGGACCAGACCTGGTAGTTTCTGGCGCTGGTCCCTGACCGCTGAGCTCTTGACTGCCCATTGAAATGTCACACTGATATGTCTGCGTGTGTCCGTCTTGTGGGATGCTGATAGGCCCAGACGCTAACAGTGTGGCGGCAGGCTGACAAGCACCATGTGCCCAGAGTCTGTTTCCTCAACAAGATGGACAAACCGGGAGCCAGGTCTGACCCCTGACCCCTGACCTTTGACCTCCCCCTTCATTCATCCTGTTCTCCCTTCAGCCATTAATTCCAGTTACTGTGACGTTTTGTTATTTCATAGCTATAAATGCATTTATTGGTAATTATGTTCTGCTGTTTATTTTTTCAATCTAGCATAATTTTAACCACCATTTATTACATGTTCTGAATATATAAATTATCAAAAAATTGACCCACCATTGAAATCTTATTTTAGAAAAAGAATTTGAAAGATTATATATTTTTTTTTATTTAAGTTTTTTGTTTGTTTAGCTTGACAGATTCGGTTGAGAGTATAAAGAAGAAACTAAAAGCCAATCCAATTATTGTTCAGGTAACTATATTCACTATGCCAAAGAAAGCAAATTAGCTCTTATGTCTTGAACTACACTACACACAAAAAGTTAGGGATATTTGGGTTTCGGGTGAAATTTATGGAAAACGTATAAATTTCACACTACAGTAGGGCATTTAAGTAGAAGCATGCAATGGTGATTTCCTCATCTCGAACAATTTATTGAAACAAAAGCCAACAACAGTGGTGAGTATACCACAACAAAAATGCCAATGTCTCAATGTTCACTGAATGTCCACTCAATGTTCACAAGTCGACTTATTGTCTGCTGATACATGGCATCCCACTCTTCTTCTCAGGCCCTCAGGTCATTGAGGATCTGGGGTACAGAGTTAGGAGCCTCTACACGGCGACTCAGCTGATCCAATAGGGTTTATATGGGATTCAGTTGCAGGCCACTCCATTCGAGGTACCCCAGTCTCCAGCAGCCGTTCCCTAATGATGCCACCTCGATGAGCTGGAGCATTGTCGTCCATGAAGATGAAATTAGGCCTGTGTTGTTCATGCAGGGGCACAATAACTAGATTAATGATGTAATTCAGGTATGGGCTTGTCATTGTACCATTCACAAAGTGCAGGGCAGTTCTGTAATGACAAGACACACCTGCCCACACTGTAACACCACAACCACCAAAGGCTAGTCTGGTGACAACAGTGACTGATGCATAGCGCTCTCCTTGATGTCTCCAACATCGTTGGCCAACATTTCTGCTCGGCGTGAATCGACTTTCATCAGAGAACAGCACTGAAGCCCACTGGTCCCTCGTCCAGCTTAAATGTTCCCTGGCCCATGCGAGACGATGATGCCTGTGCCTGGTGGTGTGGTCAGGTACCCTTGTAGGTCATCTAGCACGCAGACCACGCTGGTGTAAACGGTTTCAAATGTCCGATGTGACACTTGGGTGCCTCTCACCTCCCGTAAATGTGCCTGGAGTTGTGTGGCATTCATCATCCGGTTCCGCAGGGCACTGTTCACAATGAAGCGTTCATCAGTGTGGGATGTGGCCAAAGGAGGTCCACTTCTATGCCGTTCTGTGACTCTGCCAGTCTCTCTGTAGCTCTGTTGCAACCTGCTGATGACACTCTGTGGCCACTTCCGTCTGAGAACATCCTGTTTGAAGCCTCGCAATGGCGAGCTACTGTTGATCCATTATGTGTCGTCTTGGTCTCTTGATGTCAAAATGTGAACAGCATGATGAGGAGGACTGTTTAAATACCAGTTATGATTGAACCAGAAAATTTACACCTGTTGTGACGTTTGCCGTTAAGCTCCTTGTTAGAGAACAGCAACTTGTGTAAAAAGTACTGAAACATTGAACAGTTGGTCCTGTGCATTCAAAAGTCTAGGGAAGGTCACATTAAGTTCACCTGTAAAGATTATAGTGCATTTTAGGTTCATCCTGAAATTTCACCCAAAAACCGAATATCCCTAACTTTTTTGTGAGTAGTAGTATTTCTAAACTTTTACAATGTGATTAAAAATATATATATATATTACTCAATATTCTGATTTCACATAGGAGAGAAGCTTTACTGATTTTAATACATCGCTGCACTTGTTTTACTGAAATTAGTAACAATGGTCCTGCAGATGCCCATTGGCAGAGGTAAAGGCTTCACCGGATTGGTCGATTTAATCACCAGTCAGAGGATGACGTGGCATCAGTCTGACAGTGATGGTCGAGTATTTGAGACAAAACCCCTGTACTCCTCAGACGACCCAGAATTGCTGAGAAATGTCAGGGACGCAAGGAGTAACCTGATCGAACAGGTGAGCGATTTTCGGCCGGAAATTTCCCGCCTGGGGTACCGTGCAAACTGTTATACCGTTTATCGTGTTGAGGGACATGCTGCTCTTATTTTTTTAATATCTGCTTTGTCCACCTTTGCCATTTGACCATAAAATGAATCCACTTTTATCAGGATTTGTATGAAAGGTGATTCTCTGTTACCACAATTCCATGCATTAATGGTATAATACGAATATATTGCAAAGAAATTCACGCTAAGCGACTTCTTCAGGTTGCAGACCTGGACGATGAGTTTGCCGAGCTGTTGCTGGGGGAGTTTGGTGACAACTTTGATGCTGTTCCACCTGGAAAGGTAAGCCGGGACGTCCCCAAGTCATGTGGCAGACCCGCCATTCCAGTTGTTTATAAGTATGAGTAGGTCCCTGTGCCACACCCTGAGGGTCAGACATCACATCAGGAACCTCAGCATTACTGCTCGTGTGTTGTTAATCCCCTTGAATAGGGGGACCTAGTCATGATATACTCTAAGCTAGTAAATGCATGCGAATTATACTGCAGTAAGTGTACAGCCGTAGCGGTGTCTGTGCCAAGCTCCAGCAGGCGATCCGGCGGGTGACCCTGTCACAGAAGGGGGTCCCCTTGCTCTGCGGAAGTGCCCTGAGAAACAAGGGCGTCCAGCTGCTGCTCGACGCCGTCACAGCCTACCTCCCGGCACCCGACGAGCGTCACCACGACCTGCTGTGAGTCGCTGCCCCCCTGCGGGTGTCCCGGCTCCGCACGGGTCCCACCTTCCCCATCAAAGCCTCCGTCCTGCTCTCTCTCGTCCCGCAGGCGATGGTACGGGGATGACCTCTGTGCCCTGGCCTTCAAGGTGGTGCACAATAAGCAGCGGGGCCCCCTAGTGTTCGTCCGCATCTACTCGGGCACCATGAAGACCCAGTCTGCCGTTCACAACATCAGCAGGAACACCACGTATGACATCTTGTCCTGCCGTAAATTAAGCTGATATCTCATTCATCTACTGAAGCTGAATATTCATGTTCAACATTCAGTCTATATTCATTGTAAAGTCACCTAGCTGTGGAGTTATTCCGTTTAACCGCCAGGTTACCGTGAAATAACTTTTGTTGACGTGGACGCGTTTGCTGTATGTAGATAGGTCACTTCCCATAGACAGCCAGTCCTACTAACTATGCAGCCGTGTATTTATGTGTAGGAAAGAATGAGCGAGTCAGTCGTGGGTGGAAGGGCGTCTGACACGTTCTTCTATAAAAATCACATCTCAGTAATTTATTGATGGCATGTTGGTGAGACCTCACCTAGAATATTGTGTGCAGGTTTGGTAATCTTAAAAAGCACATTGCGGCCTTAGAAAAGGTGCAGCGTAGGGCCACAAGAATCTGTTCAGCCTCAAGCAAAGGAGACTGAGGGGGGACATGATTCAAGTCTATAAGATTCTGACAGGTTTGGATGCTGTTCAACCAAATAGTTACTTCAGCATTAGTTCAAATGCAAGAACTCG
>JAODKM010000108.1:9897784-9919715 GCA_026780845.1 Petrocephalus sullivani | reverse complement strand
GGCCTCTGTGCCACGTCATATTTATACCCCAGGGAAACAGCAAGTCATGGATTACTAATCAAAAGTTCCTAGACACTATGACCAACTGGAAAAAGTAAAGAATAAATGACAAAAATGCTTCAGTTACATTTATATTATAGGACT
This sequence comes from Petrocephalus sullivani, assembly GCA_026780845.1. Taxonomy (NCBI): domain Eukaryota; kingdom Metazoa; phylum Chordata; class Actinopteri; order Osteoglossiformes; family Mormyridae; genus Petrocephalus; species Petrocephalus sullivani. Next base: position 9,919,571 of record JAODKM010000108.1, on the reverse strand, counting down.
TGTTAGGGGTGCCAATAATTGTGAGACTGGAGATTTTGTTATAAACATTTATTTCTTAATGTGGGATGTACTCAAATAAGAGGTTAGATTAAAAAATCAGTATGAGATTATGCTACAGTAATAAAAGATTAATTTATTTTAAGGTTTTTTACACATCTTATAATTGTGGAGGACACTTTATATCCATGTATTTTGCACACCACTGAATCTAATTCATGGCTCACTCTGTTTCTTTTCACTAAACAGTGCAAAAGGGATTATTTATATAGTTGTTTTCAACACAAATGAAGCCACCCATTATTTTGGTCCATCTTACTTTCAAAACATTTCCTCAGATTGGCTAAGTTCATCTCCCTGCCACATACCATTTTCTGACACAGTCAGATGACTTTCACATGAGTACTCTCCCTTTTTTTTGGTGTACAATTCCTTCTCAGCAGATCTTACGCAGACTGTAGGCACACAGCTGCACAAATTCTACAGTGCATTTCAAGAGAAAAATGTAACTGCACTTGGCAAAACAGCAACAAGGGGGGGAAAATGATAACATTTGAATTTCTTTTGACGAAATATGAACAAATTCAATTTCGAATATTAGCGATGTCAAGATATTCACGTTATGCCTTTATTCAAGCAGCTGCACATTCTGTTTTGTATTGTTCTTATTTCAGAACTCTACGCCCTGTCCACATGACTCTTGTCCCAAAAGTCACCCCACACAGAAGCTCCAGGGAGCAGCTGATCTCTGCATCCGTCAGCTACGGTTCAGGGCACTTCCGTGATCCGCTTCAGTTTCACAGTCATCTGACTTCTCATTCTGACGGCTATACATACTTCCCTGGCAAAACAACACATTCAAAAGATTCAAGCTGCAGACACGTGATAAGCATCTCTGCCTCTCCATCACATTCCATTCGTTTTATTGACTGCTCAACCCTCAGAATCCATGTTGTTCTACACTATAATTAGATGGTTGCCCCAGTAATCCTACGCGAAGAATAATAACGGTACTGCAAATTAAATTGACTCGTTGTGTTGGATTAAAACCTTTGCATGCTTTGTAAATTGCCCATTTCTAAAATTATCTTCATGCCACCAAACCTAAGCCCTGAAATGGACAATCTGGATTAAAAAAGGATGGTTTGACCATAAATATTGTATCACTCCATCGTAATCATCATTTTCCCTCTCTTTTTCCTGGGGAAGGTCATCATGGTAGCATGCCAATGTCATCTTGTCATGGTCACAGACTCCATTTCATTCTGGGGGATCTCTAGATGTTCCCAAGCCAGCTAAGATATATAATCCCTCTGGCATGTCCTGGATCTGCCCTGGGGCCTCCGCCCAGTGGGACGTCCCTTGGGAGACATCCAGGTGGCAGCCTTACAAAATGTCAGAGCCACGTCAGCTGACTCCTCTCAATCTCGAGAAGCAGTGGCAGTATTTCAAGGTCCCTCCGGAAGTCTGAACTCCTCACCCGGTCGCTGAGAGTGTGTCCAGCAACCCTGTGGAGAAACCTCCTGTCTGGATTAGGCCACAAGCTCGATGGCACCTGCAAATGACAGGGTAAATCGCGCCGCTTCCAACCCTCCACAGCACACCGCCTCCCAGTCACAACTGCCAAACGCTATTCAGGAGTGGAGACATGAACCACCCTTGAAGGAAGGGAGGCAAGGGTGCAGAAACAACCTTAATTGCCTTCATACGGCAACCAAATATCAAACAGTAGTGTTCCCAGTACCCGGGATGACTGTGCCAGGACACGCACCCAGACGCCTTCTCCCAGCCCACAAATGATGACACAGTCTACACGTGATATTGCACAGACCCTTGCACAGCTGTGCGAGGGAGAGGAGTTCACCCAGTGTTTCATAGTCAGGCTGGACTCTGGCTTGTTCATCCGCAATCCTTGGTTTGACCACTGGGTGGAGTCTCCTACCCAGTATCCTGGCACAGGTTTTCCCCAGGAAGCTGAGAAGTGTGATTCTCCTACAGCTGCAACAGACCCTCTGGTCAACCTTTTCTGTAAACAGAGGCCATCACCGCCTCCTTTGCCAGGCTACTCTTCAGTTGTGGCTACAGATACACGTGCTGCCACCTGCCATCTGCCGCCTGTCAACAAGGCGGATGTAGGAGCCAGAATATGGCACTGCTCTGCTTATGCTGTCCGTGGGCCCACAGACACCGCAAGGCTTGCGTGTAAAAGATGTCTTAGGTCAACGCAGACCAAGGGAGCCAAAACGCTGAACTTGGAAAAGCATCTCGCCCAGAGAATTTAAAGAATTTAAAGAGCAACGGGTCAGTGAATGTGATAGATAACAATTATCAGGCCTGTCCCTCAAATTTAAGTCAAATGAGTGATTTACCTCTTCAGTTTGAGAGGCACAATTAAGGTAATCATGGTATGAGGTACATTTCTTTATATATTATCTATTCCTAGACAATTCACCCAGTATAGTGCAGACCTCTGCCAAAGAGGTGAATTGCTGGTGATTAAGTGATATCTTGCTAATTTAAATTATAAACTGTAAAAGAAATGACAGAAACTAAAGTTTAGAAAACAATAATGCATACATTGTAAGCTTTAATAACACCATGACTTTGATCTAATTATGTATAGTAATCCTGTTTTCAGTGATAGAAATGTATTAAAGCATGTACATTGGCTGCATAGCTCAGCAGCTGCAACTGAATTATTTTAGCTTCATTAAACCTGTGACAACCTGTGACAAAATAGGCTGTATTTTTATTTAAGTTGACCAATATTGAGAAAATGTTGTTTAATTAATAAATAAAATATTTTAAGTCCCGTGTTCTATTTATCCATTAATTTTCCTTATGTTTTAGTTTTTTGCTGCAGTGTCATTTCAATATTAGTTTCAAAATATTTTAGGCAAGTATTGTGTGGAAGTCATGATTTGGGTATTCTGATAACGCTATTCTGGATGTATTTCATCCCCTTGCGTATCCTCGCAGTGACAGACTCTAATTCGCCGGAAGGTTCCAGCACTGCCTCCTGGTGATGAGACGGCATGAGCACCAAGGTGAGGAGCTGCTCATAGTGCTCATCCCACTACTCGATATTATTCATAGTGTTGGTCAGCACTTCACCACCCAAGCTCAACACTGCTACAGTAAAATCCCACCTCCCCTCCTGAGTTGTTGAATGATTTTCCAAAAAAGCATTGTCCCTCTCCATAGTCTCTTCAAACTCCTCCCGTGCACAAACCTTCACCTGCATGACTGCCTTGGCTACAGACCTTCACTTGTCTCAGAGTAGGATTACCACCTAATCCATGTCAGGAAGGACACTTGGAGCTACTTCAGGTGTTACAAACTACTTTAAGACAGAAAGGCTCAGGTGCTCGGCTAAATAGTTTGGTTCTTCTTGTGCTTTGCCTGGTTTGTTTCCTTTACTGAAAGACACATTAGTGACACATGCATGATTATTGGAGACTGGCCAATCAGCACACAGCAAGATCTCAGGGCTCAAGTTAAATACAGGGGGGTTATTGGACGAAGAATAATTTCCTCATTAGCCAAGTCAGGATTCTCCAATAGGAATGTCACTTACCACTCTGCCTATTGGACAGTTTTCACATTTGACTTAAGTTATGCAACTAACTTATTAGCCCCTGGTACTTTTATTTGAAATGGTAGTTTACAAATCCTGTGCTATCTTAAATTATCCCAACTGGCTTGAATTAGGTGGTTACCCTATCTCAGGACAGCCCAATGCTAACATTGGTTTCCTCACCACAAACATCTACTATCAGGATTATGGCCACTATACTCACAGACCACCTCCTGGCCACAACTCTTTGCTGAGACCTTCAGCATGATCTATTCAGACTCAATGTCCCTGACCTCACTTGGCACACTGGCACACTCCTTTTTTTCAGGAAGCATGCACTGAAGTTTGAGAATGGTGACTGCTCATCTGAGTCGTACAGGTCCATCTAACCTCCTTCCCATGTACGGAATCCAGCTCAGCAGCAAACTGCTTGATCAGTCAGCCTCACTGTTTATCTAAGGGTGCAAAAAACAACTGACCTCATGTCAGATGGCATGACTATAAAATACATCATCGACCTTTGGCCTGGGATGAGTTGGTACCTAGTACACTTATTAACATCCTTGTGTTTGAAAATGGTGTTTGTTATGGACAATCCATGGCTTACACATCTAATAACAAATCACCATTCCAGGTTCGATCCATTTGGATATTCTACCTAATCATGCCCCTCCAGGAATCTCCATTGTGAAATGCATACAACTGCATACATGCAAAGAACTGCAGTTACAAAGTTACTAGAACAATAAAAATGCCTGCTAAATGATCGCCATATATAATTATTGAACATATTTACAGCAAACGTTCGTAAAGATTAACGAATCACCAGGTGGCGCTGTTGTGATAGTCATTTTGAGACCAACAATAGTACTCTGTATCTAGTGAAATGGTAACACCCACACACACAAAACTGATATCTATATATCAATAGTTAATGACTTACAAATACATTATAACATTTCAAAAACTTCCGTATTTAACCAGACCACACAATAGGCCTAAATGTTCCCTTCCATTTAAAAAATGTAATGGTCAGTCCTCGGGACTGCTGGGATTGTTTCTTCTTGTTCCTACAGTGGATTAAGGTTCGGCGTCTGTCGGCCACGCAAACTCTGCTAGTCCTTCATTATCTCACTTCCCTGACCACAAATACCCATTTACGCCACCCACAGAAATATCATTTGCAGCCTGAAATTACACAGACAGTATCTATTAATTCTAGGGCGTCCGTGATAACTGCGTAACATGCCATCGATTTATGCTGTTGATTCTAATCAATACGTTATCAACGCAAATCCATGGTTTCTGGGCAGCGGCGTCCCGAAGGGGACCTGAGCTTAGCACGTATGGATTTCTGTGGAGGTCCTCGGCGCGCACTCGGGGCATGCCCACGGCTTGCATACATGCCCACGGCTTGCATACATGCCCGGCCGCCTTTGTTACCGCGCTGATGCTTGGCGTGGCCCCGCCCACTTTCGACACAAGCCACGCCCCTCCAGCAGACCCCGCCCACTGCCCGCCCCGCACACATGCCCGTCCCGCCCGTGCAGCAGTAAAAGCACGCCCATTGAGCCGGGTCCGGAGAATGACAAGAGCCGCGCCGTGGGCAGTACGAGCGCCGCCACAAGCCTGAGTCAGATCGGCCCTTCGGAGGCATCCCGCGACACCGCAGCGCCGACAGCCGGCAGCCATTCCAGCTTCCCCAGCTGGAATCGGAGGTACCCAGCTTCGGCCTCACCGTGGCATTCCCCAGGTGGCATGTTCCAGGGCTGCCGCTCACCCATCTGAGCTCCTGCGTGCACCCGAAGAGGTTCGGCGCGTCGCCTTGTCATTATATTATTATTATCCTCATTACCGAGCCTTCCCGGGGACCGGTGCTCCCGGCTGCCGGGCGCTCACGCCGGCGACCTGCGGGGCTTTAATACCCACCTTATCTGCTAGTGATCGGGGCAACAATGGGGAAAGCGATTAAAGAGCGCTCTGCGGGATCGAGTGCATTTATCCGCATCTGTAATGAATTGGGCTGGTATAATTACCAAACCCGTACATCGGCACCCCGGTTTATCCTAATGGGTACGTAATTTGGCATGAAAATCATGTTTTGGAAATGCTGTACAAAAGAAATGGATTATTAAAAGACTGCATTAAGTATCCTGCGAGCATCTAACAGATTTCGAATGTGTTCTGCTATTATGCTACTATGTATTAAGTATCTCCATAAAGCCGTAGTGCCCGTGCGGTGGGTCACACCCACCCGCCTTATCGCTGCCTGCGAGCTGCTGCTTCATTGTGAGGTTACAGCGATAACTTGGCTGAATCGCTTCCGTTTCCAGCCGCTTCTACTCGTTTGTCAAACAAACTACGCCTTACTCATTTATTTGCGTTGATACTGAGTGCTAATATGAACCAGCAATGACTGTACACAGGGTATTTTAATGTTTATCTTCTCGCACTTATTTCACTAGGCTACTGCGACTTAAAAGGTACTTTGGAGCCCCAGCTGAATTTCGTTCACCGCAACGTTTGTGCAAATGAATTATTAATGCGTGTCAACTGTCTGCGGTTCCAACTTGAAGCGGAATGAAACGTTTCCAGCTTATATATAGGCATATTTTGAATTTCCTCATTTCCTCCCTTTCTTCTCATGTAGGGTTCAATGAAAATGTCCATCATTGTCCACGAGAACCGCAAGTCGCGGGCCAGCTCCGGCTCCATGAACATCTACCTGTTCCACAAGTCCTCGTACGCGGACAGCGTGCTGATGCACCTCAACGCCCTGCGGCAGCAGAGGCTCTTCACCGATGTGGTGCTGCACGCCGGGAACCGGACCTTCCCCTGCCACCGGGCGGTCCTGGCTGCCTGCAGCCGCTACTTTGAAGCGATGTTCAGTGGCGGCATGCGCGAGAGCCAGGCCAAAGAGGTCGACTTCCGCGACTCCATACACCCCGAGGTGCTGGAGCTTCTGCTGGATTACGCCTACTCGTCACGGGTGATCATCAACGAGGAGAACGCGGAGTCCCTGCTGGAGGCCGGAGACATGCTGGAGTTCCAGGACATCCGGGACGCCTGTGCCGAGTTCCTGGAGAAGAACCTGCACCCCACCAATTGTTTGGGCATGCTGCTGCTCTCCGACGCTCACCAGTGCGCCAAGCTGTCCGAGCTCTCCTGGGGCACGTGCCTCAGCAACTTCCCGACCATATGCAAGACCGAGGACTTCCTCCAGCTGCCGAAGGACATACTGGTGCAGCTGCTCTCTCACGAAGAGCTGGAGACAGAGGACGAGCGTCTCGTCTACGAGTCGGCCCTCAACTGGGTCAACTATGACTTGGAGCGGAGACACTGTCACCTGCCGGAGCTCCTGCGCACGGTCAGGCTCGCCCTCCTGCCCGCCGTCTTTCTCATGGAGAACGTGTCCACAGAGGAGCTCATCAACAAGCAGGTCAAGAGCAAGGAGCTGGTGGACGAGGCCATTCGGTGCAAGCTGAAGATCCTGCAGAACGACGGCGTCGTTACCAGCCTGTGCGCCCGGCCCCGGAAGACCAGCCACGCCCTCTTCCTGCTGGGAGGCCAGACCTTCATGTGTGACAAGCTGTACCTGGTGGACCAGAAAGCCAAAGAGATCATCCCCAAAGCCGACATCCCCAGCCCCCGCAAGGAGTTCAGCGCCTGTGCCATTGGCTGCAAAGTCTACGTCACCGGAGGGAGAGGCTCCGAGAACGGGGTGTCGAAAGACGTCTGGGTGTACGACACACTGCACGAGGAGTGGTGCAAGGCCGCCCCCATGCTCATCGCCAGGTTCGGACACGGCTCGGCCGAGCTGAAGCACTGCCTCTTCGTGGTGGGCGGCCACACGGCGGCCACCGGCTGCTTGCCCGCTTCGCCGTCGGTCTCGCTCAAGCAGGTGGAGCAGTACGATCCCGCCGCCAACAAGTGGACCATGGTGGCGCCGCTGCGCGAGGGCGTGAGCAACGCGGCTGTGGTCAGCGTCAAGCTGAAGCTCTTCGCTTTCGGGGGCACCAGCGTCAGCCACGACAAGCTGCCCAAAGTGCAGTGCTACGATCCGCTGGAGAACCGCTGGTCCGTGCCCGCCACGTGCCCGCAGCCCTGGCGCTACACGGCCGCCGCCGTGCTGGGCAGCCAGATCTTCGTCATGGGCGGCGACACGGAGTTCTCCGCGTGCTCCGCCTACAAGTTCAGCAGCGACACGTACCAGTGGACTAAGGTGGGGGATGTGACGGCCAAGCGCATGAGCTGCCAGGCGGTGGCCTCGGGGAACAAGCTCTACGTGGTGGGTGGCTACTTTGGCACGCAGAGGTGCAAGACTCTGGACTGCTACGACCCCACGCTGGACACCTGGAACAGCATCACCACCGTGCCCTACTCCCTGATCCCCACAGCCTTCGTCAGCACCTGGAAGCACCTCCCAGCTTAGGGGATGCCCTCCAATCCCCCCCAGGTATGAAACGGAACCTTCTGGAACGCAAAGAATTGCGCATTTCATATGTGTATGGCACGATTAGCTGTCAGCTTGACGGTAGCGGTAAATGTTTTTGCTGGGGGGTCATGGTTTCTGAACATTGAAGTAGCCCAGCTCTCTTTTGAGTGCATTTGCGACGGGTTGTGGTGATGTCGATTGTCTGGAACGGACATAAGCCACATGGCCTGATAAATACAGTCTTTCTGCTTGGTATTGCGCGTGATGTAATATGCAGGGGTGCTTCCCATTTTCACGTGGTGGCCACGGTCCTCATGTCCGAGTTGTCTTTAAGCTCCGCAACCTTATCTACGTCCTGAAACCAGTCCTTTGAAATCCCGTGACCCAATACGCAGCGAATGAACAGATGGTTCAATTAGTAATTAGGCAGCAGCATTAGGCAGCGGGTAACTGAGACGCGACAGAAATTGCGGAATAATTACACGGGATATTCCGACACTCAGCCACACCTTAAAACTGTCCCGGCTGCAAGTCTCTGTGTTTATTTGTGTCTTGTGCTGGAGTGGATATGTCTGTAGCTTGCCTGGCTCTCTAGCCCTGGTTTGTGAGGGGCTTTACGCGGATATGAGCCCAGTGCTGTCTGGATCGGTTTACTGGATTAGTCCCCTCCACAGTCTGGCTACCGTTGGGCTTCACGGCTGTCAGTCGAGTCTGCCTGGCCGTTATAAACAGGCGGAGTGCGGCTTGGTGTTGGCAGCCTTCATTTTTGGCCGCAAATTCAACTAATGGCTCAGTGTCTCTGTGAACTAAATGATTAGGAGCTGTCTGCCTGGGGTCCCCTGGGGGAATATTGGAGTTTCCTTTGTTGATTAGTAGGAATATAAATATCTAAATGGATTGAGGAGCCAAGTAATTACATTTGATAGTAGTGCATAATTTAAAAGCGATCATCTTATTTATGGAAGTCTAAAACTATTAGGGTATACATAATGATGATATTGGATATTGATTGTTAATTCGCAGATCATTCCTTAGACGTGATTGTCGTAATAAAAGCCTTACTTTGCCCCAGGACGATAGCGGAAATGGGTACATAGTGAATTAAGGGGAGCTTCCAATAAACGGGGGGTCATTAGTAACTGGTTTGGCAAGAATCCCCATGAAGCCCCTTTCCCAGGGTTCCAAGAGTGCCGGCCAGGAATTCCCCTGGCAGCTTTGTTTGCATATTGAATGTTGCCCACCTAGGTTGGGCAGTAAATTTTTAAAGCAGTGGCCCCTTTGTGAAGGGGGTATTAATGCATTTAAAAGAGTCGTGAGCCTCGCCAGCAGGGGGGCCCGGGAACAATGTTATTGTCTCCACCCCCACTCGGGCCCGAGGGACTCGCAGCCAAGGGGCGGTCGCTCCCTGATCTCTGTCCGTTCACACGGCTCCCCGCACCGCTGGCCTTGGAGGTCTCGACTTGGGCAGTAAAGCCACCAATAATCCCCCCAAAGGTTACAACTTTAACAGTGATGCTGGGCAAATTCCTGTTTTATAACTTTTAAAGCCCAATATAAACACCATATTAATCTTTTAATTTACAATAAGTATGATGAACAGAATCAGTTTTATTTGCATGTATGACTGGAGTACAAGGAAATTGCTTTGGCGTATTTGGTCACGTTGAAGTAAATCACAATAATAGCAATAGACCGTAATATAGGGATTTTCAAAGAGAAAATATTGGTGGATTAGGGACATTGAAATTGTCTATATAAGGTTCTGTTCCCAGTTCTGTTGGGTCTTTGGAGTCTGCCGATTAGTTTTGAACTGCAAATCATATTTATGACCCACAATTAAAGAATGCTTCAGCGAGGCCGCTGGAGGGAGACGAAATTGCTGTTGTCCATATTCTCAAGAACCAACAGCAGACACCCCCGAGCCCTGGGGGGGCATAAATCTTCTAAACGCATATCATGCCTGCATTACATATTGACGTTCCTGGGCTCTAGTGGAGAAGCTTCTGACTTCTGCTTTAAGTCTCAACAGTGCGACTGTAAACAGTCATTAAAGTAAAAGCGTAAACGCAGTTATGTATGCAAAGCAAAGTCAGAAATGGTGGTTTGAGATCTATGGTTTGTGATGTATGTGTCCATGATGGCTTTATTTATTTTGGAGCGGAAGGCAGGTTCAAATGGCATTCTGAATGTCGAATGTGGGATATGCCATAGATGATAAAGCCCATTAAAAAGCCTTAAAACGGAGGGCAAGTTTCACTTTGGGCACAGTCATTTCTGTATGCTTTATTTGATTTCCAGTGTCCAGTTTCTTGACATTTCTGTTTTGTTTTTTCCCCTTCCACAGATTTCTTGTGTTTTCAGCACATCTACTGGATTTAAACTGTGAAGAGGCACAATGGGAGCTTTCTGTGCAGCTACCAACATACTTTACATTTTCAAATGCGCTGACTTCACCCCTTAGTTTAATGATCCCTTTATTACCTTTTTGAAAATCTCATAATTTATGCCGTCATGCCTCAGAATATATATTGCTTCGGAAAACAGGATTTAATTGGCTTTCTCCAAACTGGGCGGCATTTAAAAAAAACCGCCTCCCTGTCTCACCCACAGTCTCTTTTCCAGACAGTATTTTTTCAGCTCATGTCATGAATTTGCCATCAGTTCAGTACCACAGATAGTTTTCCTCACACTTCAAAATTAATTTCACTAAGAGATATCAATTGCTGCACAAAACAAACCATGAAGGAAGAACCGTTGACGTTTAGGATAGCTGGCTGCTTGCAAGCGGTGTGTTTTAAGCTGTACCACAAAGTGGATTCAATGAAGGATCAATCCCTCCGCCTTTTTTCGGAACTAAGAATGGGGATAATCATGTCCCCGCCCCTCTTGGGAAGCACGTGTGGGGGAGGGGAAGAAATGGACAAAGTTTTTGTTTTTAAGGTCCCCCCCCACCAAAAAAAGACAAGGTTGTACATGGACAGGTGTAAAATTTGTAATGGCTGTGGCCTCGCGTTTTGACGGGCCGGAGTGTGTTCGAAAGCTGCATCGCGGGTGAAGGCGCGAGACATGCCCGGACGTGTCCTCCTGACTCGGGGGAAGCACATGGGCCCATCGCCTCTGGGCTGCGGACACTAGCGGTGATTAATGTACAGTTTTTTTTTAATAATGCAACAAACAATATGGAAATGCTTGTCTTAAGTCCTTAAGTCTCAGCTTTAAAGGTGTCTTATTTATGAGAATTAAATGTTTCCTTTTATCTTTTTTTTTTTCTTTTCAACTTTAATTTATTGTTTGCTTTCATTCCTGAATGGATGCTCGGACTGTCTTTACGTAAACATGCATGGCCCTCGTTTCCTGTGGATGGGGCTCCTTTGCACATGTTGAGTTTCTCAGAAGTGGGAACTGTTTTGGGGGGGTTTCAGGGAGGGCAGGGGAGAGTTGGGCGGGGTGGTGCGGGAGTTCAGCAGTTTATTTATTTGCCCTTACGTGGGTGGCTGAAAGGTTCTTGGAGTATCTCAGGATCTGATTGGTTGGGGGCGGGGTAGGGGATTAACAGCCCAGGTGACCTGCAAGTCTTTCGGTGGCAGCCAATGAGAAGCAGAGCAGCTTGAATTACGTAAGAGGAAGGAGCCCGAACTCGAGTGCTGACATCAGTAAGGGTCGTTGGCCCGCGTGGGGGGCGGCCCTCCTGATTTGCATCGTGCAGGGGATCACAGACGAGGCCCTGGCTGCATCGTGTTCATTCTGTGTCTTCTAGGCTGGTGTTGTAGTATAAACAGTCTTCCCGTTGTGTTACGCGGCATATGGCTGCTTGTGTTTATGACATGCTGACCCTTGCTCAGCTCGGCCCAACTGCAGCATCACTGTAGATGTCACGGATTCATAAATGTACAGAACTGTGTGTTATTAAAAAAAAACTAAAGCTCCAAAGAGGAAGTGCGATGTGTGTGTGTGTGTGTGTGTGTGTGTGTGTGTGTATAAGTGTATATATACACCAGCATCTGTAGTATGGACTTGTCAGCTTCTAAAACGCGTTCATTGTCTGGAAGTAGCTCTACAGGCTCAAAGTGTAACGTTAAGCGAAAAATACGGCACATTATCTGCAAACGAACCGCAGAGTCTCGGTCTCACGTCGATAACCGTGAAATTGTACACAGTTGTGAAGACGAATATATATATATATATATTTTTTTTTTCCAATGATATGAAAAACAACGTCATGACACGGATTGCAAAAAAGAGAGGGAGCCACCCCTTATGTTCTTCTGGCATTTCTGGAGATACTTTGAAGTACTGATTCTTTAAATTTTAGCATGTTGTTGTCCTGCATATAGTCCCCACCTTCTTCATGCTGTACTCCAGATCTTTGCCGTCAGCTAATGGGTTTGGGGGGGGGGGCGATCATTCTGTTGTAGAATTCCCATAGTAACGGCCAGCAATGAAACCCCGGACGCTTCTCTGCCCCACCCCCGGTTCTGAATAAGAGCGGTTTTAGTTGTATATTGTCTTTTCCCCTCTCTGACAATATGCCTATACTCAGAAGTGCAAAATAATGAAATGTGTCAGTATGGATATGTTTCAGTTTTGTCTTATTTAGATAATTTTTTTGACTACTGCATTTTAAGAGTTTTGTACAAGTGAATTTTTTTTTCACAATGTGAAATACATATCTAATAAACAAGAGTTTTTCTCTTTGCTGTAAAATGTTACCCGGCTGTTCTTTATTTAACTAAAACGAACATCTCCCGACATATTTACGAGGTTTTTAGCAGATGATATTTGTTAGAACATTTCTGCTACAGTGGGATATTTCATATCAGCTTGAGATGCATTCTTGCCCGAGTGGCATGTAAGCGCGAGAGTATTTTCCCATAGAATTATTTTGACATCAATCAAAGGAGCCCAGAATGAGGAAATGAGAACCTTGTCCACCCAAAGTCATTGCTACATTCTTCGCATTTTTTGGCAGCTTAAGGGGAGCAGGGAGGATTTCCATTGTCCCGTGCTAAATTGGATAGATTAGTAAGAGCCCTTTGTTGTATAGCAGAGAAAACGAAATCATCTTATCTATGGGTTTTAGTTAAGCATGGTACAGAGACACGAGGACCCGAGCCTGGCTAGTTTCCCTTTTTGGTTAGGTCACCTTGGAAACCCTGACCTTTCGCTGTAAGAGACAGGGGCTGTGGGTCGAACATGAAATTTCATTTCCCCCCAATCTGACCTGTTATCTCCTTTAAGCGACGGTCTTTCCGAAACCGGTTTCCTGATTTCCTTAACACGTGTTGAGCTGACTCCTTTCCCATGACTTGCATACAGGTGAGCATTGTTTGTGCTTTCACTCCGCACAATGACTTGTTTACATTCCTCACAAACACAAGCTGAAGGACACCAGCTATTCTGGCTCCTGAATGTCACCGCAGGTCTGGATATAAATCTTCCTCCCATGGAGCACAGAGGCATTCAAACTTAAAAATCTGTCCGATTTGGACTGCGGAAGATTCATATGCCCATGACCTTGTACCCTCACACTACATTTCTAGTTCAAATCCCCTGGCTGGCTGAGTGATGTCACTGTTGGGACCCTGACTAAGACTCTTAAGCCCAAATTCTCCAGGGACTGGCTTAGCATCTGCTACATCAGTGTTTCTCAACCCAGTCCCCAGGGACCCCTGGATGGTCCACATTTTTGTTGAACTGGGAGGGAGAAACACAGAGAAACACTGTGATAAACAATTTTAAAATGAGCGCTATTAAAAATGTAATAAAATACCCACAAAGGGATTTTATTGTACAGGGAGAAAGATGATTTTATGACAGACTTAAAGGAAAGTGACCTATCAGAGCAGCGATGGTGGTGTCTGCACGAATGGGAATTGTGGGAAGCAACAACCCGCGAGCACAATGGTTCATGTGACACGATGAGATAAACATTAAGCAGGTAAGAGGTTTTTTTTGGCGGAAGCAGCAGCAAGGAACGTAGACAGGTCGAGCAGGCAGATTTGGGTTTGGAGGACATCGCGAATATCACGAGCGAAGCTTCCGGGTGCGGGGAAAGTGTGACTGGCAGGCTTAGAGCTAAGTGATGGAATGTAAATCTGAATGATTTTTTCTATACTCATGCCCCATATCTCATTTGTTAAATCCATAACAAGAACAGCAAACTGAATCAAGCGATAAGAGCCTGCAAAAAGTATAAATAGCGTTATCAAACCTGCACTTGTCTAAATCTAATTCTAATCTGCAGGCAAAGAAAACAGTCAAGGCAAAACAAACCTTACAAAACCTGAATGTCTGTAAAAGAAATACAATGGCAAGCTGTCTGATTGGTCGTCATGAAACTTGCAAACCTTTAAAGGTTCACATTCTTTAGCGTGGTGAATTCTTTGAACCAGGCTAAGCTGTGCTTTATTAATTTTTGAATGAATGCGTGACGAAATGAAACAAGTTGCAGGTTATTGTTACCGACCAGCCAAAAGGAGATACCTTCTTTCCAAGGTCTCCAAGTTATCCTTGGTATTGAAGTACACCCAACAATCTCAATTTGGCTAAATGCTTCAAGTGTAAAATAGAACACCTCTAGCAATGAAAACTATTGACCAGAACAGGGAACTAAGAACAATAGACCTATCACGTGACACACTGTACTGTTGCCAAGCAACAATGAACTCCATTTTATTTATTCATACAAAGCTCAACATAAGTAATTCTCGAAAGTGGTTACCCTCCACAGTTTTATCAGAGCTGCAAAATTCTGTATTTACAGTCATTTACCATAATGTACTTCCCTGGGTATTCAGAGCCACGTTGCACATTGACAGCAACGAAGGCATTTCATTTCAAGCTTATTGTTGGACAGGAAATCCAAGGCTTATGCAAATTTCTGGAACGCTCGATTGGGATGAACCGTGACAGAACACACTGAGCATCCTGGTGCCTCTGGCATTCTCAGCCCGAAGGCAAATCTCTGACAGTGAGCAGAAGCCATAGCTCCATGTGCATTGTCATAAAGACCAGCTTAAATGTGATCAGGGCCTTGGTGTCTCCAGATCAGGCCTAAAATAACATTGGGACACCAAATGTGTCCTTCTGCAATTGGGCTTCAAAATGGATTACCTCATGCAGCAGATATTTCCACAAAGAAGTTGAATTTTTTTTTTTAAAGAGCCGAGTGCCTGCGTCTCCTGTCTCCTGTCCCCTGATGCATATAATGACATAGGATGCTTCTGTGAATGCCTCTTCTGTTAATGATCTACCCAAATGTGCTGAAGGTGAGGAGATGTCCAGAATTCACACTGGACTTGATATGGGGGGCTGATGGGGGTCTTGATGTACAGGACGCTTTCGGGAACTGCACCCAGCAGGAGCTGCCATGTGTCCCATTCTGCTCCAGGTCAGTCTGCTCATATAAAATCAAGAAGTACTTTCCATGACCTGTCCTGCCATATGGGAGGAATAAAAAGTATTGATGTAGTTTTAATTCCAGCTTTGTCATGGGGGTTCGGAATATGAATTTATGCAGCTAGAAGCACAATGTCAGTCGCTAAAATATCTTAATTTTTCCTGAAATATACAGTATGTACTACAAAGTGCTACAGATTCTTGAAATAAGTATCTACCTCAGCACAAGTGAATCCACAAAAGTACAAAGGACTTAAACACTGGGACCTGATGCTGATTTTAAAATGTCTCAAGAAAGGGTCATGCTGCAGGGGGTGGGGGGGGGGGGCGTAAGTGGGATTCTTCCAGTGGGGAGATTCCCAGCCCCTGGGGTGATGGACGGTGTGTCGCGGTGGTCATCTCAGACAGGAAGTGAGGGCGTCTCCTCTCACCCCTCCCTACCAGTCAGGATGTCCTCTATTATCAGTGCTTCCAGGACCTCTGAGCAACTCAGAGCCACCTCCTGCACTTTAGAAGATAACACATGGGAAAGAGGAGAGCCATGCTAACAGCGACTGGCAGTTGAGGATGCCTCAATCTAACACAAACACAGGCTTTGTTCAGTGCCTCCAAACTACAGATAAGGAGCCCAGTTTCTGCAGACGGTTCCAGCTAGGACTAAATCCGCTGAAACTTCCTGAGAGGAAGGGAGATGAGCCACATCTGCTGGATTTCAGACCTCACAACCTCACAAACACGGAATGTTTGCATGATGTCACACTCTTCAATTCATCTCCCTGTATGCTGCTGTGTTTGTGTTCGCGGTGGTGGGGGTGAGGATTACGGTTCGATCCCACTGAAACGGAGGCTGTCACTCGCAGAACTCTAATGCTAACATGACACTACGTCTTCGGAGTGATGCGCTGTCATACACACATACCCTGGTGGGTGAATGAGCAGAAAAGCAAAGTGGAGATTGCGCTGTATAAACACTGTGCTATAAAGAAACACGCTGACGCAGCATATAAGCAGCATGTAAGCGGTAGGCCGAAAATAACTGACATAGCTACAGACTGTCATTTGAGCCCTTTCCTGGTGGTCAGTGAAGCGATGGCATCATACTTAAGCAGGATAACAGAAAACAGAGGAGGAACCCACTGGCACCGCATGTCAGCATCAGTGTTTGTGCATCTTATCTTGCAGACGGGCTGCAGTACTCTCCTCTGCTGTATCCACACTGGGCTCAGCCCCGGCTGGGCTGGGATGAGTCTGAATGCCATTTCCGATAAGACATTGCCTTTGATATCCAGCAGACCCCGGTGACACACGCGCTATAAGCGAAAGCATTTCGGATCGTTTGCAATAATGTGGTTAAGGAGTTTGTTTTCGTGTCAGCGGTATCTCTATAGGAATGGCGGCTCTTAGGCGACTGCTCTTATCTGGATTTCCTCTAATTCAAGCTATTTAACGACTGGAAAGGAGACAAAGGCGCCCACTTCCGCTATCATTTTAACCTTACAATGAGTAGCATTCCATGTAATTATACTAATACTTAGGTACAAAATTCAAAAGAGACGAACGCCACGTCATATTCGAGTATCACTTATTACCGCTAAGCCATGCAATGATATTTAAATGAATACATTTTCAAAACAAACAGGACCACAGAGACCTGGCTGCAGTGCAGCTATACAGGAACCCATCAGATTTAATCTGCTCTGGATCCTCCTGACCCTGCATAGAACAAGAGGATGTAAAAAAATGATGGATGGATAGACGGATGGATGGATGGATGGATGGACGGATGGAAAGGTATTTTACATTTTATTTCTGCTTTACGGTATTTTATTATTTTCTTTTTTTTTCAAATAACAAAACTAATAAAATAAAAAACTAAACGCCAATACTTGATAAAATTTCTTGAAAAAAAATACTTAAAAAGGTAAACTGTAAAAACAGCAAAGAAGGAAACTGTGTCTGTTAAAGTATTACTAGCCAACAGCCCGGGGCTGTGACCGCCCCCATGCAGATGCCCGTCCCGGAACGCGGAGCTCTTCTCTCAGCAGCTCTGTAAGCCAGGTGACCGCATCCAGCCGATCTGTTAGAGGCCGTCCGACGGCTCGGAGCTGAGCCAAGCAGCGCGCTAATGATGCAACGCAGAATATCGCAGGTGAAGCGAGCTCCGGCGGCATATCGACCAGATGCGAGCCATCGGAGGGGAGTGGCCCCGGGGGGTGGGAGCTTCAAAGGCCGGCGTGAGGCGGCTAATGGGGCGATCGCATGCGATGTCAGGGTGACGGGTTTGGCCTCACAAACAGCCCCTCCCGGCCACGCACCTTCAGCCAGAGGAGACGGAACCTCAGGAGACGTTTGGACTGCACTTAAATACAGAGAGTGAGTATGAATCCGGGATGCAGCGGGCTTTAAGCAATTAAGAAGGAGCATACAGTCGCTGTCCACATGGCTCGCCAAAAATCAATTATTTAAAAAGCATAAAAAAAATACGTTTTCTCAGAAAATATTTCACAAAACAAACCCAAAATGATGTAATGAGACACAATTAACACCACAAACAGAAGCCTAGTTTTACAAAGCCATCAGTGAACTGTTTAACATTTTCAATAGACTTAAATGGACTGTCAAGGAGGCAAGCATGTCACTGTCTAACCAAATTTGCTTTGTATTCACAGTTAACAATGATGATACTAAGCTACCTATTATACAGTTATCGATGATAAGTTGTTCAAATTATTGATGTAAAGTGATCCATACAAATGATCATCATGAATACAAATGTTAACTAGTACATAAATGCTAGTTAAATAGATAACTTCATAAAATATCTTTTCATTGGCCAATTAGACAAAGTAGAAGGGGTGTATTCCATCTATAGTAAAAAGTCACAACCGCCAAAAAGTGGATGTACGCGGTTTACATCGGGCAGTGATAATATTATAATTCAGACAGTTAAGGAGGATCATACAAGAGAATATCTGTAATATACACATCTCACTGCTGGCTAATTCTATGTTGTGGATTAGTATAGGGCAGTCTAAAATGTATCAGGGAGCAAAATGCAAATCGTCTGGCTAAAGTCTTTGAATGCTATTGACTGGCAAATCTACATTGTATACTTCAGTGCAAACCACACCATATAAAAAGGAACAAAGGATAAAAAAATGCCTGTAAACATTTGATTCAGTTTCCACTTTCCAAAAGTTTTAAATTAATTGACAAAGCAAAGAATAACTGTATGCTGATGAAGGTTAATTTTCTATATAAAACTTAATTATGCTTATTTGAAATTTGAAAAACAAAATTTCGAGAACACTTAATTAACTTGGAACACAATATTCCAAGTGGAAATAATGTAGGACAAAATGGAACAATTTCCTACCCTTCAGAAGTACAACAATTCAGAGTAATTGTTCATGTTTAATAATTTCCCTGCATACTCAACCAGATATCGGAAAAAACAGATCCTTCCTTCCAAAACTTGAATATTGATTGCCTTGTATGCACCTTGAAAAGCTCATTTAACAATGAAGTACTCTGAATGGAACTATGTCCACTTTCATCTGCTTCCAATTAAATTAGATTTCTCAGTGCTGACTTTAAATTAGGCTGCATTGTAGTGTGGGTGGGGGGAGGGGTCACTATAACCTTCCCACCAGCTGACAACATCCATCCATCCATCTTTCCATCCATCCTTCCATCCATTTTCTGTACCTACTTGTCCTAGTCAGGGTTATGGGGGTCTAGAGCTTATCCTGGAAGCTATGGGTGCAAGGCAGGGAACAACCCAGGATGGGGCACCAACCCTTTTCAGGGCACACTCACACACCACTGACACACACACATCCACACCTACGAGAAATTGCAGCTAGGAAGTTGACCCCCGTTCACCTCATCATGCTTATAGACTGTTGGGGGAAACTGCAGGAAACCCCATGTCAGACCAGGGAGAACATGCAAACTTCTGTCCGACCACGCGGACCACGACATTGCCAGAGAAATCACATGGCATTTTAGAATCATTGCTCTACCTCTCCACAGGAGCATATCTCAGCAGTTAACAGCATTCGTGAAATAAGGAAAGACAGTCAGTGACCACTGTTTCACAAGCGCCAGGCCCGTGTTTGAAAGGAAGTGTATCTTCTGTTGGCTATGTTGGCAGCAGCCCCCGAGCGCGAGCAGCGGGTAGGCATATGTGCCGTTGGAATGCAGTTAAGCAATAAGACTTTGCACTACAATGTCTTTGGCTCTTTCTGTAAACAGAAAACATTGACTCTCATCGTCTAGAACTAATCCAAGCAAATTAGTTACCCATATTTTAAAAAATCGAACGTTCTTTAATCACATTTTTTCTCATTTGATATCAAATAATTTGTATGACAGGAAAGTAGTTAAAATGAAATTAAAAACTCTCAACCGTAAAATAACCCTTGATAGACATAAATTCAGACCCTTATTTTATATTAAAAGTATTGATTACCAGACCCAATTATGTAGGTGGCATTTATTATGCTGTTAAAATGTAATTATTAACCAAACATGTGCCATTTCTGAAATCATGTATCATTGTCTGGAATGCAAGGGCATATCTCAGAAGCAAAATTTGAAGAAAAAGAATCATAAATCTTTCAGCTGACACATAATTACGACCTGGGTGTGTAATTGCGGTTGCCATATATACCCGTTAGCCTGTTTGTGAAATACTGCTGCTTGGACTTTAAATCACTTGCGATAAAGGTGTCACTGCTGCAATTTCCTAGTTATAAAGTGTGACGTTTTAATCTAAAAGACGGCAGAATCACACATTGTAAGAAGCTACAAAGACCGCATCGTAAATTTATGAAAGTAATAGGATTATCTACAGAAGGGGTCGAGTGTAAGAAGTTGGTTTGAACAGTGCTGACATCGGCAATTAAAAGTCCAGTATTTGAAACTTCCAGTGGACGATGGTATATATAGCAGCCACAATTACATAGCAAGGTTCTGGATGGACAGGTGGAAACAGTCCATCATCCAAAATGAGTCATACAAATATGAAATCAGCCAGTGCATATGGTAACTGCTACTTGCAGACAAAGGAAAAGGATTTCCTCCTGTTTCTTTTTTACAAAGCACACCTGACACAATGGAAAAGCCAGACTTGCCACTCAAAATATGCAAGTATCGCATGAAAAGTGACACTTCTTTCTCAGTCTTGCTGGGACAAAGTAAAGGATCCTTAAGCTGAAAGAGGCCTCTTCTCCAGAAGGTGTACAGTATGTGTTCTTCAGACAGTGCTCTTTACAAAAAAACTTAACTGTGAAGAGATTTCATTGAAGTTAACCCTGTCCACACACCCAATTTAATGTGGCGATTTAATGTTCGTTAAGCCTAAACTAGTGCCCAATCCACCAGTCTCTCATACAGTCTTCTACGCCATTTGAAAAGAGCTGCTGTGTGGATTATGAACCTCTTCACACCAAATGTATCACCTGGGTAACCCTATGACTGATTGTACTGGGCCCCAGTATAGTACTCTTTACTTAAGTACTTGTAAAATCAGATAATTTTTACTTTTACGTGAGTAGTATTTTACTGGGTGACTTTTACTTCAGTAACATTTTGAGGTCATATCTGTACTTTTACATGCTTAGAAAAACTGAGTACTTTTTCCACCTCGGACTGATACATCTCGCAATATTATACATCACCCTTCAAACTACCTATCCTGGTCCGGGTCACGTCGGGTCTGGAGCCTGTCCCAGCCAGCATGGGCCACGAGGCAGCGGAACATGATGGATGGGATTGCAGGCCATTGCAAGGCCCACGTGCACACAGGCTATGAGCCATGGAGAAGTGCACATGGTGCACGTGTGTACATCTGCCTGCATGACAGTGGGAGGAAAACAGAGGCCCCAAAAGAAATCCAAGCAGCATGAGGGGAGCATGTAATCTGCACACAAATACAAAGCAGGTGTGGAATCCAAGCCCCTAACCCAGGAGGTGAATGCCAAGAGTGCCTCCACCCAGAACCGGGGCTTGGTAATGGCAGTAATCTTTAAAAGAACACTGAAAAAGAATCTTTTAAAGGGGTGAGTGAACATGCCCTGGCATATAAGCAGGATTAATTCCAGGGCAGCCCTGGTATATAGGCTATATCAATGATGCCAGGTATATAGGCTATATCAATGATGCCACTCCTGGTATATAGGTATATTAATGATGGGACAGCCCTGGTATATAGGCTATATTAATGCTGGGACAGCCCTGGTATATAGGCTATATTAATGTTGGGATAGCCCTGGTATATAGGCTATATTAATGCTGAGGCAGCCCTGGTATATAGGCTATATTAATGCTGGGATAGCCCTGGTATATAGGCTATATTAATGCTGAGGCAGCCCTGG
>JAODKM010000108.1:9859249-9885490 GCA_026780845.1 Petrocephalus sullivani | reverse complement strand
TGGGATGCCAGTCCATCACAGGGCACAGGGCAGGGTACAGCCTGGATGGGATGCCAGTCCATCACAGGGCACAGGGCAGGGTACAGCCTGGATGGGATGCCAGTCCATCACAGGGCACAGGGCAGGGTACAGCCTGGATGGGATGCCAGTCCATCACAGGGCACAGGGCTGGGGTACAGCCTTGATGGGATGCCAGTCCATCACAGGGCACAGGGCTGGGGTACAGCCTGGATGGGATGCCAGCTCATTGCAGGGCACATGCACACCCACACGATGATTCTCTGTGGGCAATTTAATCACACCAATTAGATTGTTTGGCCTGTGAAAGGAAACTGGAGTGTGTGAAGAAAACCAGCATAACGTGGGCAGAAGGTGCACGATCCACACAGACGTGGGACAGGAACCCCTCAGCCGCCACCCGCGAGGCTGCTTACCCATTATTACCAAAATATCCCAGAAACTGATGGCGAAAATCCAACACCTGGCTTCACGTTTAGTTTTAAAGGGTAGACAAAAAACAATCGCCTGGCACTACAGAAGAAGGCGGGGTTCCACGGCGCGTTTTGATGTGGCGTGAAGCATGGTGAATCGTGTTAACAGGCCGGAGATCAAACGGCACTGTACGCGCTGATGACAGGCAGAATGTGGGCGTAAGCAGAAATTAAAGCGGCACATAATGGCAGCGTGCGGCACGGCTTGATCAAAAGGATGCAAATGGGCCTTTCTGAGACGGTTACCTCATTAAAGGAGGCCTCCGCCGTAACCCCTGCCAGGATCACTTCCAAGCTTCCCGGCCTGTGCCTTTACATGCCGCAGCCTTCGGAGAGATGAGCTTCTGGCTTCCCTCCACACGTGACGTTTTTTCATTAGGGATCCTGCCTCCAAGTACAAAAAAAGTGCCGCTCGGAGCGTTACGCTGTCCGCGAAGGGCCAGAGGAAACCAATTAGTGCAGAGTCTCACAGTGTGTGTGCATCCGTGCGCACGTTTCCCCCCAGTCGCATAACTTTTTAAATCTGCCTTAACGTTAACGTCGCCTTATATTGCTTAAATTTTTGAGTTCTCCCTCTAGGATGCTGACGGTGGACATTTCAAGGATTGCAATGTTGGCCTCGATTCAAAGAAAAGTCTTTGATGGGACTCTTGTAAACGTTGCTGATTAACACATCCACCCCCAGTGTTTTCTGTTCCTCTGTGAAAAGTGAAATTAATGGCCATTCGTACAAGTTCAGCACTGGACCGAAGCCACGCTGACGGCCCGCAGCACTGAGACACAGGATGGCGCAGCAGGAATCGAGAGAACACCAACTGCAATAAATGTTCAGGACCTTTATAAGCAAATTCAGTTTCCTTTTGGCCCTAATTTCTTTCCATATTATCAGACCCTATATGTAGTTACTACGTTTCATGTTTGCAAACCGTTTTCAAATGCCCACATTGGTATCTGGCATTAAAGGCTATTCTGAGTCTCATCCTCTGAACTAGCGGCCTCAGTGTGTTTGCAGTTTCTCTCGCTTGGGACTGCGTTACATCCAGCATAAACTGCTGAGAGAGGCAGAGCGTCACCCCTGTGGGCCCTCATATATAGAGATATAATGGTAAGCCGCTGCTGGTCACTCGGCTGACACTTTGGAGTGTTTCTCTTGGCCTATACAAACAGCCCTCCCATCACCTTCATCGTGTCCCCCCGGAGTCTTCCTCTCATCCTATTGGATGGCAGAGCACCGTATAGAATATTCAGCGAAGATTAAAACAGCCCAAACCAATTTACATTTCTTTCAAAATTCATCCTATATTTATGAGCAGGATATTCAGCCTGCGAGTGGAATTTAATCTTTGGATTCTAATAAGCTGGAATGAAGCAATTTGTTTGATCAGTCAAATTTGTGTGAGAGAGAGTAAAATGGTGAGACTGTGCCGGAGCGATGGGAATCGAAAATGAATGAAATGAATGAATATGGAATACAGATATGTACCGAGGAGTCCGCACTTTGTGAGACATCCCATACAGCACACACACATATCGTAACTTTGCATATAGGTTACCTCCTTCTTAGTATTTTGTCAGATGTTTATTTGGAGATACTCTATTGATCCCCATGGGGAAATTGTCTTCTCACCTCCCCCAACCTTGCAGTTGGCTGTTAAGGGCAGCCACCTCAAGGGGCACCCGCGGGGATAAGGGCCTTGCTTAAGGGCAGCACAGATGTGCCGAGGCTGGGCTTGAACTAATGACCTTCTGATTACAGGCATCGAGCTTAACCTGCTGAGCCGCACTCAGCCCCCAAGCAGGAAAAACCGCCGTATTATTAAACAGGCAGGAACTGTCATGGTGCTGATGCATTTATGAATATTTTTATATCGTAAAATTATATTAAACTAAATGAAACTGCTTAAATAGATCCTAGTTATGATGCATTTTTTTGATTGAGCAAAACTCACTTTTAATAAAACATTAACTAAGTCACTATATGCAACAATTATATTCGCATAAGTGCTGGTCAATACATTTCTGTTTTTTTTTGGTAAATTGTAATTATTTGATTTAATGAATGGCATAGTGCCCTTGCTCTGTTCACTGGGAACATGGATTAAGCAGGCCCGGTTCTGTGTCGTGTTTGAGGTCCATTATAGGTGATTATATTTGTGGCCCCACCATTCTGGATCATCTGTAGATGGTTAAAGGCCCTGGCAGCAGCCCAGGAGTGATTTACCGGAAATCAATGTCCTGAGAAAACAGCCCAGGGCTGCCCAAGCTCTTATTAGTGGCTGCCTCCGGCCCTTTAAATTCCTTGGCACGGATGCTGTTCCTTAGCAACTTAATCCCAGATCTACTGGACAGGGTCACCACGTGTGACACGCAGAAGATGAACGGGATTCGTTTGTGGGGATGTCGTGCGATGGCGGAGATCGTTGCTGTTGGACATTCATCCCGGTCTCATTAAGCGAGTCCTGCTCACGTGAGCCTCCATCACGCTGATATGTTGTGACGCTATCGCTCAGGCTGCCGGGAGATCTCCTGGGGAGCCAGCTCATATTTGCTTCGTGGGGCTTTCAACGCACCAGGATAACATCAAGACACACAATGTACTGACTGTTATTATATACTTCACAAAATAAGTAACATAATAAAATAAAATCATGATAAATTCAAGTAAACTATAACAGATTTTAATATGTACACAATAAGCATGCATATATAGTTTTATGTAAGTTTTTGATTGTACTGGAACAATGCAAACAGGAAAACTCATTGTACATTGTGAAAAAAGGCACAATCAGACAAAGCAGTGTTTACTGACGGCATGTCTGACCAAAACAAAGGGCAGGTAGCTTTCAGGATCATGTCTTCTGTGTTCCTTTTGTGACCTTTTGATTGACATGCCATGCAGCTGTAGCAATGAAATGCATTGTGGGCCATTACAGATCCACACGCCCATGCACACTTTATTACTGGCTGCGATGATGTAATGTTACATCATAGCAGTCGTGTTTGGCATTTGCGTGCGGCTGATATGGCTCTCGCCCGTCCATTATCCAAAGGTGCTTAGCAGGGCAGGAAACACCCTGGTCAGGATTCCAGTTCATTGCAGGACACACAATCACACACTATGATAAATTAAGACACGAGAGAAGAGGAAATACACATAAATTAGGGTGACCAAATAACCCATGTCAGGAAGGACAGTTTTGAGCTACTTCAGAGTTTGTCAACATCTTTAAAACGAAAAGGCTCCTGTGCCTGGCTCAATAGTTCTTCCTGTGTCTTGACTGATTTTTTTTTTTTTTTTTTACTAAAAGACTTGTCCAGCTGACTCGCACTAACATTATTGGCACATGCATGATTACAGGAGACTGACCAGTTAGAAGAACTCTCTGTGCTTACTGTAAGTGAAATCCATGTCCTTTTAACTGGAATGGCAGTTTACGGATCCTGTGTCCGGGATGACATGGATTATCTGGTCACCCTAACATGAGGAAAACCTACAGAGCCAAGAGCAGGAGTTAAGCCCCCAGGGCTGGAGAAGTTAGACTATATTTATAATTACTCAGTCACCAAGCCATCCTGCTGTTTATGTGTCATGTACAAAAATATTACCGAGTACGGGGACATTGAGCAAAGTCAAAGCATAATCATATGCTGTCCAGTATAAGTTACAATCTAAACACCTCCACACATCTTGCCGTCTACCCTTCTGAACCTTACAGATGTTCCAGGACATAGTGCCAGTTTATTGTTTGTTCATTATCTTGCCATATATAAAATATAATTCACTTTTACGCCCAGAGGGATGCCATTACTAAAAAATCCCCCACAGGATACATTATCAGAGAGGCTGTCTCACCAAGCAAGTGTAATCATTCTTTAAAAAGCAATTTCGGCAAAATGCTGCCGCCATAAAGCATATGCAGCCGTGGGATTGCATTTTAATTTTAAAATAAAGTACATCATAAAAAAAAAAAATAATAATAAAACAACGGTCTGACGTTGCGGAATTAGAACAAGCGTATACAACTAGACCCTAGAACATTACCGCTACTTAGCTTATTTTTTGGTGTAAAAATCTTCAGTTTTTTAGTTAAAAAGCTGATCATAATTTAATTAAAAATAAATTATTTTTAAATTCATTTTAATAACAATATTAAATAGCTATTTGGTACTAAAGCAGTAAAATCACATCCTGAATTAGACCTATTATATACAACAATACCAAGCATGAAGAATGAATACTACTGTCTGCAAAAATATACGCATATAGAGTGTGTCAGAGAGCGTCCCAGTCGGACATAGCCCTGGGTATGTGGTGGTGGGGACGCTCCACTGTGGTTCAGCCGGGCGAGGCGCCTATGTCACATGGCATTAGTGTCTCGCCCTGACCCGGGGGGGGGGGGCGCCGAGGAAGCTCTTTCATCCCTCTAAGCAAACAGGATGCGCGGAGAGCTCAGTGATGTCACGGAACGGCGAGAGGAGCTCGTTTTAATGGGCTGATGGCCCCTTTGCTTTAACGGCTCTTATAACAACGGGGCTCAACAACTGACCTCCTTCAGTCCCAGATTAAAAGATAAACTGATACTGCCCGAGAATCAAGTAAAATAAGGTAAAGTGGCCAAATAGTACATAACAAGAAAAATATGAATGTGAGAGCCCTAATATAGATCAGAAACAATGACAGCTAGACACTGTACGAATGCGGTAATCCTGGGATTTATTGCTGTAATATCTAATACCATAAAAATTTTAAAACATTTTTATAAAATGTTTTTCTTGAGAGCTTTCCCTACACCCTGAAATTGCAAAAAATATGGACAAGAAATTGTTGGAGGCCTGTGTGTATTGTAGAATTCCAAGAGTGCTGCAAATATCATTTAATGAAGAATTACATATCTGTGGTTCTCCTTTAGAAACAGCCATTGAGGAGTCATGTGACCATTAAACAGCCCCGGCTGTTTGCGATCTGACAGTTATCTGTTTAATGCTTCTTTCGCTGGCCCTCATGTGCAAAGCCAGAGCCAGAGAGTCCCAGAATATTATCTGAGCTTTGTGGTAACGTAAGCAGGCCTGAATTCTCCACACACTCCCGCCCTACCCTCAGATCGAATGACTTAAATCTCAAGCCAGTGGGACTGCATTTAATTGATAAATCAGCACTATGTCTGTGATTGATTAAGAGCATTTCCATTTTTATTACCACTGTTTAGCATTTTAGAATATCCTAAAACCTGCAACGGAGGCAGTTTGCAGTTCAAATTACCCAATTTGTCATATAAAGAAAGAAGTAGGCTGGAACAGCCCATTGAGAAAATGTTAATTTACCTTGAGTTATGACTCTTTGCTTTTGTTAAATGTTGAATAAATTGTATTTACTATATCGGCCATTTTTTTCCTTCCTCCGTAAACCTAACAATGATTTTGTCACATATTAAAATTGAGAAAGAAAATATGTCAACATTGCAAATTTGAAATTTGTGGTCAATTTAAAAAGCACTTATATGGATATATTTCACAGTTTACTTTTGCACCACGAAAGCATGGTGGGACTAGACTGTCCACTTTCGCAACAGCAGTAGGTGAACAAATTCACGATCGATTTTAATTGACCAAGCAGATTTATAGTTTGTACAGCAGGCTATTGAACATGCAGTCAGTTTTTTTTCAGTAATTTTCAGCCTTGTCTTTTAATAGAGACTTGCAAGGTCTGCTCATTAACTGTTCAACTTCTGCTTCACCGGGTTATATTTTCTTTATATATTTCCATCCATCCATCCATCCATCCATCTACCTACTGTATGCCTCTACTAAGCACTTACTCTGGGCAGGGGGACCTTCTGTTTGACAAATGTAAAGATTCACCGAATGCTGAGAAAAGTTATATTTGCTGCAGTAGTACTCTCCAACAGTGTGTTTAGCGACACACTGCTCATTACGTTTACCCATATTTACATTGCGTTCATTGATACCTGGAGTGTACCATACCCTACATTTACATGTCTGTTTGTAACTTTAAAAAGCTGATGGTTGATAAACAAGACCGAAAGAACATTCTTACTTCATCCAAGTCACCCAAACATGCAGCATTTTCACCGGGGATAAGTCATGGTTAAAGTCCAGCCTCTTGGCTGCACTTACACACACGTATGGCATTAAACTAACCCGCAAACATCACCTTGGCATCTGAGAAAGAGAACCGCAATGCAGCCATAATCAAACTGCTGGGATGGGGCCAGAAGCAGGTTCATGATAAAATCCACCTGATGCTCAGTGTTAATCAGCCAAATCCTTCTGGGAGTTAAAAATAAATTTGTGCAGAATGTCTTACGGGGGTGTGATGAGCCCGAGCCAAACACACACACACCTGCTTGCTGCACATACGGAGCGTCTGACACCGCAGCCCCCCAGCGCCTGGTGTGGGGGCCCAGAGTCCCTCAGTGTGTTTGGAGATTGCATGTCCTTCCCACGTCGAGGTGGTTTTTCCGCTGGTTGCTCTTCTGCTTTTCTGCTCTTGTTTTTGCTCAATGTCCAAAAAAGAGAGGCAGACTTAACCATTAGAAAAGGCAGGCACCTGCCTGGGGCCCCTGGGAACTAGGGGCTCCTTGAAGACAGAATTTCCAGAAGGTGCATTTCAGGACATCACCTGATACGGTATGATCATTATAAATCATAGCAACATGTCTGTTATTTTCATTTTTAGTGGCAGGTTTCGGGTTAGACAAAGCCCCCCCGTCCCAGCTGTAATGGACTGTTGTCCATGGGGGCCACCGGGTTCTTTCACTGTCAGGAGGCACAAAGTAGCCCGACAGACGAAGGAAATGGTGCAAAGATAAAAAGTAGCATCTCCCATGTCATTGGTACTGCCCCGCTAGCATGGCGGCCAAAGTGTGAACGAATGCGGAGAGGACACAATTACACGAGCATGTGCGGAAATCCAAAACTAACTTTAGCAAGAGAGTTAAACTTACATTTTTAGGAAGAGGGGGAACACTTAACCTTCTTAAATTTGGCAGATTGATTGGACAGCATGATGCCCCCCAACAGCACTCCCAGCCCCAGCCAGATCGATACGGTTTTGAAAGTTGATGTTTCCCTCTCCTTTCTCTTTCAGCTCCAAAAAATAGCTCAGATGGCCCATTTAGGAGCCTCTCTGTCCTTGTCAGCTAAGGGCCGCCAGAGAGGTAAGTCCTCCTCTGTCCATGTCAGCTAAGGGCCCCCAGAGAGGTTAGTCCCCCTTTGTCCATGTCAGCTAAGGGCCCCCAGAGAGGTTAGTCCCTCTCTGTCCATGTCAGCTAAGGGCCCCCAAAGAGGTTAGTCCCCCTCTGTCCATGTCAGCTAAGGGCCCCCAGAGAGGTAAGTCCTCCTCTGTCCATGTCAGCTAAGGGCCCCCAGAGAGGTAAGTCGCCCTCTGTCCATGTCAGCTTAGGGCCCCCAGAGAGGTTAGTCCCCTTCTGTCCATGTCAGCTAAGGGCCCCCGGAGAGGTTACTCCCCTTCTGTCCATGTCAGCTAAGGGCCCCCGGAGAGGTTACTCCCCTTCTGTCCATGTCAGCTAAGGGCTCCCGGAGAGGTTAGTCCCCCTCTATCCAAAAACATTCCACTATCTAAAACGGGGTACAGCTATGTAGGGCTAACAGTTTACACCTCGGTATTTTAAAAATTCTGGCTACAACTCTGATTTAGGAGGACTGGCTCAAAAAAAAATTGCCCATAGTGTGTGTCTTTGTCTGTGTGAGTGTGTTTGTTTGTGTGTGTGTTGGTGGGTTTTTATTTACCACATTGTAAGGACCAGATGTCCCCGCAATGTGGCAAAACCTGTTCATTTTTAGCTTTTTTCAGGTCCCTACAAAGATCTGTGAATGCAATCAAAAAAGTAAGAATGCCAAAAGTCTTGTATCTTCTTTGGTTACTTAAGCTTAAGGTTAGGGCTGGGTAGGGCTGTCATGTTATGATTAGGGTTTTTTCCCATAGAAATGAATGGAATCCCAGGACTATGTGTGTGTAACCATGTCTGCTTGTGTGAGTGTGTTTCCTCTGATGGACTGACATCCTGTCCATGGTGTGTCCCTTTGTGGTGCTTCCTGGGGTGAATCTCTATTAAATAATCAGTTCTGGAAGGTGAATGGACATTTATGCTAAGGTGAGGTCTAGGCGTCATTTTAAAAGTGAAACCATCCAGTGTCTGTGAGGAGCGGGGTGGCGGCTGCCCCCATCTATATGGTAATATTTTCACAATGGTATTTTCGCACCAGCAATGTCGCACCTCTTCAGCAGTGCACTTCCTTGTCGCGCGATTGCCATCGCATTCTGCAGAACCATCATCTTGCTTGTAAATCAGGGAGCTAATTTTCTGTTTCCTCTCCCCAAAGTTACCCTTTTCCACGGGGTCACTTGAAATTCCGATGCAGTGTAAAGGCCCCGTAAAAACGCCCTTGGCTTTGGCGGTTGCGCAGTTTATTGGAAGGCCGTTGGCTCATTACTCCGACCGAGATAGCATTACACCTCGGCTTCATGCTGTCTGCTTTACGATGCCTCCGTCCCGCCGTGCTCTGAAGGGTAATAAAGCTAGGTACTACGGATGAATCAAGTTCTCATTATTGGGGTTAGGGAAGCGTAGTACATCTGTGTACATCATTAGGTTTTATTTCAAGCCTTCCGCTTAAATTTTGTCAAGAAAACAGCACACCAATTAACAATGCACTTTTTTTCCCCTATCTTTTACGTATTCCTGATATTTCCTGACAAAATATATGGAACTAATCATCGCAGGGACTTTTTTTATCTCACTCGTGCTGGAATGAAGACCTCGTTTTCACAATTAGCTCAAGCTCACTTTGAACACAAGTGCACCGGATTCCCAGTCAAGAAGTCCGCAGTTTTGCATTACAGACAACATAAATTATATACAGCCAGTCCCTGGGTTAAGAACGTTCCATTTTACAGACAGCTTATACTGACTGCCATAAGGCCCATTATACAAAAAATTCGTGTTAAATACAACATCGCGTGACTTCACTGGTTTGTCGGCTCAAAGTATATTATTGTATGTAGTTACTTTTATTATTGCTGCATGACTATTATCATTATTATATACATATGGTCCCCGAGTTACGATGGTTCCACTTACGATTTTTCGATCTTACACTGATGACAGCGATACAACATTGTACAAATACTTGAAGTTTTGTGCCGCAGGCAAACGTTGCAGCGTATGCGGTACGAATGCATCGCCCTCGTAAGTCGGGGACTACTTGTATTGTATTATTATTTTTCTGACTTACTAACAAATTCGACTTAAATGGATATCGGTCTCATCTGAGGACTGCCTGTGTTCATTCAGTTATTCAGCAGAATGAACGTCATATATAACAATGTTTAATCAAAAAAGAAACAGAGAATTAAATTTGGCATGCAACTGTATAACCTTTAAAATTTCATTCATTTAGCTAAGGTGCTTATTTATAGCAGCATCTCAGGCCAGAAGGGCAAAACAATGCTACATGTTCCATGTAGCGGCAGTTGGTAAAGCTGCAGCAGCACTGTTAGCATTCAAGCTAGGTAACGTGATATTTTACCCGGCAGTTAGTGCTAGTGTCGAAGTGTAAAAGTGTCAGAATGCTGAGCCTTAATGTGACGTGCATGTAATTAAGAGGTTGAAGACCAGAAGTGCAGCTGTATTTTGAATCATTTGGGTAACTCGATAGCACGAGCAGACGAGAGTTGTAGTCGTTGAGATAACTGGAGAAGAACCCAAACGAGCAGCTGGAGAAGAGGGCTGTCAGGATGGGGCATGTTGTATCAGATTTAGTTGGGGGTATGGGCGAGTTCTGGCAGCTGTTGCTGCATGGCAGGAAGGAGTGAC
Organism: Petrocephalus sullivani; assembly: GCA_026780845.1. Taxonomy (NCBI): domain Eukaryota; kingdom Metazoa; phylum Chordata; class Actinopteri; order Osteoglossiformes; family Mormyridae; genus Petrocephalus; species Petrocephalus sullivani. Next base: position 9,875,142 of record JAODKM010000108.1, on the reverse strand, counting down.
CTAGTGGTCAGCAGTGACAGATGGGTTCTCAGAAGCGTCAGTGATGGAAACCGTCACACTCTTGAAATTGAGGAATCAAAGAGGGAATGGTGTCTGGCCAGGATGCAAATGAAGGTGACCTTCAAAAGTGAATAAGTGAATGTCATGTTAAGATCCCCATAGACATGCTAACATCCTGGGTTTGCTGCGTTCAATTTACCTTGGAGGTCGAAAGTTGGTGCTGGGAATGACGTCACACAGAGTTAACTGCATTCCAGTATGGCAAGAGGGAAAGCAATGCATTGATACCAGGGACCTGCGTCAAAAAGCATTTGATTTCTTGCTTAGCCAGATAACTTGCCGGATTTAAGGTACCCCAGTTTAAAGAGCCTTTATGTTCATTCACTTTTAGCCCAGACTACTATAGTTCTTAGAAGTTATGCAGCTAAGCAAGAAATCCTGCTTTCTGAAACAGCCCCCAGTTCTAGCCCAGTTAATTGTTAGCCATTGTTAGTAATACCAGTTGATAACAATGCATTACGCTGTATTTGGCGCATTCAAACACCATAGCAACAACTCCGTAGACACTGGCTGGACAGTGCTGTGTGTACGACCGATTTAAATGAGCCACAAATAAGACTTAGTGCTAATAAACAGTATAGAATTGCAGCTTTCAATTCTATTGATGAAGGGAGTGGTCATCTTAACAATTCCATCTTCCCAAGATGGAATTCAAATTCCATTGGGTGATACAGTTAAAATTTCTGACTAAAAGGTATTAGCCCTACCAAGCAATTCCATTTCAATCTGCAGGCAGGAATGTGGGGTCCGTCCCAGCCGTGACGTGGCACTGGGCTTTGGGAACAACCCTGAATTACACGGCCAGACAGCTGCTCAAACAGCCATCCACACACAATAAGGGCAGTTTTATTAGTTACTTGTTACTAGTTCACCTGGACTGTTTGTTTTGGAGAGGAGGCCTGGACTTCCTGGGGGGGAAACCCATGCAATAAGAAGGAGAGAAAGCAAGCCAACACAGACCCCCCCCCCCCCATGGCCATGGAGGCGTGAGGTAGCAGCCATATGAAGCTCCCTCCATCCTATCCTTCCTATTCTATAGACTCAGGTTATGGACCGAGAGGTTGCTGGTTTAAGTCCTGTTCTACCACCCTAGGGGCCCTGAGCAAGACCTCAAGTTGCTCCAGGGTGACTGTAATTCCCTGTAATTGGGTAATGTCAGTCACTCTGGATAAAGGGCATCAGCTAAATGCTGCAAATGTAGATAATAATTAATTCCTGGTGCTGCTGTTTGTACATCAATATACTGTGTATATCCAAACTTAATCCGGTTATCCAGTGCAGGATTGTAGTGGGAATACCCTGGACAGGACATCTCTCCATGATGGGACACACACACGTCTTGAATGTGAGATTTAGAGATTCCAGTTTGCCAAACCACATGTTTTGCAACCGTGAGGGGAATCCAGCAGGGCCACACGGAACACGCACCGGGCTGGAGTGGAGATGTGAAATCCGTGTGGACGTGGAGCAGAGGTGTGCTGTGCTGTGTTGTGCACCAAGCTACTGTGCGGCAGGAACTTTGAGGGGACGGGCACGTCGAGCATGTCACAAAATCATAAATGTCATGACGTCAGCTGTAGTATATGCTACACGGCGGTGAAGGAAAAATTATGTTATAAAAATGACACAATACCGTCAGGCTCCTGGCTTGGACTTTTACAGACATAATAAATCATGCTGCTTTGATTAGAAGAAAGCTCTGTTTAATCAAATCCCTGTTATCTTAGCTGTAATTCATAACTTTATTTTAGGTTAACTATGAGACATAGAAGGATTTAAAATCAAGAAGGAAAAAAGACTTTTAAATACACCTTAAAATGTATTGTATGCTTCCAGTCAGAGGCTGTTGGCACATTGAATCAGCAATTCTCTGCCCAGCTGAATAAAAACAATGTAAAAAGAACATTATGGATGTGCATCTGCGAGAGACTGACCACTGTTTACAGTTTGTGAATAACCTTGTCAAAGGCTGGCTTCCTGTGTTGCTGTAGATTGCATCCTCTGCAAACCTTGCCAGACTCGCCTGTGAATTTTGTGCTTTTATTCAGGATTCTTTTGAACTGAAATCCGTCTTATTTACACTGTAATTTTCAGGACAGGGCGGATTCTTTGTTGTTTATCAGGAATCGGGCATGATGCTGAGGGAATTTTAAAAAGCATTGCTTTCATAGCTTGAATACTCCTTTGTGTACAGGATATACGGCTCAGTGGACGCGAGAGGTGAAGGCAATGAACCAGCATTTCATTTGGTATTCCACTTTCAGGTAGCAATGGGAGAAGGCACGCATCCATCCATCCATACATCCATTTTATATACCCTCTTGTCCTATTCAGGGTCAGGGGTCCAGAGCTAATCCGGGAAGCTACAGGTGCAAGGCAGGGAATAACCCAGGATGGGAGGGGGCCAGCATTATTATTATTATTATTATTATTATTATTATTATTATGGCAGCAGTTCCAGCCAGCTGAGAAGGATGATTTAATGTTGCTTTGATTTTAGAACAATGACGTGACCCTTGGTCCCATTAATGTTGTGGTGGGAGACTATTTACTCTAACAAAGCATGTGTGGCTGTGATTGGTGCGTACAATATGCCAGAAAGTCCATCAATATTATAGAGCTGGAATCTGGACATAAGCAGCACGGGGCCGTGGAGAGGCACCGCCTGTGCATTCCCAGCGAATGGTGCCAGGGGGAAGAATATCCGCCGCGCAGCATCTGCCGTTCCGCTCTCTGGGGCTCCTGTCACGCAGACACAGACTGCTGTATTCACAGTCAGCATCTGTATCAACCTGCAGCACAGACCCGTCATGCGGTCTAATTTAGATCATAAAACTGCGCTTAGGTTTCAGTCTGATTTTGGCGCAGACGTTTTCCTTACCTCACATTGAAAGAAACAGAGATAAAAACACGGGCCCCAGAGAAATGTATTACACAGACGGGGAGGGGCGCAAACATCCTTTGGGGTGTGACTCACGGCCAGCGAGCGCAGTGGGTGCTTCCTGCGCGCTGTCAGCGCACATCTGTCTGACCGCAGGCCAGATTCTGAGTAAATGAGCGCCTTTACCGTTCGCTCTTCCCTTTGAAGTCTGCAAAAAAGGCGAGTTTGGGAGCAAAAAGAAGAAAAAAAAACGTTCAGATTCAAGATAATTTCTGTCAGCTGTCTGACTCAAGCGACGTCGATTTAAAACCTGAAATTAGCTTTTGTTGGGTGACGAGCGTTAACTGCCTGTGAGGCTGAGGCTGCCATCACGGTGACATCTGGCCCCTGGCAGTGATTATGAGCGTGCGTGTTTTTCATAGGCATCTGTCCCGATGATGAACACCTAATGACAGGGGGTCAGCCCGTGACACGGCCTTGCTGGTGACGTCTCAGCTCCTTGGCAGGTTTTGTTGACTTAGCCCTGGATTTTCTTCAATAGTGTTACGCTCATCAAAGGTCACTGATTATCACCCCTATCTAAGCTCTACTGGACCTAGAAGCCATCAGGAAATAAACATCTTTGGAATGGAGGTAAGCTACAGTAAAACACTGTCTATATTGTCTGGTAGAAAATATATATATTTGGGAATCAGGGAGCGGCTTATGTGGGAAGTATGACTGTTTAAAGAAACAAAACGCAGACCAGGAATCGTTTTCCAACATGTCATGCTAAAGAGTTTTTTTTTACTTAAACCAGTGCAGATATTGTATATTACAGCTGAATTGATCATATTTGACTTGACATTTAATTAATAACAGCTCACATTCAGCTAGTCAACTGTAACATTAAAAGACTAAACCCTCATATGTGAAAATTGCAGAAATCCTTCATACAATAAAATGACAGTGAGTATACCACAGAAGTGGGCCGGCACGGTCCTCAGCGGGCAGGGCCATTCGTATCACACCTCCGGGGTGGGGCGTTCAGATTGTGCCTATACCTTGTGTGTGGATTTTGGACATTCCCCTTGTGTCCTGCGGGTTCTCCTTTACATTCTCTCTTTTCACTCCACCGTCCAAAGACATGTATGTAGTTAGCCTAATTGCCATCCAAATTGCCCGTAGTGTGTAATTGTGGCTGTCTGTGTATGTGCCCTGCAGGGGATTCTATGTGCCCTGTCCGTGCTGCCTGGGATGGGCTGTGGGTCACTCCGTGACCAGGCTGGATAATTATAACTACGAAAAATGCAGGGAGCGTCTATGATACAAATTGTGTTTATTTCTACAAACTACAATTCTGGGAGGAAATCCAGGATGTGCTGTCAAAAAAGTAAACATACAGGTAGCGTTTATAAATCCACGCGGAGCTTAAATAACCGAGACCATCCAATGTGGCCTAGCTAAGATTATCGTGATTATTGTGAAAATTCAAACAGCCAGAGTATGTTTTTTTTCCCCCTAAGAAGGATCTTTGCGATATTTGTTGGTAATGTTTGAATATTCCTGAAACAAACACCTGTGAGTTGAGAGGATTATAACGTCACTGTGGCTTAGCAGACATTTTACGGTTAGTCTCTTGCAAACAAATGGAGGATTGAAATGCGAATGTGAAACACTTGCAGTCAGTGCGATACCCATACAGACCCGTAGCACTATACAACAGAGGATCGCAGAAGTAGGAATTCACAGGATTACTGCACAAGTGTAATTAACCTACTTTCAGTACCTGGCACAAGGCTAACCTTTAGGTTCCTGGCCTAGGAAGTCCAGCTAATCTCCTTAGGAGCTGTAATCTTTATCTGGAACAGCATGTTTACCCTACGCCGGTCAAAATGCCACTAATGGATTTCTCAAGGTCACGGAATTCAGTACCTGTGGCAGGTCTGGACATCGGCGTTTCTCCGAAAGCTGCGGTCCCCCAAAATCACGGTCTGACTGTCTCAAGGGCCACATAAATCATCTCCACATCACCAATGTAATGAACAACCTGCTGTTGAAGAAAAAAAAACTATTTAATGTCAAGGACGTATGAGAATTGCTCTTGGGCATCTGGGAAAGGCAAGGAGAGTACAATGCTGAGGGGTCCGGTATGATTTATGTCCCCAATATCACGTTCCTCAGACCAGTCATACACTGAAGTTTATCTTCCAACCTATTTAAAACATTTAGCCATGAATGCCCCATACAATTTTTTTTTTAACTGCGCTATTTTAATTCTCAAGGGAGACACTAAACATCTTTTAAAAACTTGTTGAAGTGACTTTCCGTTCTGAACTGTCTGCCGTAAACGTTGCTAGTGGATCAATAAACAGCGTCGTAAAATGAACATGAGGCGTGCGAGGGAAGCATGAGAGCTAAGCGGGAGATTAGACAGAGGCAACGAGGATGCAAATGAGGTCATTTGGAGGAAGAAGGACCATCAGGAAAAGCTGATAAGGAGAGAAATATGAAGAGCTACCCTGAAATATCCAGAGACCTTGGGTGCCTTTTGAATGTTTTTTTTTTCTAAATCTAGTAGTACTGCTTTGAACGTAATGGTAACAGAGGAGCAAATACTGACAAATGGATGCAATATTTTCATTGTACTGATCTTGTTCATCCTTGAGAAATATAATAAAAAACCCAAGGATCTACTGTAAGAGCCCCTTCTTCTGAGATGCCGCCATTTTAAAGACCCACAAGACGGCGACTTAAATCATTCTGATGTTTGCTTTAAAGGGTGACAGCTTGTGTTGATGTATTATTTGCATTGATGGATTATTTGCTATCGGTGATTTTACCAAAGGATTTATGTAAACAGTCGTAATTTGAGCTGATTTGATATGTCTTATCATCAAGGTTATTTAAGATGACTGAGATTTTCCAAATATGTATTCCGCTGCCCAACCACGCAGAGTTAATCCAGAAGTTCCTCTCTGTCTTTTACTGTGAGAGAGGGTTGAGTTGCAGCCGTTGGACACCATATTTTTCGGGGTGGGACACAAGCATTGGACACCAGGGGTAACCAAACGAAAGGCTACATTTCAGAATAAAAATAAAATGGGGGTGAAGTCCCTTTAAGGATGAAACGATATATAAAAACATATGAAGAACTGCTGGCTGAGAAAACTAATCCTTATACCAAACGTACTAGCAGCACCACCTTCCCGGAGAAATACACCCATTTACCTCTATTCTGTGTAACACTTCATTTCAATTTATCTTCATATAGCACCTTTCACAAGAGTTGCCCTGAGGCTTTTTACATGGGTGTATTGTGATGCATTCCTGCCACAACAAAGACAGCATCTTCATTACAGTCAGCTGGTCTTCTACACCCCAGATGCTTTCTGGCCGGAAACTGCCTCCAAACCTCACCACTGACTTCAAATCTAATAATCCTGATTAGATCCAAAATATTCTGTCAGGAGCAGCCAGACAGGCTAATAGCTTGTATGCATTTATCTTTTAAAATGATCCCGATTTAGTGTGGTTTCTTTTATATTTATCCATCCAATCACTTGTTACTGGGGAGGGGCACTAGGACCTGGAGTCTGTCCCCAGGGAGAAGGCGGGGGACAGCCCGTCTAAGGGCACATGTGCACACCATGGTAGCTTGGGGACATCAGTTTTCTACCGCGTGTCTTTGAGCTGGAGGAGGAAACTGACATGACGTGGGTAAAAAATGCAGACTCTGCACCCACGGAGCAGGGGCGGGACTCAGACCCCCAACCCGGGAGGTATGCGCTAAAACTGTTACCCACCAACAAGCCAACTTTTTAATCATGTCATGCAGGGGGCAGGTCTCCATAAATGGGTGGCTGTCTGAGCCCTTAAACGGGACATAAACACGGCCCCACGCCCTTCCCGGCTTCTCCAGAGCGGAGTGTGCGGGGTTTTAATAAGGCAGCCTAATGAGAAGGCCCCAGCATGGCGGGTGTCTGTGCCTCGCACCTCCAGGTGTGTGGGTGGGGTCCCGCTCCTGGCTCTGTGTGGACTGGGATCGTCTGCAGGGATCTTCCCGCGGCTCCTGCTAACCCCTCCTACCAGGCAAAGGCTGCAGCCCTAATGGGCTCAGCGGCTATTGTATGTAAAGGGAGAACAGAAAGGAACCAGCATGATAGTCATTAATCATAATGATCTTAAACGACTGCCATCCCAGCATGATTTTTAAACATGACAAAGGTTTCGAGCTGCTCTGCGTGATGCTTAGACACTAACTGGAATAGCCCGTCTTCTGTCAGTTAGGTTCCATTAATCTGCCGGCGAGGGCAACTATCTTCCAGGGCACCTCCCTGTTCTAAGGCATCCTTTGTTAATTATGTTAATTAGTCTAGCCTTTCCAATGTACACTATATAATCAAACTTTGAAAGAGGAAAAATAATGTGCTGTGTTAATGCAACATGGACTACATGTCAAAAATGCATCCACAAAAAAAAGCACTTAAACAAGATAGTGTTGGTGTGGGGGGTGTAACCTATTCCTGTCTACAAAGGGTACAAAGCAGGGAACATCTTTGATGGCATGACACTGGAAATATTTATACATCATGCTATTTATATTACAGACTGAAATTCAGAATGGTTACAAAACAATAAAAACTGCTTTAAGTATTTCAAGAATCCCCCCCCCCCCCCATTGAGTACATATATGCTCATAAATAAATTTGCAAGCACTTTGCAATAACATTCCAAATAACATTGCGATGTGCTAAGAAAACCGCTTTTATGAAGATAACCTTGAGGTGCGGCTTGTTTCTGGCGTGAAGAACGTGTGGGACGAGGACAAAAGGGCGCCGACACCATATTGTCACAGATAAAATACACATCAGGCGCTCCCCGGGGGCTCGGCCCTGCCACTCCGCACCCGGCTTTGACATCTGCTGCTCCACATATGGCGGATCCTGCCGTCGCCCCATCTCACGCGGGCCCTGCCCCGTCTAACGTGGGCCCTGCCGCCCCATCTAATGCGGGTCCTGCTGCCCCGTCTAACGCGGGTCCTGCCCCGTCTAACGTGGGCCCTGCCGGGCCATCTAATGCGGGTCCTGCCGCCCCATCTCACGCGGGCCCTGCCCCGTCTAACGTGGGCCCTGCCGCCCCATCTAATGCGGGTCCTGCTGCCCCATCTCACGCGGGCCCTGCCCCGTCTAACGTGGGCCCTGCCGCCCCATCTAATGCGGGTCCTGCTGCCCCGTCTAACGCGGGTCCTGCCCCGTCTAACGTGGGCCCTGCCGGGCCATCTAATGCGGGTCCTGCCGCCCCATCTCACGCGGGCCCTGCCCCGTCTAACGTGGGCCCTGCCGCCCCATCTAATGCGGGTCCTGCTGCCCCTTCTCACGCGGGTCCTGCCGCCCCGTCTAACGTGGGTCCTGCCGCCCCGTCTAACGTGGGTCCTGCCGCCCTGTCTAACGCGGGTGCTGCTGCCCCGTCTCACTCTCCTCCATTCATTTAAACAGGAAAAACCCTTCTCAACAATGAAAACCGTAACCTCTACCCAACCCCAACCTTAACCATAAGTAACCTATGAAAATGGAAAACTTCAGGCATTTTTAACATTTTGATAATCACAGATTTTAATAAAATTGAATTTCACCTTCAGGGTACTGAAAAGGTGGTCTCCAAAAACATCAGAATAACAGGTTATCGTCACATTGGGGGGACATTTGGAAAAAAATGGAGTACACATTGTAGAGCCACCTTGTTTTGTGTGACTATCAGTCCCTCAAATTGATGTGCCGGAATTTCGGCCCACTACCTATTGCCACATCACTTCCATTCATTAATGTTTGGGTGGCATTCATTTATGCACTGCTTTCTGAAGGTCCTGCCACGGCATTGCAGTCCGGTTGAGGTCTGGGCTTTGACTGGGCCATTGGCCACTGACTGGGTCAGTGATTTTCTTTTTCAGCCATTCTGTTGTACATTTGCAGGTGTGCTTGGGATCAATGTGCTGTTGCATGACCCAACTCCTGCTGTTGGACAGATGACCCCACATTTTACTCTACAATACTCTGGCATACAGAGGAGCTCATGGTCGACTCAGTGACTGCAATGTGCCCCAGTCATCACCCGTCCGCCATCTGTGCCAGATGTCTCATGGTTTGTTCAAACCTAAGCCGTGCTGCCATGTTCTTTTGAGAGAGAAGAATCTCTCAAAAAAAGAAGATTCTCCTGGCAACCCTCCCAAACAAGCCATACTTGTTCAATCTTCTTCTAATTGTACTGTCATAACCTAACATTTAACATGCTAACTGAGGCCTGTAGAGTCTGAGATGTAGCCTTTGGGTTATCTGCAGTTTCTCTGAGCATTGCGTGATCTGACCTGGGGGGGGAATTTGCTGGGAGAGCCACTCCTGGGAAGATTGTCAGCTGTCTTGAATGTTGAATAATCTTTCTCACTGTAGAACGATGGACTTTGAATTGTTTGGAAATTGCCTTATAACCATTTCCAGATTGACGGGCAGCAACAATTGTTCTCCAAGATCATTGCTGATGCCCTTCCTCCTCGACACTGAGTTACTGTAACACGCACCTGAATGCTCCACAGCAGAAAACTGCCGAAACTTTTATAGATGTGGTCACACTTGCTGATGATAAGTTAATCAAGTGCATTTAAATCGCAGCACCTGGCTGCTACTTACGCTCTTCATTCCTGTTCAGGTTGCATTTACCTGATCTTAAGGACCAGATGATTTATTATTATGTCCCGATCCTTAAACCTTACAACTGAGAATTGAATTCATGTGACTGTGTGTATATATGTGTATGTGTGTGTATATAAGCAGCATAGGTATATCATATAGAGGTTATCGTCCATTCCTAATATAAAATATAAAATAGGTATGTACAGTACAGGCCAAAAGTTTGGACACACCTTCTCATTCAATGTGTTTTCTTTATTTTCATGACCATTTACATTGGTAGATTCTCACTGAAGGCATCAAAACTATGAATGAACACATGTGGAGTTATGTACTTAACAAACAAAAAAAAAAAAAAAATATATATATATATATATATATGTATATGTATAGATATATATTTAAATGTGTTAGGAATGGGCTTTGGTTACCGGGGATGTTCTAGAAAAAGGAAAACATCTGAAACATCTCATTCCAAATGTAGGCCTCTTGCTTCTGTCATCTGATTCTATTTATCCACTTAGAGGGTGTGTTCCAGTCAACTCATGCTAAAGGGGACGTGGGCCTATGTGAAGCTGCACACCACTTCTCACTGCTCTGAAATGATATTTGTGCTTCAAAGGCCTGACAGCACAAGGCCAAGGCATTACTGAAGCTTGTAAAACACTGTATTTATAGTGGCCTAAGCAGTCTAAGTGGCAATTTCATTCAATAACCTCAAAGTCAAAAGGCAAACTGATTCAAACATATCTTAAATGCCTTGGTAACTGTGTTAACACCTGAGATCAAACATACAAAATGCAGCCAAACAAAATTGTTGTGTTTACATGGGAGATTCTCAGTTCACGTTAATTGGCGCCTTCTACATGAAGTGAGTGCATGATTTATCAAGCTCATTAGAAGAGCAGGTTGCAGGCTCACCCAGAGGCTCGATCTTACTCCAGATAAAGATGCCATTACAGGGTCTATGCAGACTCAAACCATAAAGCAAGGCCCTAATTGGCAGAAAAGCATTCTTCTGCTGTGCGATGAAAATTTCAACTGGGGCGAATGCCCCGTGCATCTGACATGCATTAAAAATGGTTTAACTTCCTTCATCCTGTAGATAAGACTAGCAAGAAAGCCTACAAATAAAAAAACAAGGACAATAAAAAGATCACCCTGGATTACACTTTAAGAAAGCCTATCTTTGATCTTGGCGTGCTGCATCTCGGCAGCTGGGTGGAATGCATTCTGAAATAGGTATTATCTTCTTTTTGAACTAACTTTGCCTTAAGGAAGGGCAATTATGTGGATTTACATTAATAACAATCTGCCAAGGTATTTCAACATCTTTGCGTTCAATTTGCAAGACTTCTCAAAGTGCCAGTAATTATTTGCTTGACTACAACATGTAACTTGCCTTCGAAGGGGAGCCTTTTCTTGTATTAGTACGATGATGTTTGGGAATAATTTACTATTAATTAAGGCAAGCAAGAGAATCTAACCCAATTTAGGGGTCTTTCAGGCAAATGTAAAGTGTTTCAGGCATTAATGATTTTGTTTGACTAAAACCTGTGCATTTTTATTCCATTTGCAGAGCTGCCTTCTTCAAGTGCCGCACTCATGTTTGAAGTTCAGTACACTAATAAATATTCAGCATCCAGTGAGCTTCCTGACCTTTAATGTCAGCGTCAGCTTTAAAAACCACTTTTTTCAGACAGGAAAAAAATATTTTGCTCAGAAACCACCCCAGAAGTAAAATATGTGGCTGGCACTAGTCTGAACTGCCATAAACAGGGAAGACTGACTCAAGTTACTGGAGAAGATAATAAACTCTCTTAACTTTTTTTTGGTTCCATTTCTGGAATGTATGTGCTGCCCATGATGTACACATATACATGCCGGAATGCTTCCAGGGTGTGTTCCTTTAGGCTGATGTTCCAAGCCCGGATTCTTCAGTGAACCCTGATGTTCAGTTTCATTGGTCGCCAGCCTGGCAGGGATCACTACTTGCATTTCCCACATTTGTCAAATTGTCCCGCGGAACAGATGGACTGCAAGAGGGCCTGGGTGAGTGGGACAGGAAGTGGTGGCCGTGTAGGGTCCTGCGCAGCCGAGGAGCTGCGGTCACTTCAGTTCTTTCTCTCCTGCTCCTAATGTGGTTATGTGCAACATCCCACAACATGGTTTTGTCATTAGCAACACAGATGTTAGCAGCCTTCAGGTCTGGGATTGCTGTTACGTCCCGGAAGGGCGGCGTGACTCACAAGCGGACTCACAGACCAATGTGGGGACACATCCGCATGTCAGGCATAAATACAGAAACACGTACAATAATACGTTTGTTATGGGAATATAGACGATATAAAAGCAAGACTTTTTAAACAATGCGCCCTTATCCAAATTCCATATTTAAACCATCTCTTTGGCTCAGAAGGATATACTGTTGTTTTACCATCCTTCTGCTGTGAATCACTGCAGTGTGATATCTGTAAGAACTTATATAGGTCACTGTCTGCAATTTCAAAATTCTCTTTAATCTGTCAAGACCATCTCCGTGCTCCATCTCTGAATAGCTGGGAGAAGTCTACCGGTTCTTTTGATATCTACTGTGAAAGCTCTATACCGCTAGTCTGTGAGGAAAGGTCAGCATTCAGAGGAAGTGGAGACCATAGTGATTTAGGATTGTTTGTCACTTCAAAGAGTTTTTGTATGTTGCCAGTTGAGCGTGTTACCTTACGTTATGGTTATGGAAAGGAATTTTTGCAGTCTTGTAAAAGATTCTTTTCTGAACAGTAGTAAATAGGACACCTTTTATTTCAGAAATGGCAGTGATGATGTTAATGTCTAGAAAATATTAGCTTTGATTTCTATATCTGATTCAATTAATAATTCTGTATTATACTGTACTGTATACTGTATGAAAAATATTATCTTTCTTTTTGTCGAGGGGGATATACAGTATTTCTATTACGGTAGACAATAATGACAAGAACAATAATAAATAATTGAATATAACTAACTGAATCAATATTTTTTCCTAAAATAATGACATAGAGGACATGCTGGCTCTGAATACATTTTGTCATTAGGTGAAACAGTCATTCCTTTGCTGTATTACTAGAGAGCGTGTATAGTACTTTGTAAAAGTCTTAGGCCGCCAAAGAAAGTTCTGTTTAAATTATATTCATGTTAGTGTAGAACCATGGGGTGTGTGGCTCTTCATTGTAGGAATCTGTGTTTGTTCTCGTAAGGTCATTGATTTAAACACTGCCTTTGGTAGGATGGTTGCATCACCCACTGTTGGGTCCCTGAGCGAGGCCCTTATCCCTGAGAAGCGGGACACTGGATAAATGCCTGAGCCTGTGTTCTGTCCCCAGGCTTTGTTCTCTACTGTAGAATGACAGGAACCATATTTGTTGTACAAAAATGAATGAAGTATCATTCCATCTTCTGTCTGTCAAACTGTGTTAACCTTCATGCTACAAGGGTCGCCCCAGTATGTGGCCATAGAAACTGCCTGAATACGCTGATGGACGGTAACAGCTCTAGACCAAGGTACTGCCGGATAACTATATTTTCCAAATTGTTTGTTTTTGAAAAACACTGAATTGTAACAAGTTTCTTACACTTTAATCCAGAGGTCCTCAACTATTGTTACCTGAGGGCCAAACTCATTCCATAACATGAAGCCAAGGTCCATTGCATCCCCCGTTGGTAAAATTTGCCAGCCGACTGGGAGAATCAATCACCTGGCCAGATTCAATTGTAGCTTGGACTGGAGTCTGCCAGTTGGTGACCATCGCTTTAACCCCTATTATACGCGCTCGTACTAGTGATTATTATACTGTTATTTTAGCGTGCTGCAATGTCGGATATCAACACAATACAAGAGATCAGAAAGTAAACTATCCCAGAACATAGAAACTGACATTTGCATAACACAATGCCGTTATTTGTTATTGTTAGGTAGTTTAATGTGTAATGTTTTATTGAGTGGTGTATTATGAATCCTAGATACAAGATCATTTGTTGCCTCATATCATATTTGGTTAATCAAAGCCTCGTTCTCTTCAACTCATGAAGTTAATTACCTAAATAAGCTGGCGGTGAGATTGAATGACTACGTGAAATGGCTGGGAGGCCCTTCAGCAGAAGTTTGGGATCTTTTGGTATCAGTAACTTGTTGGAGTCACTTGAAGGAAATTCTTGTTACTTTTTATTGTGTTGCTGATCATTTGAATGAATCATAATCCTAAATTGTTTTTTAAAAAGACAAACATTTCCTTTGACGGCCTAAGACATTTACACAGTACTGAATGCCTGGTAAGGAGGACTCACCAAAAACCTTTGCAGTCTTTTTTTTTTAAATACTTTTTTAAATACTTTTAAGTATGACCAGTCACCTTGCCTACTATTAGTTGTTTGATTTAATGCCAGTTCTAACAGAAAACTGGAAAAATGAGGGAGTGAACAAAGAGAAAAACACGTTTATTCCACTGAGAAAAAATGTCTGAATAATAACTACAGAACAGGAAATTAAGGTAAATGTCTGCAGTTACGTTACCCGTCCTGTGGTGCATCTAATAATACATTAATTTTTACAGTTTCTGCTACCTTTAGGACCCAGACTCTCTGAAATGCTGACTTGAATGAGCAATTATATGAAATTGATGGGTACCCTTTAACTATTTGTAATATGTAATTGACAGCCACTCGCATACAAAGTTTTTGTGTGTAAGAGCCATAATAAGGAAATTGCAGAACACGAAGACTTTTTTTTTGCGAATTTAATGCAAATAGGCTCATGCACGTTTTTCTGTATTGTGAACTATTTTAAAACTGTAGTGGTATGACTGCGGAAAACCCCCCATATTGAGATGATCTTGGTCTGTCCCATCTTCAGTGCTCTATGGCACTTGTCCTGCGCTTGCTATTTTCTGAGAAAAAGAAGAATGAGTTCTACCTAGAGACAGACCCAGACTTTGCCAGAGATGATGGTGTTATTTATTATTGTGATTTTGTTTGATATGTAAATAAAGTAAAACCATTTCAGGCATGTACAATGTGCATCCATCAGACCATATCCTGTTTTGTGAAGTATATTGTGTTTTTATTCCCATTCCCCAGCCATGCTCTTGGCTTTTTCAATTATTTGTGAATCATAAAGCTTTGATCATGGCTGAATTTACTAGACTAAAAAAGGAAATTACCCTCTGGTTCACATTTAGGCCGGCATAGGTGAATGCAGACCCTGGGAGGAGGTGCTCTAAGACCGTGGTTATGTTCTGAAGTGCGGCTCTCCGCTGGGAAGGCAGCAAAATGGGGCTGGCCCCCCCACGGCCCTCTGGAAATTAGGTGGCACTGGGCTTAAAAGCACCACTGATTTTCTCCCTCCGTCGGCCGTGTGACTGAAAGCCTCACCTTTCAAAGAAGGACGGCTTGAGTCTAATAGCCTCTTCGCTAAGTGGGTCCCTGCCTACACGGGGAAGGCGTCTAAGCGTCAGTGCGCCTGGCTAGGTTTCAGACACAGATATCTGCTGTAATCGTACCTTGCAAGAGAACTAGAGAAGTCAGATTTTTGGGGACAGGAGCTGGGGTAGCTAACTACAGAACCACACAACACCGAACCAAAAACAGCATCACATACAGGTATATGCACAGTGAGAACTCATGCAGATATATTTTGAACAACGGCAAAGGACTCCCACCATGCTGAAGGATGCAAAAATGGCTTCTCTCAATGCATGTAATTTGGTCTGTATAACGGATATGGGTGGTTACAAATATATATGCTTTATTTGGTATAAAGGTTTCAAACCGTATCGCTCAGGTGTGCAGTGAAATACTTTATTCACATACTTCATGGATTGTGCACAAAAGGGAAATAGTACCCACAAAGAAAAACAGTATATAAATAATGATAATAATAATAATACTTAAAAACATACATAAATAAAAATAAATAGGATTAAAATAAGAATTTAAATAAAGCATTAAAATAAGACACAACAAAAAAGCAGTGTTCTGACGAATAGTATTAACATAAGACAGTAATCAGGAAGATGAAAAAATGTCAAATTTAAAGTGAGGAGTGCTCAAAGAACCCTTGTCCCTGCACCTCCTTCTGTATGTGACCTGCAGGCTGGGGAGAACACAGCCTATAAACCAGGGGTGTCCAACCTCATACAGCCTATATACCAGGGGTGTCCAACCTCATACAGCCTATATACCAGGGGTGTCCAACCTCATACAGCCTATATACCAGGGGTGTCCAACCTCATACAGCCTATATACCAGGGGTGTCC